>BSBK01003196.1:0-462500 GCA_027943335.1 Chamaecyparis obtusa
GCCACAACTTACAAAAGTATCATAATAAGTAATAACAAGCCAAAATATTTTTGACAAGTGATTTGTATTCTCAATCCATGCGAGTTTCCAATCATGAAATTGTTGTGCGGAACCATACAAGTCTCTGCAACCTAGGAAAATCAATAATTTTAACTAGAAATCAGAATGTTCTTTATTAAATTCACTTCAAACTTCAACAACAATACCTTATTCAAAGATGTAGACACCTTTTAACATGATTAAAACTGATTCCAATGGTTGAAGCCGACTTTCAAACATGACCGTTGGTATTGTCCCTTATGCCAAAAGATGCAACATGACAACATTGCAAAGTTGCTTAGCAACTTTTGAAATTGTTGCACATTATCAACAAAACTTTCTAAATGAACCCTATATGACTTCTAATCATCAAAAACATGTCCAATGAGGTCAAATAGACCTTACAATAGGATTACATATCCTAGAATCCTCATTTGACCCTTTGTTACAGTTTGTCATCACAATGACAACTTTGCCATATAGATCCATTGAACAACATGGCATTTTCTTTGAGTTCAAAATATCACACAATGGTCCAAAGGACCTTATTAGACCTTGACATAACACAAAACTTGAAAAAACTCAAATCGCCTCATGGAAGCATGAAAACATTGGGTGTCCCTGCACTAGGGCATGAAATAGAAGACAAAATGGAGGCATTTTCATTTGGATGGAGAGCTCTTTTTGTTTGTGTTGATCATTTTTCTTTCATGTTTTTACTTATGCATGTGAGCCAATAGAGATCTATTCTTTCCTGAAGAAAGCAACCAAAATAGAGTTTCAAGTGGTTTTAGAGAGTTCATCTTAGGAATTTGCTTTATAGTTAGACATTTGTTGATAGGAGGGTTTGAACACCTATAGACAGATGAATGTCTTGTACGAGGAAATGTCAAGAATATTGGAGGGAAACTGAAGATGCAATGAGCAAATATGCACAATGATCAGTGCAAGGGAGGTCTTGCAAATAAAAAATGAGAAAATCAACGGCATGGTGAGCTACAAAGAAGTTATAGGATTTTGCATATATTCAAAATTAAATTAGCTTTATTTTGATAATCACACCTCTTCCATAGCTAACTCTTCGTAGTGATTGTTAAAAATGGCTATCATAATATAATGAAATTGTTGTGCTTGACAACAAAACCTAAATTGGCACTTGTCAAAAAGGAATTTAAATTATTGTTTAGTTTGACTATTGTAACTAAAGGAAGGTGTATGTGATGTGAAATTGGATAGGATGTAATTTACGACATTACAATTTATTCTATTACATTCTAGCATGAATTATAAATTCATGGTTTAAAAATCAAGAAAAGAGGATATAGGCCAAAACTTGGGCTATGATCAATGTTTCCTTAAAACTTTCTTATTTTGGGAACCAATTATAATATTGAATAATATATAATATAAAACAAAGAAGCTAGTACAAAAAGGTTGATGCCAAATCCTTGATGTTGATCACAATCAACATCTCCTCCAAAGTTCAACCACATGTTCAAGATGTGTCATATCAAAGGTTACTTGGGATGATTTGTCCATCATGTATAAGGCAAATAAATAATGATCTGTCATCTCTAGTCAAAGCTCCTTAAACTCTAATCAAACATATTGATGTGTAAGAAAAGTGATCCTAGATTAATATGTGCATTAACCTAGGTCAACCCTTCTCCCACACAATATTAGAGAGGAATAAATAGACTTGGCTACTACCACAAGGAAGATCAAAACTGTCATGGATTCACCCTTTCTATTTTGTTCAAATATGTGCAAAGAACTAAATTGAATGAGTGTCACATAATACATGAAATACAAAATAAAAGTATAAAAGAGGAAGGAAGATCCAAAAATAAGGTGTAGTGAAAAATCTATAATTTAAATGTAGGGTTAACTAGGAAGGACTCTAGTGTTGGGTGCTAGTGTCCAAGCACTATGTAGATGGGGGTTGATATCAAAATTGTCTAAGCATGAATTTGGGCATTGTCCTTTGAATTTGGAACCAAAACAATAGGACACTAGCATTGGGCTCTATACTCCTAAGGTTTTGTATTGTTCAATATTTGTAATTGGTCCTCATTATTTTCTTTATTTATTCATGCTATTGTCACGGTTTGAATCCTTCAAATCTACACTTCCACACATGAAAGAGGGAAAAATATTGTGATTGCATAGATCTTGCCATAGTCGAAGCTCATGTTGGTGTCCTTACCTCCACAACAAAAATGATGATAATAATTGTATGCTCTTAGGAGAGAAAAGGGAGAAAAATAACACAAATGTAAATTATTACCTCATTCATGAATCTATTGCTTGATTTCCACTAAAGGTGTTGATGAAGTCCTAATAATGTTAGTACACCACATGATAATAATAAAAAATAAGAAGTAAAATTAATTGATTACAAATGAAATTGTGTTTGTATTATCCTCATAATTCTTAGCTTAGGAGAGATTGAGTACATTGACCATTGAATTACTTGCTTAGATTCTTGGCTAGGCCTTTCACATGAGGGAGTGAGTCACATTTATATGTGACTTACATATTTTCATAAAAACTATTTGGGAATGACTAACAACAAGGTCATGTCCATTCAGGGCTTGGGGCCAAAATTTGAAATTCTATATTTGGAGAAATAATAGCAAGACATTAGCATTGGGTACTAGTATCCAACCCCATTTGGTTGTTCAAAGGGCCAAGCACTGGGGGATATAACCATGACTGTAAATTTGGACTCGGGGACAAGCCCGTTTATATAATGTCACAAATTTGCACCCTGATGTAATTTTCCATTTCATAATGTCCCTACCTTAGCCTAACACACAAAATTCTAGGTCACCTTTCGTGCCATCTGTTACACCTTGTCACTACTCATCCAAAATTTTGGCCATGCGGCTTGGATGTCATAGGAAGTGTGCCCTCCATAGAGATTTTTGTGCGATGTACACTCATCCTTGAATCTACAGACGTGCAGACTACCATTGGAGTGTTACGAATTGGTACCTTGCAGTTGTAACACCTGAATACACTACCCATTGATGCTTAGATTTGGCCCAACATGTTTAAACTTCCATTTTGGATCCTCATTTTAGATTCTACGCTCTCTGTATTCTCTTCTTAGAAGATTAAGCATTCTTCTTGAATATTCTCTACAACTTTTTCACTCCATTCTTGAGGCTTGTTATCAGATTTTTTGTGTTCTCTAGTATATTGGCATTATGTTGCCACTACGATCTCTCTCGCTTGGTTTATGTCTCACTAAGGGGAGACTTTCCATTTTCATTGGTGTTCTAGATAGCATATAAATTTCTTAATCTTTTCTAACATGTATTCATTGAATCCTTTGAAAATTCACCATAAAATGCATATATACTACTGGACGCCCAACTTTGAGTGGAAAAGAAGCATCGAATACTGGTTGATCTTCTCTAAAGTCTAAAGACCTAGCTTGGAATCTCACGTGGGGCTAGGAGAGGGGTGTGACTGCCTTGAAATTGGTCACACAATTTGTCTCAATGTTGTGATCACTTATGGTTGGCCACCTATGGCAATTCTCTACATTTATTTTTAAATCTAATTCAATTATTTCCTAAAAATATGAATTTTAAGCACATTTATGACTCTAGAGTGAAGCCATCATTGAATACAAACTTAATGGGTCTCTCATCATTTTAGATTTCTTGAAACCAAGAAGAATTCCATTCTTCCAAGCCAAATTCTTGAGACCCTTGCACTCTTCCAAATACTTCTCATTTCAAAGACAAATTCATCAACATCATAATGAATCGATTTCTTCATTTTGGCTTTTATATTTCCTTCCTGAAAAATCGATCCATGAAGCTTCACTTACAAACTCATTAATAACTTAAAAGTATTTTCTTTTTTTTTGCAAGTTGACTTTATAATATTAAATCAACTCCTCCTTGGTTTAGGTGCTCTCTTTTAATAATATATTTAATGTTTATTAGTGAAGACTTGGCCCCATTTACTTTATAAACATTATAATAAGCTTTTATAATATATTATTAATAAAGTAAAACTGTATTAATAAAAAATAACATGATTCCAAGCTATTAAATCTCCTCCAAGAAGTCAACTAAAAATCGAGATGTCCACTGTAAATGTCCAATGTTAGGTGCCTTGCCAAAAATGCTAAATGAGCAAAATTGGCTTACTATAAATAGTAAGTCCCTCAAATTGAGCCAAACAACAAATACAAAGACATGTACCTGACCCCAAATAAAAACTAATAGAAGTAATGTCCCCACTGCAAACTTAACAGTTATCTAAGGACCCTTAAACCAAGAACATTAGCCCACGAGGGTCAAAATGATGGGCTAACCCCTCAACAACTGATAGTGACTAGAAAGGGGACATTACACCAATAGCCATTATAACTAACTTTGCGCACCCATAGAGCCTAAATTATACATCGCATTTCAACATTTTTTTTGTTGTTTTTGTATGCAACGTAAGTACTTTTAAAAAATTGGCTTTTGGATAGTAATAATACTCCATGTAGAATTTGCTAGGTGTTGAAGGGGCAAAAAGTGGCCATTTCAAAGTGTTGACCGATACTTGGCCCCTTTTGCGCAATTACCCATTTGCTTAGACAACCAGAAAGTTTGCACAATTGATCCAATACTTTTACACAAAAGTTGCAATAATCATGCAAATTTTGTATAAGTGTCCTTGTAATGGTGTACTATTAGTACCAATAAACTTGCTCAATTGTTTTAATTGCTAACTTTTTTCCAAGGATACCAATTTGAAAAAAGAAACAATACAAAGATACCAAAATATTTGCAAAGGTAAAAGAATATTCTTAATACGCTCTTGTTTTGTTTTTCTTACAACTTCAAAATATAAAATTGGAGAAGTTAAAAGGTTCTTAATGAGTCCTCTAGGGGTCAAGTCTTGTTGAGTGCAAAGCTCGAACATTATAAGGAATGAGATTGGGAGCAAATTCAATAGAAGATATAGGGGAAGCGTACCAATGACCGTTATAACTAACTTTGTGCACTCATAGAGCCTAAACTCTACAACGGATTCTGATTTATTGTCTATGTACACAACTTAACTATTGAAAACAAATTGGCTTTTGGGTAGTAATAATGCTCCCCGTAGATTTCACTAAGCATCAAATGGTCAAAAAGTGGTAATTTCAAAGTGTCGAATGATACTTGGCCTCTTTTGCACTATTCCCCATTTGCTTAGACAACGAAAAGATTTTCACAACCAATCCAATACTTTTACACAAAAGCTGCAATAATTATGCAACTTTTGTATAAATGTCCCAATAAGTGTGTACTATTAGTACCAATAAATTTGTTAGATTGTTCTAATTGCTAACTTTTTCCCAAAGAAATGAACTACCACTAATTAGCTATTAATTTGCACACCATCATTTATTCAAAATTTCCAAAATCTAGTATGGGCTAATCTGGGCAAGTGGCACTACATTTGAAGAGACAATAAAGGCAACTCCATGATCCACGGAGAATATTGATTACCTTTACAGGAACATACACAAAAGGACAATAACAACATTGATTAAATCAATACCATTCAAAACAAAAAGTACCAAAATGCATTGTTGTTGTTGATTGATCTAGGAATGGTTGTCCTTTTACAATTTTTAATGTAGACTCGTGAATGCCTTTTCAGAAGTTGAAATGACTAATGAAGATCGTACCCTGCCCCTTGGACTCGCCAAAGGCAAATAGATCATCGATATGTACCTGCACTACAACTTCTCTGGAATCAATCTGTACCTTACAGCTGTCCTACTTAGGATCCTTGTCTATTCTCAAATTTGACAGTTAAGTACTTTGCTTTTTAGTAATCTTAGTTTTTAAATTTAATGATGATGATTGTTGATTTGTACGTATATGTACTTACATGTGTATATAACGTTTAAGGAATGTATTCTCCGTAGATCATGGAACTTGCCTTTCTCTATAATCATCATTTACTGTCTCCTGAAAAGCAGTGCCCACTGCCTAGATATGCGAGATCAAAAGTTATTAGGTATTTTCAATAAAGATTGGTTTGGTTTTGAGAAGAATAGGTTCAAAACAAGATTTAAGATGTAATAGTTACATTGGGTATGTTTTTGTTGTTGGACATATAAAGGTGATGGAAGTTCGAATTGCAGTTTATAGGCTCTCTTAGACTAGTTTATAGGCTCTCTTCGTCTAAGAGTTAAGGGTTATTGATTTTGTCAAATTTTTTGGGGCACAATTTCGGCCTCATCTATATAATGTCAAAATTTTGCACTCAACAAGACTTGATTTCAGGTAGGCTCATTTGGAACCATTCAGCTTCACCAACAACACTAAGGGTCTGTTTGGTTGCTGGAATTATCAAATTCCTGTATTTGACAATTCTGAAAATTTTAAATCCGGAAAATGGTTTTTGAAATATGGTTGGAACCATTTGGTTCACCTGGAATTCATTACGAGAAGATGGAAAATGTTGTTTGCATATGGATTTGAAAAGATTATAAATTTTGTTTTACCCCCAATTCCCTTTTAAGTGGAATTGGAATTGATTTTCTAATTCCACCTATTTAGATGGAAGATTCAAATGCTGGTTTTGGGGGTAAATGGGAATTAACAAATCCCTATTCCAGTTTCATGTTTTGAACACAAACATCAAAAATTTCAATTTTGGAATTTGACAATCCCAATTCTTGTCTAATTTCAGCAAACAAACAGGCCATAATATATTGTATGTATCTTTTGGATATGATTGTGTACAAATTTTTTACATCAACATTTCGGATCACGCTCTGTGATCAATCATTTTTCTCTCTTTGTAATCTCTTGCATCTTGATGATGGATCACGAAGTGTGATCCAAAATGTTGATGTTAGAAATAATATTTGATGGATTGTGGAAATCTCATAGCATTAACAATAATATATATTAACCGCAAGCTTATGGATTTCAATGTGTTATTCTTTTTGCATCAACGTTTTAGATCATACTCTATGATCCATCATCAAATGAAGAGTGCAAGAAGAGAAAATGAATAATTGGTAGACAAGATAGAATAAAAAGATGTGGGTGGTGAGAGAGAGGTGACCTCGAGGATGAAGTCCAAAACAAGAAGTTGAGATAGCAAGAAAGAGAGAAATAAAGGAGAAAAGGAACCAAATGAAAAAACAAAAATGAATAAAAAACACAAAAAATACATGAAAACAAAGACAAAAAAATAAAACAAAGACAAAATATAAACTAACAAATAAACATTAAAATACAAATAAATAATAAATAATAAAAATAGCCAAAGAAAAAAAAAGAAAAACAAACAAACATCCAAGGGGAGATTATATATAATTTGACATAACAATGATAATTTGAATTTCCGGTTTCATTGTTTAAAAAAGTTGCAAGCTTCAAAATGGTATTAAAGGATAAACATCATCCAACATCATTTTAAAATTGTCATGTTATATTACTATTGTTATATTGTTGTTCATTAACTTCTTAATCTCACTTGATAGACGTCTTATGGGCATCCCCCAAAAAATGACCCTCAAACAATCGTTCTTATAACACATTCTCCATTGTCTATTGTTTAAGATAGTATATAAAGATATAATATTATATGTTTAAATTATTGTTAAGTGTCTATATTCTTAATTATTATTAATTGAACATTTCATCTTTTGCTTTCATCTAATATTTAAAAAAATTAAGCTTCACTTATATTCTTCTTTTATCTTATTTTCTTATCTTTGATTTTATTCTCATCGTGTTGTCATTTTCTCCCTTTCTCTTGATTCATTGTCTATTTTATTTTGTCTTTACACCTTTTATGTTCTTCAAAGATTTTAACTTAATGCTCCTAAGATCTTAAAATTTGAATATTTTCTTTGTTTTGGTCTTGGGAAAGACGTTAGCTATGAATTTAACTAGCACTCTATATAATCTTTGGTCATAAATATGACAATTTCCTTTTTAAATTAAACTTCAACATTACTTTTTCGTCTTTAATATATTTTTAAATCATATTATGTTTTGTGACCTTGATTTTTTCCATTGGAGATAGCACTTTACTCATTTCTTGTAAGCAAAAAAAATATTTAGTTTAGCTTTTAATACTTTTTTCATTTACTATGATAAAAAAGAATAAAAGCTTTGAAAGTTTCCATGGTACGCCTAATTATAGTCCTTGGTAAGCATTAAAGATTTTTTTTTTGGGCTTTCATTTAAAATAAAGAATATTTCACTTATATTTTGTAACACTTGTATAAAAGTTTAAAATTTTCAATAAACTTGTCTATTATTCTATTTTTTTGTGTCTTTTGTTAGATCACTTCTATAATTGGATATAATATTTTTTTGGGTAGTTGCCTTTTTTAGAAACATTTATATCAAGATTTTCAAAAACATTTACTAATGTTATTTCTCCTTTTTTCTCTCAATTATACTCCTTAATATTTATTTTTTGAGGCACAATCAGCCAAATAATGTGACATGAATTTCTAAAACAATGAGCAAAATTTCAAAAGATACTTTTGAAATGCCATGTACATTTGAATGTCCTACACATATGAGTTCAAGTATTACTTATTTATTTAGTATACTTATTTTCTTTTGTAGGAGATAAGGCAAGAAACTATTGCATTATATATTTAAATTTTTAAACAAGATAGCAACACTTTTAAGTTATAAATTCAAATAATTGATATATTTTTTTTAAATAATAAAAATATAATACAATTCTAAGAACCAAAGGCTATATCTTATATTCTAAGCTCTATTTAACTCTATTCTCATCACTGGGACGGGTGACCTCCCGAGAAGTCTTGGTGCTTCGCCTCTCTGAGCATCACCTAGATGTAATGAGTGCTAATTGTTCCATTCATTCTTGTGAGAGATGGGTTCTTGTGAACCACTACACATGAAACATGGGTCAATGAGTTTGACTCAAAAAGACACATAGTTGAATCCTGATAGCAATATCACAATTTGACTTGCTATGGAAAATACATCCTACTTATCAGTTGATGAACTTAAGGGGCTTTCTAATGAATGGTTCATAAGGCACAACACTTGCTGAAGGTTTTGCAAATGGTATTGCAAGCCAAGTGGGCTTAACCATGGAGGAAACTTTGTAGTTAAGCACGCTCAAGATGGAGTAGTACTGGGATGGGTGACCTCCTAGGAAGTCTCGATGCTTCACCTATGTGAGAATCACCTAGATGTAATGAGTGCTAAGTGTTTCATTCATTCTCGTAAGAGATGGCTCGTGTGAACCACTACTCATGAAACATTGGTCAATGAGTTTGACTCAAAAAGCCACACAACTGAGTCTTGACAACAATATCACAATTTGACTTGTGGAAAATATCTCCTACTTATCAGTTGATGAGCTTAAGGAGATTTATAATTAATGGTTCATAAGGCACAACACTTGCTAAAGGTTTTACAAATGGGGTCACAAGACGAGTGGAATTAACCATGGAGAAAACTCTGTAGTTAAGCGCGCTCAAGATAGAGTAGTGTTGGGATGGGTGACCTCCCCAGAAACCTTAGTGCTTCACCTGTGTGAGCATCGCCTAAATGCAATGAGTGTTAAGTGTTCCATTCATTCTCATGAGAGATTGGTTCTTGTGAACCACTACTCATGAAACATGGGTCAATGAGTTTGACTCAAAAAGCCACAATATAGTTGAATCTTGATAACAATATCACAATTTGACTTGTTGTGGAAAATATCTCCTACTTATCAATTAATGAGCTAAGGGGATTTCTAATGAATGGTACATAAGGCACAACACTTGTTGAAGGTTTTGCAAATGGGGTTCCAAGTTGAGTGAGCTTAACCATGCACTAGTACATTTCAGCTTATTTTTCTACCAAAATTTTTGACCATCAATTAAAAAGGTTTAAGTTGGTCGGATTATAGAAGGAAAACTTTCTTCTTCTTTTTTAATCCATGCCCGTGTTGGTCGATATTTAGACAAATACCAAGTAGGTCAAAATATCGACGCACATGGGCATAACTTGAAAAAAAAAGTTTCATTTCTCATTTCATTTTTACGGGTAAATTAGATCAAGGGTTGCAGCGCACAAAGGATTTCCATCTTTAGTCATTGTGCGAATTGGTATGGTTTTCGAGATCTCATTGTTTGTGATGTGTTGAATGAAGATTGAAATAACAATAGAATACAAGTGGTTTGAATTCTTTTAAAGGTTCCCGGTCTGATAAACTAGATTTTAGTAATCACAATTTAAAATTTCGGCTTTGAACACTGGTTTCATAAAATGCGGGGTATCCTACTTTCCCACCGATGGATGTGAATGTCGCCTTGGGAAATGCCAGTTCCTTTCATGTATACTAAGAATTCAAAACCCCAAGCCCGTAACTGTTCATCCGCACATGGAGGATTGATGCCCTAGGCTAATTACTTAATATGTATTTAGCATACATGTCTATCAAGGCATTCACGACTACAAAGTCTGTCGAATATTTGCCTTCTATGATGGTTTGATGGATTCCTATACCTTGTTCCAAAGCTCCCATTTGGGCACAAGGTGGGAGGATGCTGATAAAGGTTGTGGAATTTGGCCTTACACCTGCTAATCGCATTTGCTTAAAAGTCTCTAGGGCTTGTTCAACAAAACCATTTTGTGTAAATCTTGTGATCATTAAAGTCCATGAGACGACATCTCGTTGAGGCATTTTGTGAAATAGTTTCTGAGCCTTCTGAATGCTTCCACATTTTGCATACATATCCATCAAGGCACTGGCAATCACAACATTTGACGAAAATCCACTTTCCATTGTGCATCGATGGATTTCCATACCTAGTTTGACAGCTCCCAATTTAGCACATGCTGGGATGATGCTGACAAATGTTGTGGAGTTTTGTTTAACACCTGCTAATTGCATTTGATTAAAATCCTCCAAGGCTTTCTCAACAATCCCATTTTGTGCATATCCAGCAATCATTGTTGTCCATGAAATCACATTAGGTTGAGGCATTCTTTTAAAAAATTGTAAAGCTTCATCGAGAGCACCATTTTGTGCATATCTTGATATCATTGTATTTCATGAAACCGTAACTTGTTCAGGCATTTTGTCAAACAGTTCACGTTCTTTTTGCATCCTTCCACATTTTTCATACATATCCATGAGAGCATTTACAACTACAACATCTGAAAGAGACCCTCTATCTATTATACTATGGTGGATTTCCATACCCTCTTCCACGACCCTCGTCTTGGCACAGGTTGGAAGTATGGTGGTAAATGTTAAGTGATCCGGTTGAACCCCTGTTTGCTGAATTTGTTGAAAAAGTTCCAGTGCTTCTCGAGGATAACCATCGGCACTATGTATTGGAAGCTCATTGAGGTAATTTAGAGGGCGGATTCAGCACTGAGGTAACGTGATTTTGTTTTCCCGACTCTTGTGAGAATTTGAATGCATCTATTTATTATTACTAGTTTTAAAAAGTTTGAAGCTAATTTGTTCCCCAAAAATGTCGTCTACTGCATATTTTATTATTTTGTTGGGATTGGGATTAGCTGGGATATTGTTGGCGGTGCAGAGAAGGCTAAAGCTTTACCGGGGAGCTGGCCAAAGCTGTGGATTGCTTATCCATTATACAGATTGTCTGCACTGGGGTTTGAACCCCTCCTTTCGATTGAGATTGTCTGCACTAGGGTTTGAACGCTATCTGATTGAGATTGTGACTGCAATGTAGTTTGAATAGTTGACGTACCTTGTCTATCCTTCCACATTTTGCATACATGTCTACCAAGGAGCTTGCAACTATAACATCTGACAAATATCCCTCTTCCATTATCTTTTGATGAATGTCCATACCCTGTTCGAAAGCTCCCATTTTGACACAGACTGGAAGGATGCTGGCAAGGGTTGTGGCATTTGGATTTACACCTGCCAACTGTATTTGTTTGAAATCTTCTAAAGCATTTTCAACATATCCATTTTGTGCATATCTTTTAATCATTTCAGTCAACGAAACCACATTTCTTTGAATTATTTTATCGAACAGTTTACGTGCCTTGGCCATGCTTCCACATTTTGCATACATGTCTCCCAGGGCACTTGTAACTACAACATCCAACAAAACCCCCCTTCCATTATCCTCCATTTCTCCCAAATGGAACACTAAAAGACTCTACAAATTGGTGGAAAGGGAGTTTGGAGGATGTACATTAGGATCATCATAGTCACAAGACGGGAAGATGTAGTTGGGAGGATTTCGCAATGATGAAAAGCTAGGCATCTGAAATGTGACTGGCTCGATTTTTGGGTACAGTCCCCATAACTCACTGCTAGGATGGTTTTAAAACCTGAAACTTGGAATATAGGCCATTGGTAGATGCCATAACAGTTTCCAAACCTTGTCCTGTAGAAACTCTCCATTCTATTGGGTGTTCCTTTGTTAGGCGCCATAATTAGGCCTTTGAGATTCTTGCAGTTGGGAGGCCTAGAGAATGATCTAGGCTTTGATATTTTTGGAGGACGATTGCCTCAAGGAGAGTGTCAAAGAATCCCAATAACACTTGGAGATTCTGTGGTAAAACTTGGTGTTAGATGCAGAAAGCCAGGTTTGCAGGCCCAGGAAGCACTCTATACTAAAGTGACAACTGTGCCTTGAAAGGTTGATAGACTAGTCTAAGGGGTTGGTTAGGCCATTGTAAGGTCACTTAGGTTGGGTACAGTAGTTAAGAAACAAATAAGAAAATATAATCCAGCTATGATTGAAAGTCGAGAAATGGTTTATAATGTGAAATTCAAGCCTATATATATTTTAACCTCTTGATAGAAATGTTGAATCAAATGTGCAACCTTTGGCATTTTCAAGAGTTGTTTATACACTACAAATTTAAGCCTATATATATTTTAACCTCTTTCTACTTAATGCATGTCAATATTCTACATAATGTCACTTCATTCTTGACTAGTCTCTATTCTCCTTGTTTGACATTAGTAACTTCCCTCCTGAAAGAGTCCAGCAATTGATTTATTTGTTGTCATGCACTTTCCACTGATAGATACAAACAATATATTTTGAAATAGCCCAAGAATGAATGCTTCCATTGCTGACTTCGACTAAGCTCTACCCTTTCTTCTCAAAGATGTACACCATATAATATACACTAATTTCTAGGCAATGTCTGAAACTATTGAAGTGGCTATTAACTCTTTCTTGCATTTAACTTCTTTTCTACTCTGATTGACATACATTAGAACTTGTTATCTTTATTCCTGAAAATAAGAAAACAAAAGGCTTAAACAAGTAATTTGAGGCTTTGAATTGTGATCATTGGATTGGATCAAATCATGGAGTTTTGGATTAAAATTTATCATATGAATTTTTTTATATGTTTTTAACAAATATAACATTAGATTTATTCATTTGCATAGTTCCTAGAGGTTAAGTATCCTTTATCTACTAGTTAATTTCTTAATTAACATTTAATTGTTCAATAATCAATCCCACAACTATCATTTATTAAGTTTATGCGAAGTTGTATGCATATCATTTTAATAACTTGGATTAACATTAGGGAAAGTCATGTGGAAACTTAATAATTACTAGCCTATTACAAATTCTCCTTTCTGCTTTGAGGAGGTGCATACTCCTAAACAGAAGGGATACGTCTTCCATTTCCTATGTTGCTTGCAATATTTTAAACTCTCTGCTATGGATAGATTAGAAGGCAATCCACGTGATGCACCCTATCAGGGGGATTGGGAAATGATTTAGAATATCAAAATTCTTCTACTGTGAAGATAAAATACTCCCACACGAATTTCCACCTACACATTTGAAATCTAGCATTTTCATCAAGGGCTATGTAAATCATCTGTGAATGTTCTAGGTGCCTAAAAAGAAGCTATTCTAAAAATACTTAACGTTAACTAATTCCTCAAACAAATACAGCTTCAGAATTTTCAAACAGTTCTTACTCCTGTTTTAGAACTTGGGTTTATTACGTGTTCTTTGTTCTCTGTGTCTCCAAAAGACTTTGAGATCTGAAATTTCAAAACATAAACGCAGGAAATGTAACCAATGAATTTTTAGGACTTAAAAAAACCCTTTTGGAAACTGATGTTTACAGAACTTAAGATGCTTCAGAGAGTTGTTTGGTTACAAGTCCTTTACATGGTTTAGTTTGTATCCCCATGTTTATATGAAATGCTAAAGAAAGATATAAATTTATAGCAAGAAAATCGGATTTCTTGTTACCTAAAACTCACATCAGCTAACAGGAAGGGTTGTTTAGAGGATTGTGCAAGAAAATAAGTTACAAAAACACAGAGAAAAAGCAGGGTAGAATCGCACCATTATGAAGTCAACACCACAACCTATCTTTGTTGCTGCATCTGGATGGTGAATTAGAACTCTTTCAAGAACTTCCCTTTCATCTTCAAGTTGTAATCTATCCCCACTTCTGTAGCTGTCATAATTACCAAAGTTGATGTCAAGCAAAATGTGTAGAAACATGAAAAGAAAACATGTTAGCAATTCCATCATTTGTCTATTGTTTGGGACAGTCACCATAGAATTATTTGGACTATCTCTCCTATTGCCTTGTAAGGTTAAAATGACCTTTTTTTCTTCCCTCCATGAATAGACCCTTACCATCTTGCACTTGTGCAATGATAGGACACCAATGTGTGCACATAACTATATCTTCGTCAATCACACTACTCTTCCAATTTTCCATCTTTTGTTCACTGTCATAATCATCGGTTTTTAGAACCATTATTGATGCTCCAATCTTCTAATCCTCTTTCATAGACCTCTTCCTTGTGCGACTCTTCAAATCAGCATACTCTTTCTTTCCAAAATAGATAACCCTTATCTCATATGAAGAATTATTTTTGCAAAGGCTTGAGAATAAACTTGTTACCATCCTTATGAACAAGTATTCTTGTACCCATCATATTTTCCTTCTTAGGGACTACTAAGGTCTTCCTAAGAGGATGTGACAACATGTCATTGGTACTATATCACACAAAAATTTCTCCTTGTAATCACCAATAGCAAAATCTACATAATCTACATCTTCATGTACTTTTCTATCAACCATGAGATATTCACATGCCACCACTTCAACTTCCAAATCTGTTACTTCTTCCAAAGAATCTTTTGCTGCAACACTTTGTTGTTTTGGTCAGGACATACTAGTAGGTCAGGACATACTGATTATAAGTAAACTAGTAAACCAAAGGACATGTTTTTACTACTAATTCTCTGTTTGTTGGGCATACTAATTATAATTACTTGACATATATCACAAATGTTGCTAATTAAGGTTGGCAGGATGATTACGCCTATCCTGAAAAAAGACTGTCAAATCATTATGCTTTCAAATCAATTACCTATCGACGTATCCCTTGCGAGGGAGAGAAGCCAAACACATAAAGAACATGCACATAAACACGGTAACTAAAAAACTTAAATGGAATACACCAAGAAGTACCAAATGATGAATGCTCAATTGTTGTAATGGCAAAGCAATATCAGAACCGTCTATTTCTAGAACTTGATTTTTCTATAGTCCTAATGATTTTTCTTATTTCTTGTTTGTGCTTGGTGATAGGATTTTGAACATTGTTGACATACTTAAATGGAATACACAATACCAAATTATCAATGCTCAATTGTTGTAATGGCAAAGCATCAGAACCGTCCATTTCTAAAATTTGATTTTGTGTAGTCTTAATTATTTTTCTATAGTCCTAATGATTTTGAAAATTGTTGACAAAGAGTGTTTCTTTTTTTTATTATAGTATAAATGATTTTTCTATAGTCATAATGAAAATTGTTGACAAAGAGTGTTTCCCTTTTTTATTTCCTATGTCTATCCTTCGTGACAGGATTTTGTCACCTTCTTTTGATGGTATATTTCATTCACTCTATGTGGAATACTATTTTGTTCACTATTTTATTTTAGCTTCATATTTCTTTCATTTTTCATATACACAGAGACTACACATGCTGATAAAAAAATGAGCTATTTGATTTAGGTTTACTTTTCATTATTGTAAATGGTTAATATTTTTGATGGTACTCCTTGGTGTATTTCATATAAAAATAATAAATGTAGTAACGATGGTGCGGTGCATTATTGATATAGGCTCGATGACTCTTGTCAATGTGCCAAACTATCAATGTGGTGGTGGGCAGTGTGTGTTGAAGACTTCACAGACACCGAACAACCCTGGACGACAATTTTAGTGCTGCCCAAATAGAAAAAAGGTTGCTAATGTGTATATATTTAAAGTTTCTAATGTAAATACTATTCATTATAATATAAGAACTAATGTAGACTGGGTATCACAGGGAAATAATGGCTACAGATACTTTAGTTGGGTCGATGACAACTCATCTACATCTATCCACCCATCTCCACTTATCCGCGATGAAGGATTTGAGTGCAAAATGTGTCAGGCTAGGGAAAATTCCAAAATTATATTTTTACGATGCCTTCTCTATATTGTAATCACATATCTTTGTTGTGACCATATGCATAGATGAACTCAGGAATTAGTTAGTTTAGTATTTTCATATTGTAACTAATATTTTAATATTGATATGACATAACTTCTCTTTGCCTCAAGTGCGCATATATATGGTTTACATCTATTTTTAGAATAATTCTTCATGTTTATGGCTTAGGTGAGCCCCAATCTGCTATCAATCACATGATTTAACATATAGTGTTTTCTTGGTTATTCCATTTGTTCCTTGACCTTGACTATGAATTGACTATCATTTTCAAGTTTGAGCAAGGCTTCGTACCATGCAGCATCTGCAGATTTGTACGCAACGTTGATTTATGCTGGAGGTAAACTACATGTGTCATGTAAACAACATGGTTGAATGCAATCTCTTTTGCATGTTTTCGAGAGTTTTACCACCAATACAAGCGTAAATAATGCATTGAACGTAATCTACGGACGCTATGTGGTATGAAGTCTCACTGATGTTTGAGCACAACGTGGTATGAAGTCTCCCTTTATAAACATGACAACTAAGAAACATAAATGCAGATTTCATAACAACTGAGAAACATAATTGTAGGCGTCACGGTCACAATTTTTTAGAGACAACGTAATTGAGTTGTATACCCAAGTGATGGAGTGCAACTTTTGCACCTCTGATTCCAAGTTGACACTACGGGATACAAAGACCATAGATAAGGAATAAATTTAGAGAGCAGAGGAGGTCCATGACGACCAAAATAATATAGGACGAACCTCAAGTTAAATGAGGCAACTGCAAACATTTTAATATATTTTTATTATTAAATAATGAAATTTACATATACTAGTGTTCTAAGCCCCCTCATTACATGATTTATTATTGTAAGCCCCCTCTAACTTACGCATCTAGAAAATGAAACTACAACCTATTGGGATTCAAACAAACCTTATAGAACAACAACAGCTAGGAATGATCACTTTCCAACATATGTTGAATACATCTTTTGAATACATCTATAGCTCATGAATACAAGGTGTAGCTCATGAATACAAGGTCCTCCAATAGATGTATTCAACAGATGTTGGAAAGCGATCCTTCCTAGTTGTTGTTGTTCTATAAGGTTTGTCTCAATCTCAATAGGTTGTAGTTTCATTTTCTAGATGTGTAAGTTAGAGGGGGCTTACAATAATAAATCATGTAATGATGGGGCTTAGAACACTAGTATATGCAAATTTCATTATTTAATAATAAAAATCTATTAAAATGTTTACACTTGCCTCATTTAACTTGAGGTTTGTCATGTATTATTTTTGTCATTATGGCCCTCCTCCGCTCTCTAAATTTATTCCTTATATATGGTCTTTGAATCTCGCAGTGTCAATTTGGAATCAGAGGTGCAGAAGTTGCACTCCATCATTTGGGTATACAACTCAATTACATTGTCTCCAAAAAGATGTGACCATGATGCCTACAATTATGTTTCTCAGTTGTTGTGTCCCATGACCCCTTATGACCCTTTACGACCATTTAAGACCTCTAAGAATACATCTTAGAGGTCTTAAATGTCGTAAAGGGTCATAAGAGGCTCCTAGGAGGGGCCAGATGAGCTTCCACCTTCACGTGGTTGGCCCTGTTAAGTAGAGAATGTTAATTAAACTATTCTCGAAACAAAGAGAAGCTCAATAATTTAAGGTCTCAGTCCACAGACAAATTAAGTTAGACTTACTAAGCCTCTTATTGTAGTTTGTAATAAGATTGATTTGTAACCACTAGAGACTACTCTACAAGCTTGAAGAAGTGGTATATTTTGGCAAATGAAGAGTGGAAAGAAGATGATATTCTTGAGATCATGGATGGACACAATGTTGCAGACTTTATTGATCCAGATATCTTGCAAAGGCTTGAAGAACTGGAGAGGGAAGAAGGGCTTAGGATGGCAGCTAAGGGTGACGAGGATTTCACAATAGCTGACAAACATAATTGTAGACATCATGGTCACATTTTTTTGGAGACAACATAATTGAGTTGTATACCCAGACGGAGTGCAACTTCTGCACCTCCGATTCCAAGTTGACACTGCGGGATGGAGAACAACTTGGAACCAGAGGTGCATAAGTTTCTCTCCATCGTCTGGGTATACCACTCAATTACATTGACTCCAAAAAAATGTGACCATGATGCCTACAATTATGTTTCTCAGAGAATGTTAAACTATTCTTGAAATAAAGAGAAGCTCAATAATTTAAGGTCTTAGTACAAGCACTAGAATTGAGTTTTTTGGCATGGGCTGGGAAATTTTTGTATATCAACATGCGATAGAGTTTGGGAAAAAAACTCTATCACATGTTGATATACACAAATTTCCCAGCCATGCTGAAAAACTCAATTCTAGTGCTTGTACTACATGACTGGTGCCAAAATAGGGCTCTCCCAATCACTGATTGTGACCCACTGGCAACAAGCAACATAACGAGTGTGGACATCTGAAGATAAATATCAAATAGGGGAAAAGCACCTGGAACAACAGAGACAATAGTTGTAGATATAGATAAGGATATCCCAAATCCCTAATATAATAATTATTACTATTTTGGAAGATGCAAATCCAACCGAGGAGATGCTAAAGAGGACAGATGAATTGATGGCGCGAGCAGGTCATTTTGAAGTAAGCAATATTTATTATATTAGGGATTCTAGGATATCGTCATTTGTATCTACAGTTATTGCCTATGTTGTTGCAGGTGCTTTTCCCCTATCCTGAACATCAAATTATGACAAAAATATCAGTAAAACTATCATAATAACTCCATGAACGTTGTTTTAAGTAATTATCTATGAATGTTGTGTATTAATATTGAATTATATGTCATGTTAATGAATATTTTTATGTGTTAATGGGGAATGTAGATTGATGTTAGGGGGAGGGGGGGTGAGGCCAGATGAGCTTCCACCTTCATGTGGTTGGCCTTGTTAAGTAGAGAATATTAAAGTATTCTCGAAACCAAATGAAGCTCAAACTAACATACCTTCATTATTTAATCAATTTCATTCATTCTAGGTCTTTTCTCATAAGTGCATTTTGAATGTGTCATTGTCAGGCAACTATCAAATAAAAAACTAGAAGGGCCAATAGTCAACTTCTCATTGTCATCATTTGGCATGATTCGGCTTCATTTTGTGTAAGTATTCTCGTATTGAATGCGTCAACCTGTCTTGGCCTAATGTGGATTATTTCATTGGTTTGTGTTTTTTATTAGGTGAAGTGTTAAATCAATTCCTATATTCTATTCTTAATTCCTTCAAACTGTAGGAGGGCCTGACAGATATACTCAACATAGAATTGACTGCTAGTCTGGACAACTGAACACACTGAGTCTTTGGCTTGAGAGAAAGAGTTGGGTAATGTTGTTTCTGGAGACCTGTGCAATTGTCCTCAATGGCCTCTTTTTATTTTAACAGGTATTTTTATATATATGTAGTGTCCATGTTTTTTTTTTAATACAAATTCTTTTTGTGTATATGCTAGTGCTATGGAACCTAAATAAACAATTATAAATGTAATAGATAATGTCTTCAATGAAGGAATTGATGTACCACATGTAAACCAAAATCCATGCTTAATGCCATTTTGTGCAAAATGAGTTTGTCTATTAGCATATCAGATTTTGTTACACCCTTCATGACTGTAATGTTTAAGTTAAGTATTGATGCAATTTTCTAAAGTAGCAAGTTCTATTGTCATCATTTTTTTTCTAGTGGTTCTGAGGAGATCAAGAATTATCAAGGAAAGATATTGAAGTGGAAAGGAAAAGTTTCTGAGAAGTTACAAATATTGAGTCATCGATCAGGTATACTTTTTTTAAGTAATCGCTATAGAAATGGTTAAGTTTTCCTGAATTTTTAAAATAAGTCATAATTATTCAGTATCATATTCTTAGCTGCAAGTTGCAGGTCTTCATACCATAAATTTTAGAGTACGAGTGTCCTCCCTTTATTACAGTGAGGGATTGGAATGAGTTCATTTTGGATGCAAAGGAGAAAGGGGATGCTCAAAGAGGAATTACACCAAGAAATGAGAGAAGAAGGTATGCAATAGTATTAACTACTAGTACAATGTAATAATGCACTAATTAGTGATCTTTATATCTATATCATCTAACATATTTCAAACTTTTCATAGGTTGCAGGACACATCAAAAGCAACAAAGACCAGGCTGCAAAAGATTGGGCAACACAGACTTGGCTCTGGTGGATATTCCAAAATTAAAGCACGAATTGTAAGTAGCGAATATTAAATTATGGCCTTGTTAAGTAGAGAATATTAAACTATTCTCGAAACCAAGTGAAACTCAAACTTTAAAGATAAGCTTAGAGTTAATGGTGACAGCCAATTAACAAGTCGAAATGAAGTTCATCGTTACATGTATCTTGCATTCTCAATGTTTGGAACATTATTAAAAGCACTATTATAAACATTTATTACTATTATGACCTCTATGCATGTTTATGACCTTTATAAACATTTGTTATGTTATGATCCTGTCATTTCATTATTTTGTATCAATGTTTGTTCACCATTGACTTTGTATAGCAAAACCCTTGAACAATCACTATTTTTTCACTTCCATTACATCTTTGTCCTACATTCGTTGTTATTGAGAATACTGTGGTAATAACATGATTGAACACAAAACATAATTTGATAGCTATCATAGAAGTATGTCTCGTTATAATAAAAATCAAGTGTACTAGCATGAAAGCCTAATTTAGCTACTCAGGCGAGTCCATGAAAATGAAAGAAACCAAGATATGGACATTAGTCTTGCTTTCTTTCACAAAATTGTATGCTTCTTCATCAAAAGCTTCTCCTTGTTTTCCTCTTAATAATTTACTTGAAGAATTTCATCTTGAAATAGCAAATTCGATTTAGTTATCTGCTTCATAATCTGAAGGACTTCTACCTCGAACTGTCAATTTCATTCAACATCATCACAAGCCCTTGTAAAGTACCTTTCCATTTGAGCATAAGTGATTTCAACCATTATAAACTTATTCCTATTATTTCTTTTAGAAATTTCTTTTGGCCATGTTGAATGAACTTTAGAACGAACTTACACAGTCCAAAGGGTTTTAGAAGGTCGTTTGATGTTGCAATCTTATAGGTCTATCAAATGGCATTTGAGACATATGAAAATTTTAAGGTTAGTAGATATTATATGATCTGAATTTAAGAAATTTCCCTCAACAATGTGACTATTGCAAGAATTTATATAATAGATAATCAGATGATCAAGTAATCTTCATTACTCTTTCTTTTACACATAAATTAGTTTTTAATTTTATTGGAGCAAAGTTAAGTAATCTACATCTTTAAAATAGCACTAATTAACATCCATTCTCTTTGTCTATTATGTGGTTTTCCTTTCTAAGGGTTTGCAGGCAATCTCAATAGTATAAGCTGGTCCATTCAAAAACCAAATCTATCTTCTCCTCCATTTAGATAAGTAGACCATCTTTTGTTATTTGATATATTATGTCATTTGTAATCTAGTTACAGTCTCTTTTCCTCTTCCCTCAATTCCAACACTCCATATATATAGTCATACCCTCCTGCACTTCTTTATTCAACACTTTCTTTGGCTACATTTCATCTTTCTTTGACCATGTCTTCCTTAGGAATTGGTGTTGAGCAACCAAACCCAATCAACATAATGCTTCCCTTTCACAAGCATGGAAGATTTTTAATAAGTCTAGACCACCTTGCAATTATTTAACAAGAAGGGAGAATGTTATCGCTCTTTGTTTAATATTTTGAGACTCAATCAATACTGAGCCATCTGATACCCCAACACTTAGCCTTTTCAGATTTTGTAATTTTTGTGACCTCTCTAAAATACAATGAAAAATTATTGGACTAGCTGTGAGGTCCTCAACAACTTCAAGTCTATAATCACATTCTCAAACTTTTCTCAAAGAATGTGAAATCCAACTTCTCAAAAGTTGTCTTCTAAAAGGTCACAAAATTTTAAAATGTTTGACCATCAGGTTGAAGTTAGCCCCTATAGACGACATTAGGACAAACTTACCCTTTCTGAAGGAGGTTATATTCTGGCTTCATTTGGCACAAATATAAAACAAACCCTCCAAGGGCACTTAAATTAATTTGTGGGTAGAGCTCTCAATTGTATTCAAAAGAAGAACAACAAGATGACACATATTTTTTTTAACCAAAAATTATTATTGGTCTCTTTTTCGACGTTTGCAACATAGTTCTATCGACAAGAATACTATATGTTCGATGTCTATTCCAACCAAGTGTTGTCAAAAGAGAGATGAAATTTCAATGGTGTTTCAACGAGAATGTTATATGTTCGACCTCTATTTCGACCAAGTGTCGTCGAAAGAGAGACGAACTTTCTTTGGTGTTTCGATGAGAATGTTGAACCCTCGACAATAGTTTGGTCGAAATTGCGACGAACGTTGGTCGCATAGATAAAATGCATGATCTACTATTCTTCCAGGTTGAAGCAATTACTTCAACGAAGATTTGGTCGATAATTCAACCACTAAGGAGGTCAGAATTTTGACAATGGTTTTTCCTCTCATATAATCATGAAAAAAAGTTTGACAACAGTTTTGGTCGTCTGTTCAACCAATGGGTATCAAAAATTTGACTAATCCTCGTCGAAAAATAGGATAAAATTTACTAGTGATGGATGAAACTTTGTAGTTAAGCACGCTTAAGCTGGAGTAGTATTAGGATGGGTGACCTCCCAGGAAGTCTTGATGCTTCACCTCTATGAGCATCACCTAGATGCAATGAGTGCTAAGTGTTCCATTCATTCTCATGAGAGATAGGTTCTTGTGAACCACTACTCATGAAATACATGGGTCAATGAGTTTGACTCAAAAAGCCACATAGTTGAATCCTAATAGCAATATCACAAAACAAAATAAGTTTAACATAAAAATATACAAAAAACTACATATTTAACACACACACACACACACACATTCATTTACACACAAAAATATCTAATTATATTACAAAGAAGCAAGAAATATATAAGAAAAAGACAAATCTAAAAAAACAAATGACTATTTTAAAATGAAAAAATAAAATTAATAAATAATATGTGTATGTGTATGTGTATGTATGAGTGTATATATGTATATGTATAAATGTATGTATGTATATGTGTATATATATAAGTGTGTGTGTGTGTGTGTGTGTGTGTGTGTGTGTGTGTGTGTGTGTGTGTGTGTGTGTGTGTGTGTGTATATATATATATATATATATATATATATATATATATATATAGAGAGAGAGAGAGAGAGAGAGAGAGAGAGAGTTTTCTAATATTTTAATATTATTTTTTTGTTTTATTATATGTGTGTGTGTGTGTGTGTGTGTGTGTGTGTGTGTTTATGTATGTATATTTATATTATATATGTAATTTTTCTATATTTTATGCTTTATTATGTGTGTTTATTTTTCTCCTCTTAGATGTTTGTTTATTTATTTCTTTTTTCTTTGGTTATTTTTATTATAATATAATTATTTAATGAAATTTATATTCTATTCTAGTGAAGTAAGGGAGATTGAAAAAATATCAATCTAACACATGAAAATTCTAAATCAAAATTCTCAATAAAACTATAATCTTCATTTACATTTATATAAATAGGATTTGGCTTCATATATTCAAAAATCATCATTTAAAAAATATTTCAAGAAACTTATATTAAAATAGATTTGATGAAGAATTTTAATGACATGTGAAGTATATGATATATTAAAATTTATGTAATGTAAGTTTATATATGTTTATATTTGTTGTTTTTTAAAAAAAATTAGCAAAATGGATTAAAATATTTAAAAATGGATATCTCAAAAGATTGCAAAAAGAACTCCAAATTGCAAAAAGACTTCCAAACAATCATGGCTGCCATTTTAAGAATTTTCCTAGAGCAACAACCCAAGATCTAGAGGCCAATGAATAACACGAAAGCAAGAGAGAAAAATTGGAAAGAACAAATTATATTCTCATCAGTGATGAAATAATTGAAATGAACTGTAGAACTACAATAGATGAGTACAATGTAGATGTGGACCTACTTATATAGACAAGACAATAAGAGAACATGATAACCAAGAGATAACTTATCACCCACACAAGGTGGATTCACATGTCTACCAAAGGTGGATCATCCTCCATTGTAAAATAAAATATGTACAACATGCGGAGGATGATAAAGTGATAAGTGCACTAAAGGTGAAGACAACACATAAAATGGAATGTGATAACTACTATCACCACCTAAAGTTGAAATTCTCCTACACCATGTGCAAACTTGTAAGTGTCTCAAATGCAAACTACTATGTTATATATTATTCTAAGTAAGCTAAAATAAAGTGTAGTTAGGTAAATAATTAATTACACCAACAATTAGAGAAAATAAGATAAGAAAGAGCCAAAAAGGTCTCCTACAAACCCACCACCTCAAAGAACCCATAACCCTAGCAAAAATCAAGAAAGAATCACAATGATCAACTCTTATCACAATGGATAAGATGCAAAAAATTGAGTAAACTACTCATTGGAAAGAGAAACCCAATTAAAAGCAGTTCATCCTTTAGGGGCCTATATTAGCCACTTAGCAAGATAATTAACATTTCCATTCTATTCACGAGGAATGTGAACAAAGGAGATGGAATCAAAGCCTTGAGAAAACCAAAGAAGCCAAATGTCGAGAAGGACCCTCAAAATTTTCCTATAGTTGAAAAGAGAAACTAAAATCATAGAATATATGTTACAAGTAATATTCTTCTAGCCTAATTCACAAGCTTTGATAAAATAAAAAAAAAGGGGGGGCACAACCTTCCATTATGTTATCGACATCAAATATTTTAGCCAGGAAGAAAAAGAACTAAACAAAGTTATTTCTATGATGACCATACCAATAATCCTAGTTGATCTAACATTACCCCTAAAGGAGCCATAAATGTTGATTTTAAATATCTTTTGGAGGTGGTGACCAATATCCAACTCTATTATCCTTATGAGGAGGATTGATATGAGGTACCAAGAAAGTTACTTATGCCGAAATGTTTGACAATCATAAGGATAAAGAAATCAAAATCCTAGTCAAAAAAATAGTTAGCCTGGTAAGATTCTCTTCTATCAATTTTAAAACCTTCTACCAAATATACTCAATGAGACTTTGTTGTCCTTAAAAACTTTGATGATTCATCTCCAACCATATTTTCCAAAGACGAAAAATAGGACCAATATCCCAAACTACCAATAAAAAAAGAAGTAATAGTGGGAGGTCGACCTAGGTAAGCCCAGTAGTTAGACGAAGATGTTGCATGAACAAAAAAATGATTCTAACAATGCCATCATTGTGACCAAAGATCCATTGAAAAGAGATATTAAAAGAAAAGATAAGAAGCATCTTCCTCATCGAGTCCACAAAGAACATATTTAGAAGGACCTTAGAATCCTCATTTTTTGGTATTTCTTTATGTTGACTTCATGGATTTTTATCATGAAATTTTAAGAGTCATAAACACTAATTAGAATTATAGACAAATCTAAAGCTAATAATAATAATACTTTATTTAGACAAGTTTGAATTATAAATTTCATTACATTTCACATGTTTATTTATTTAAAAAAATTATTGGATAAGATTCATGTAATTTCCATCGTCCATCATGTTAGATTGTTGCCTTTATGGATTAAATTATGTGTGATTTTTCATCATCAATGTTTCATATTAGAATACATGATCCATCATTAGGATGAAGCAATAGATAAAGAGCAAAAAAATTGATTTTAAATTTAATATAATTTTTATATGTATGTATTTATTTGGTTTATAATATGAATACATCTATAAATATATTTAATATTTTTATTAATTTAAAATCATATTACATAAATTTTTTTATGTAAACTAATTTTAAATTTCATAATAGTTTTTATTCTAACATAATAATATCGTAACTAAGATGATAATTATTATTTTTAATAAATTATATGAATTGGGTATAGCACCCCCTATAAACTGCAACGAGTTGGGTAAACTTTTTGACGTGATCAATGGTGCTAGCACAACACATCCTCTGATACCACATGGGTCGAGGGGAGAGTAGAGCTCATGAGTCCATGACCTCATGCTTTACAACAGAAGCTCTCACCAATCAAGTCAGACACCCAACCCAAATAAAGAGTAATTTTCAATAGACTAACAATTTTATATTAGTATATATGGTTTTTTTAAATCTCTTATTTTATTATTTTAAAGGTTTTAAAATATTTTAGTTTATTATTTTGTTAAATATTTTAACTTAAATTTTTTTATAAATGAATATAATATGCATTTAGTTATTAATAAAAAGCTTTCTTATTTGCCTGTTAAGGGGCTTTGTTGGGTGAATTTGGCTAATGATTCAAAGAAGGTGGTGATTTGGGAAAAACCTCTAGAGGGATGGTGTAAGATCAATTTTGACGAGGTGGCTAAAGGGAATCCTTAGCTATCGGGAGCAAGATTCATTGCTCGAGATTGACATGGTAATATCTTGGTTTTGGGAACAATGAAATTAGATGAGGGCACAAATAATGCGACAGGGGCAAAAGTAGCTTTGATGTCTGTTAAATTTGGAAGATCCTTGCAAATACTGAAAATACATTTGAAAGGTGATTCTTTAATAATTATACATGCTTGATAATGAATTGGAAAGATTAGGCATGGCATTTGCAAAATTTTATTACAATCATGATAAATGAGTTGGCCACCTTTGAAGAGTTTAAACTCACCCATGTGAGAAGAACAAGAAATAAGGGGTTAGAAAGTCTCTCAAACTAGGATTTAACATTCCAAATGTGCAATGAAGTCCGGACTAAAGATTTAATCATTAATGCACTTGCCAAAGGAGCTCGTGTGATGGGACAAGGGTTTTTTGAGAGATTAAAAGTGGTATTTTTTATGGCATTAAGAATAATTTTTTCAACACTTCAGTGTGGATTATAAAATGGCGGAAGGGTTTTCCCGGTTTTGGCTTTGAAGAAGTGCTTTAGAAGACTGGTGATAATGGAGGAAAATTTTACATTGCTATCAACCAAGAAGAAAATGTCATTTTTCATAACAATGATGGTGAAGAGATTGAAGCAGCTATTTGTCCTCAAGGACATGAAACTCATCCAAAGAATTCAACACATTTTGGGTGAGGTTTTCAATGGGGCAAAGCATTGATACAAAAAACACGTACAAGGAAGGAGGATGGGCTCTTCAAAATGCAAGTGCGGAGGAGCCTAGGTTACAAGCTTGTGTCTTTATATTTCAATCTAAATTTTTGATAATATCTTCATTAATGGATATATTCTAATGCAAAGAACCTTCAGTCCCAGTGTGTATATGAGGGGCTCTATCTTTTGTTGGGATTTTCAGGGCAGTCTTCTTCTATGGCTTTTGAATGTAAAGTAATGTAGGAGTACAAAGCCCTTTTGTTGGTATGGCTTAGTCTGCAAATATAGTAATTGTAAATGCCAATGAATCCCAGATAGAAGTTATGTCCTAGTGGTACAATTGTTTTTGGTAATGTCAAGATTTACATGCATAGTAAGGGTGGTTGTAATCTATGGAGGTTGCAAATCATCGAGGGCATGGTTTGTGAGTCCCAAGATTGTCTTTGCCAAGTTTCTTGGGCTCAGAAATCTTAGGTGGTCTTCTCAAACTATATTATGTAATGATCTAATCCTTTTTTGTTGTGATTAATAGAATACAAAATTATTACCGACCAACAAAAGCATTCTTATTGTTTTATTTTTAGATGTAGGTGGTTTAAGGATATTTCACTTCACACTTGAATTAATATGGAAAGGTTTGCAAATGGGATGCATTTTGTAAAATAGCCTCTAGAGTTTTAGAAGCTATCTCTTTGTAGAATTTTGAATGACTTTTCTTCTTGCAAAACTATTGACATTTGATATGCACATGCATGTCCACCCCATTCGAACCTACATCAACATGGAAAATTCAATAGGTGTGAAACTTGCACCAATGAAATAATATTTAGGGGTAAAAAAACTCATTCTTAGTAGGATTTTCAACAGATTTAGTTCACACATATGGAAAGAGAAGGAATCTTGTGATATAGGGTACTCCCCTTATTCAACCAAACACATAGCACAATATAGAAATAAATAGAAAATTGGAAGAACGGAAACATTTTATTTCTATTATTTTCAATGAAATGAAATGACATTACAACCTACTGGATCTAATAACTTTCTATATCTGCATGGGTCTTCTTATTACAATAATATGCAATATAAAGTCACGATCTACACTTCTAGAACTGAACCCTAAAACCCTACTTCATCCTTGTATATGTAGCACCAATAACTACCTTAGAATATTCTAGAAAGTGAAACTTTCATGTATTTTGGTGTTCAGAAGTTCATTAGTTCAATTTACCACCCAAGTGATTTTTCTCTCTCTTCATTTTTGTATCAAAACTTGAGTCTTGATGCCACAACTTTCGGAAGCCATAACTTTTGACTCACATGTCTAATTAGCTTATATAATATATTGTTGGAAAGCTTATGAAGAGATATACAAGGGAACATACATTTGAAGATCTATGTGTCTAGATTTTGAACCATTTTGGGGCCTCTAAGTTCTTCAATTTTGAGTTTTAAGCCTCACTAGACAAATTTTTTTAGGACAAAACAATAATATCATTCCAACCGCTCAGGATATTAAGCTGATTCTTTGACCAATCTCTTAATTTTTCAATTACACTCCTTGGGACCAATTTTCGTGTCCACATGACCAAAATGCAAAAAATTCCTAAAACACGACCCCAAATGGGAACAATTCCTAAAAAATAAAGTGACTATTTTACGCTATTTTTAACTTCAATACATCTTATATAGTGCATCTATCATAGTGGGCTCCCAAAAAGCAAAAGAAGAACTACAAAAGAAAATAAAAGAACATTACATTTCTTTTTGGGTGATTGAATATTGCTCCTACACCTTGGATGCTCCTGCATCAACTTGAAATAAAAACCTACCTAAAAAAGTAAGACACTAATTATAAAACTTTATTATTTTTAAGCCGATAGGCTTCCCCTGTGGGGAAGTTTGCGTACGGCTATCTTGGAATTTTTTCACGCTAGAAAACAGTTTCGGGAGTGGTTTTGGTGATCTTTCAGTCTACTATGCCTGAAACTAAGTGCCTGAAACCACTTTTTACCAAACTCTCTGGAAACACCGATTTAATTATTGGTACAAATCATGTGCAGGAGAAAAGACGCGTGCAACAACATTGAATGATGTAATTTGACAAATCGTTTGTACCCAAGCAAAGCCCTATTTCATTAATATAATTTTGAGAAGGGTAAATATTAATGTAATTGTTTTGCAAGGAGTTTATGCTAGAAACATGTAAAATGTTGAAATATTGTTTATTAAATATTTTATTATACTCATAATGTCACAAGTAAGACTAGTTACGGCACAAACATGGAAAAGATACAGTCACCAGGTCCTTCAAAACCGAGCTGTGGCAGAGACTTTCCATACGCACAAAAGAAGAAGGCCCATGTTCGTGGAAGCCCCGATTCAGTTGTGTGGCCACGAGCTTCCTATTTTTCTTACTAGATGCACAATTTCCTGTCATGAACAAAATTGTTTAGTTTGTTGCATCTTTTGTGCTTAGGCAATAAGTAAACAAATCTTATCTTCTTTTCTCTACAGTGACTAAGGATTGGTGTGTAAATATTAATAATTTATTTTCTGTCAATAAAAATATGTGCCTTTTACACGAGGGTTTATTTCTGTTAGTTATAATTGTAAATTTTTTCCATTCTTAACCATACATATTAATAAATATCAATCTTCATTGTTAAAAAATAAAACTATTGTTGGCAAAATTGACGGAGTAAATATACTCAATTTGTTACAGACAAAGAGTGTTTGGTTGTAAGAAATAATTAGAAACTTTTGAATTTTGATGTCAATCTCGATTAATGAAAAACAGAGATAACTGTTTTGCAAGGAGTTTATGCTTGATAAACTAATATAATTATTTATATAAATTTGTTTATACTCCCATTCATATCTTAGCATATTTTTATTTTGGTGATTTTATTTCTTTGCAAAGATGGCTGCATAATATAAAAATGAGTGGATGACTTTTATATTTTTTTTATTTAGAAAAAACGTTAATTAGTCCATACTTTATTAAGAATAAAAATATATGTAAATTTAAAACAAGAAAATGTTATTTATTTATTTAATGGATGTGAAATGTATAATAAATTTTAATAATAATAAAAGTAAAGAATAAATAAATGATATTAGAAAATTTTGGAATATTTTATAAATAATAATTATTTCTTTGTTTATAAGATTATAAAATTTACATATATCTAAAGTTTGAATATGCTAGTTATTTAATTAATAGATTAAATAGATATGAAATGAATAGAATATTAAAATAAATAATATGATATAATTTTTGTTTTTTAACTACACTAAGATTTAGAGAAGTTTAATTTTAAACAACATAGGATTTTCCTTCTTTATAATTTTTATTTGAAGTAGAATAAGTTTTTTTTCTTTAGAATTTTTATTTCAAAGTAGAATGATTTTTTTGGTTATTTAGAATTCTTTAAGAATTTATGAAATAAATTTTATATAAATAACCATTTCTTACATTATCGTACACAACACATTACCTTTTACATTTTTAATGGATTGTTTCAAGAAATTACAATTTAGCATATAGGTTAAATATAATAAATCTAGGTTTAAAACAATAATGAACACTATCATATAGAACATATTACCTTTTACATTTTAAATGGATTATTTAAAGAAATTATAATTTCGTGCATATGTTAAATATAATTAATCTTAAACAATTGTGATGGAGTAAATATATTATATATTAATTGATCTTAAATGATTAGCTTAAGGTCATCTTTCATTTGCTCATAATACATAAACAATAATTTATAAGAGTTTTCCTAAATATTTTCTTTTAAAAACATTTATTTAAGATATATAAGCTCTTATATTTTTAATAAAAAATATGTTAGAAAATTATAAGATACATTACATTCTAAATCCAAAATGAATGATTGCTAAAAACTATAATTTTGTATGTGCTATATAATAACTATAATAGATATCCAAAAAAAAATTAATATATTTATTTTTTCAAAATGTAATTTTATTTAGTCTTTTTAAAACACCTCAATTTGAAAATAAAAATAAAAATTTAGGATATATGAATTCTTATAATTTATTAAAAAAATATTACAATTATATAAGACATTAACTTCCAAATTTTGAATGAATGGTTTTTATAAACTATAATTTAGTATTTATATTAAATATAATACATCTTGAACAATTTTGTTGAAATATGAATTATATAGCAATTGAGCTTTAAATGTTTAGTTGTGGGTTATTTTATATTATTGATTACATTGCATTTTGTGTTTCTCTACTTATTATATAGAACTATAGATAATAATATTGTGCTTAGTATTGGCATGGTGTTTAGATTTCTCTTTGTTTTACTAAACTTCTAAGTTATAGTAAATCTGAGGGCATGTGAAGATGTTATTACTGTTTCAAGTATCTGTTCAGAGAATATTATAGAAAAATTGGAAACAAAAGATGATGATGTATCAATGAACATCTCAACCTCTTTGGATTGGCTGGGTAATTACCAAAATAATGTCGAGGTCTTTGTGAACAATATTTTGTTGAATTGTCAGGAGACTATTCAAGGAGCAAGCTAATTGATTAAAGAGGCATGTGATGTTGAAAATTATGAAGTTGAAATGGTTGGATATCTTGTTCACAAATGCCATGCAACATGTGGGGTTTTAGAAACATACAATGAATTCTTACATGAGTTAAGATATTTGAAATACTATCAAGTAGACATTGGCCAACATCTTAAAGATAAATACTAGACTATCTTGAGAGAGATATGGTGCAAACATTCTAGCTAGATTAAAGGGACTTTGTCTTTAATGTTGTCAAAGAGTATTTCTTAAGTATAGAACAATAGAAGTGTTTTCTTGTGTTGAATGTAAATAAAAAAATGATAAATGTTAGTCCTACTTAGTCCTCCCTATCAAGTGTGGTTTAACTATTACAATCATATCAATAAATGTAGCTTTTTGAAATTTCTTATACAAATCACTTGTCAAAAATATTTTGGCTTGGTATTACTTATTATGATACTTTTGTAAGTTGTGGCAAGGTTCGATAATTATAATGGCCTTGCATGGAATGAAGAAGACCCCAAAAGTACATCAATAATTCTTGTATCTTTGGGGAGTCTTGGGCATATACCACTCACAATGGCATGGGTTGTTACCGTACACAAATCCAAAGGCCTAACATTGTAGAAAACAACCATCAATATTGGTAGGGTGGAAAGGCAAGGCTTGACATTCACAGCTACATCCAAAGTCAATTCATTAAATGACCTCCACATTTAAGTGACATTCACCTATGATAGATACTCCAAAATGCAAAATAGTCCATATATAATTATACGAAAGAAAGAGGAAGCTCACCTAGAACAATGGTACGTGACGTGTGCTGGAAAAAACTCAGGTGTGTCGGATCGGGTACATTGCAGTGGTGTTAAGAAAACCGTTACCAGTCCATTTTTTAAGGAAGTGTTCCGAAACACTATATGGTGCAGTTGAAGTATGTTGTGTAACATCCAAATGGGTAACCCGAACTGTTCCCATTTGGGCCAAAAGATCACTGTGCAAAAAGTTGTGTCAAGAACCTCAAATGGAGGGCTACTAGGGATTGTCTCTAACTGTGAAGGGAACCCCATTGAACCACAACAAGAGCAAGAGTGTGGTGTTTTGTTGAGTAGTTCGGGATGTCTTAAGCCACAAAGACCCCAAAATTAGTGAGGGATTGGAGTTAGTCTCCCTTAAAAATGTGCTTTGTAGCCTTGGTTGGTTGCCAACAAGGAGATAGGTGAATTTGGGGGAAAGAATCTCCTTTGTCAAAATCCATTTCTTTTGTGTTCATTGGTTGAGTTGTGATTGTATTTGCATTGCCACTCCCTGCTCTTCATCATGCCCCCATTGTTTGGATTCTTTGGAATCAAGGGACATTCCTTATAAATCATCCATGTTCTGAATAACCTAATTTTGAACACTGATACAATTTGTTTCTTGTTGTTGAGGTTAAAGACTTAAGTAAATGTAATCTCACAGCTGCAAGTGCAGGGAATGTATAGGTGGCGGATAAGAACATATTTCCCGTCTACTGAATTTATTTGTGCAATTTGCATTAGTGCACACATTATTTTACACAAAACAAAGGAATGCTTTTGCAGTATTCCAGCAATATGGGTACGCTATAGAAGAAATTACCACTTGTCTACCCTTTATATAAGAAAAAAAATTTCAATCACAGATGCTTGAGAGACAATGGTCATCAGATTTTTCAACTCTGAAAGATCAGTAATATACCATACTTTGTATCACTAGTTCTAGAAGAATTTTCCAAGTATTCTTAGTCTTGATGACATTGCCTCTGCTGCACATCTTCCTTCAGCTCCTGTTAGTTGTCACAAAAACTTGATTTGACCACGCTGCACACTAGTTTCCTTACACTGAAAATTTGAGCTTTGATGCCATTAGTTTATTTTTAAATGATACAAAACCTTTCATGTTTTGACATTGATGATAGGTTTTAGAACCATTTAACCAAGGTAACTTCTGTAACTGAACACAAACACCATCAGGCCCACACCATCTTTGTCAAGTTGAAAACTGCATCATATATTAACAAATTTCTACATCTAGTTCTTTTAAAAATCACACTACATAGAATCTTTTCCAATGGGTATTCATAAGCTTTGTCGAATAGAATTTATTTTTTACAAAATATAAAAAATAGTGCATTAATAGATTACATACATGTACATTGTTTTCTATAATGTACTCAAGCTAAGTGGAACCAATTTCATGATATTATTGATCAAGTATGATACAATTTCACTTTCAACAATAGGTAATAAGCCTTCTAACTGAATGCCAACATGTCATATATGAATCGGTCACTTGATATGAAGTGTGTTTCATATTTTTTAATGTCTACCTCTTGCCTTCTCATGACAGGATGTTCAGATCAATCTTAATCTTTACTTGAACGAGCTTCAAACAAAACACAGCTGTGGGGCTTTATTTCATAAGTTGTAAATCTGCAGTGAAATTGCAGAAAGTGTTAGAAAAATATAAATATCACAAACTTTTGCTTCATAACATAATGTCTACATGTATTAGAACAGATGTCGCAAGTACTGAATGTAACAGAACAATTCAGAATTCTAAAGGAAAAAGTCAGTATATCAGCTTTACAACAGACATAAGAATAATTAAATACGAGTGCACCTGTGTGAACCTGTCCACACATATTAAAAATATATGCAGAGAGGGGGAGGGGGCGATGGAGGGCAGAGGAGTGTGGGGAGAGAGGGAGTGAGGTAGTAAATATAAAAAATGTCCTCTTCTTAAAGATGCTTTGAATCCAATAAATAAATACCATTATCCATTCCTCTTAGTATTAAGAAATTATTGAAGTTTCTATCTGAAGGACATTTTTTATATTGCATCAACCCGTAGATCATTCGATTCATCAGTGAAAGGCATCTTTAAAAGTTTTATGAGGTCAAATTCCACTTAGCGATACATCATTCTCAGATCCATAGCAGCGCGATTTCTTGGCACACTCATCATTTTCAGTGATCAGGATCACTATTGGATGCAGTTTCATATGCCTCGGGTGTCTTGCTTATCCTTTTTGTATTTGACTTGATCGACTTTGTCTGAAAGTTCTTTTTTTTTTAATGCTTTGAGATCAAGCTCATCGACATTTGAATTAGCGCTTATATTTGAATCAGATCATTGATTTGACAGGACAGTTCATCCGTCTACTAGAGTTTTCACCCTTGTTTGGCTCAATAATATTAGATTGAGTGTAGCAAATCTAGATCAAGCTCATTGCTTGAACTCCTCCATTGAAATTTTGGTGACCCACGGCTTGATAGTTTCATTGAAGATATTTTGAGTCTTGCTGGTCAGCGGTTCTCAACTAGTAGGGTTCATAAATTGCTCTTTGAGGTGATAGTTATTTGGTGGTGACTGTAATTGCCTATGGTGGCATCGCTTGATGGGGCCTGCACTTTTAGCACCCACAACATAAACACTTTTAACACCTCTACATAGCCATCAGTCATATGAGTGATTAGGAGCCCATGTAAATTCAGCCCTTTATATGCCTCAGGGGGGCGGGTGTGTTTTGTTTTGCTCATAACTTGAGCAAACGGAGGTGGCTCTCCACTTTGTTAGAGATGAGAGAACTTGATTCAATTTGACTACGGAAAATGGAAACATTTAAATAACTGTTGCTTCTACAAAAGAGATAAGTATTTTGTGCTTGTATCCTTCTATTATATCGAAGAATTTTTTTCAGTTATTAATTCATGCTATAACATTGGGATAGTGAATCTTATATGCTTCTAGCATTGATATTTCCCTTAGGATAGTTTAGTTCTATGAACTATTTGTAATCTCTCTTTGAAATGCTTTCAGGACGGATCAAGAAGCACAAGAAAATTGCATTCAAGGTAAAAAGAACTTGATGTTTTCAGAGGGAGTCTGACATTTCAAAAGAGGACAAGAGGTTGATACAAGAACTTGAGCTTCAGAGGGAGCAAATAGAGGATATGGTTAAATCAACTTTTGATAATCTTGGTCATATTGATTCAGAGGGAGTAGACCATATTGAGATGGAATCTCCAGTGATAAAACAGTCAGATGACCATGAATCATGAATGCCTATATGGGTCCTGTGTAAATCATGAGGAAGTGACGACTTCCAAATGATTATCACATGTATTTGTTAAAGTTATTGGAAGGTGACGATCTTACAATAATTTGATCTTCTATCATGATAGACATCTTATGATGGCTGAAACAGATTATGATAGATGATATCTTGCATGGTGGATTAAGTTCCTTAAACAGACCATGACCTTCTATTGTGATAGACATCTTATGATGGCTGAAACAGATCATGATAGATGATATGAATGCTCCTATGGTAAGTATTATTGAGGATATACATGCACATTACCTATGGACATTTGTTGAGTACTTGGTGGACATCATGAGACTTGATGTTGGTAGGCCATTACTCTGAGTACTTGGTGAATATCCTGAGACTTGATATTCTGTGGCCAATGCTCCCGATATCATGAGATGATATGTTTATAAACTTCTTGAGTACTTGGTGGACATCATGAGACTTGATGTTGGTAGGCCATTACTCTGACTACTTGGTGAATATCATGCGATTTGATATTCTGTGGCCAATGCTTCCAAATATCATGAGATGATATTTCTTATGAATCTATGAGTTATGGTGAATATCACAAGACTTGATATTCCTGGTCATACCATATCTCTGATATCATGATGATGTGAAACCAAAATAAACTTTCACAATTAACTTTGCATTGCTCTCTTGGATGATGGATTTTATCTTCCCTAGCTAAGAGGGAGTGTTGATGTTTTGTGTAGCTATGGTGAGGGTCATAAGTGTTGACATGGGAGACCAATACACATTCTGTCTGATCATCCTTCCTAGCTAAGAGGGAGTGTTAATGTTTGTAGCTTTAGTTGTATGATCATTTAGAAAACATATGATATATGTTGATTAATAATAATATATAATATATGTTATATTATAATATTATTATTAATTATATAAAATTTAAATATTAATCTATTATATTATTCTAAATTAATAATTGATTGATGAAACATTATAAGATTGATTAAATTATAATTAATGGGAAGAGGCATGTCCTTTCACGGACATACCTCTTCTAGGCATATATATATATAACATAATGTTATTCAATCTGAGAACACACAGAATTACAATAGTATTAGTATCAACATTGAATAAAGAACTTAATAAAATACATCTACTTCCAGATCTGATATACTTTAACAGGTGACACCTCCACCTTCACAAGCCCATCCATGCAATCGCTTATTACCTCAATCTGATATTCCATTTACACCTTGATTTCAAGGTGGATGAGGAGGTTCTTACTGGGCTCTATTTAGTGTTAGATCGAATGTTTAATAGTGATACTGATACCAGAAGTAACACTTTGTGAGATAGAGACATTCGATAATGCACAAGGGGAGTTATTCTATAGTCAAATGTTCAAAACCGGTCGCATGTAATTGTAGGCAGGTAAAATTATATGATAAGTGCATAATTTGATTTCATAACTTAGTCTTAAAGTTGGAAATGAGACTGAATTTTGTTTTCTTTTTCTTACCTTAGATAGATGGTGGAAAATGTTTGGTGCTTAAACACCAAACCTTTAGAGATTGTCATCTACATATTGAACCATTCATACAACGCTTAGGGTTGTGAGCACAATTGGAGTATGTTTGAGTACATACACTCCAAAAGACGCAATAGATTGTTCGTGGAGAGGTTGAATGATCTAGTATTTGTTCAATACAACCTTTGTCTTAGAACGAGGCAAATCTTAGACAGTTACACCACCTTGATCATGCTAGAGGAGGTCGATCTAGAATCTGAGTGGATCACTGAGGCTACGGATCCTATCTTTAGTTATGAGGACCTTGAGTGGATTGACGAGGCAAATAGAGAGGCTAAGGCTATAGCCATGGCAGAGGAGGAGGATAGAGCACGATTAGACACAGGCACAAGCACAACTGATGTTGGTTAGAGTGGCGTCTCACAGATTGAGACTATGGTTGTTGATTCATCTAGGACCTACCTAAGAAACCTTCGTAGGAGGGATGCAGGCTCCTCTAAGGCTAAGCCATAAACTTGTTTTTGTTTTGATATATGTTTGGAACATTTGATGCCATGGATTTCATATTCCATGAGTTCTATATACATTTGACAATATTTATAATTTATATATCTAAGTTTACTATTTCCTTCAACTACAATTTGTGTTTATACTTGTGTGATCGATGTATACTTGTGTATGTGATCAAATTAGCTTCTATTTGATGTTTTATTGTCTTTAAGGTTTATTCAATAAGGGGTGCATGAACCAAGTTTTAAATCCTTAAAAATCTCTAAATTTCTTGGGTTTTTCACATTGTCGAATTTTGCCGAGTCCTATGTCTCAAGTCAGGTCAGCCTTGTTGAATATGCACCGAGTCCAAGGCTTGGAACTATGTTCCAAACTGGGTGGACTTCGCTAGGCGAACTCAACTACACACAACTAGTGCTATCTTTCAGGGTTATACAAAAGATTTTAAAACCACTAAGCACTTGTCACACTCATAAATATGCAGAAATTACAAATAGCTTAGCAATCAAACTAAATTTCACAAGTTCAAACTAACCATAAACCTATATCAGCTAGCCAAAAATGGTAAGAACATGAGAAATACAACACATTCAAACAAAATAACATTCATGAATTCAACTAAAACTAAACAGAAATAAATTTGGAGAAGGCAGAACCATGCAACTCACAAATAGATACAACTTTTCACCAAACCAATGATAAGTTTGCATTCATTTTGGCAGCATAATAACAACAATTCTAAAAACCTTTCTTACAAAATGAGGAGAGGCCAAGCCCTTTTATAGTTTTTACATTTCAAATCAATGGCTAGGATTAATCCTCTTAAAGGGCCAAGATTTGTTATCTAAAAGCCTTTTAGGATTAAAAACATTATCTTGCACTTACCTCCTCTACATGAGTAAATAACTTCTTTTCCCAAGGAGAATACGACAAAATAGTAGGTAGAGGAAACATTATTTTCCTTTTCCTCATTACATTTGCTTTGACTTTCAAGGATTTTCATTCCTTTTTACAATAAAGTACATTTTCAAATATTTCCTCTAAGAAACATTTATAACTTGCAGATTCTGAACTTAAGAAAGTTCTGTCTTTTCAACATTGTAGAAGTTTGACTCTCTGATCGCCCAACATATCTCCTTCCAGGTTGTCGCTCTTGTATATCCATCTTGATCCCTTTGTGCTTCCTATGCTCCAAAATTGTGTCGACAATCAAAGCCAATCTCCTTGTTAGTTGCAACTTCAATTCCCACTCCCTCGAATGGATCTTCATCTTCGAATATTCATAGCTTCTTTCACATCATCACCTTTGGTTACTTGATTCTACTTGCAAAATGAATGAAAATGAACTTTATGTTTTTATCTCAAATCACATCAAGTTTATATGAAAATTAAATTTTTTAATTAATCTCACCTTCATCTATTTTCATTTCCAATATGATCAATTACAAATCACGTGCCACTTATATTTAATTAATTAATTAATTAATATATTATTATTGTTTATTAAGTCCCCTTTTCAATAAAATCCCTCCCCATGATAAATAATTCACAATAAACTCATACCAATATTACAAACACCAACTTTCAAATAAGGGGGAGACGAAATCGATAGGTGATATGGAAATATTGATGATTTGGATACTGTTGCGCATTAACTTCAAAACAAATAAGTCTCCCTCTGTTTTCAGATTATCAAGCCACCTAGACAATTATATCCAAATTCAAAGCTATATATTCCTTATTCGGATTCTTCCAAGTACATATCGAGCCAAGTATTTCTGAGTTCATTGCCATATTGAATAGAATAAATTTCATGGATCTTCTCTACTTTCACCAACGACTACAACTCAAAAAAATTTTAAAAAAATTTTAAAAATGGAAAAAGGTGTAATTGTCCCAGCGGTGCTAAGAGGGGAGGGGTGAATCAACACCCACTAAAATTTGAAAACAAATCTGATATAATGTAACTAAAACTGTAAGCAGAACAAATTCTAGAATAGAAATAGCTATCACACAATCAAGCAATAAACAACACCAGATTTATCACGTGGAAACCCAAATCGGGAGAAAACCACGGTGTGAGTAAACCTCACAAATTTTGCACTCTTCTGAAGTGCGCCCTGTAAGGAGCCTTCCATGTTAAAGGATTACAAACGCACTGTTAGATGCGACCCAGTTAAGGGATTTAAGAAATAAGGCCCGTTAGAACCTGCCTGGTTAGATGACTTAGAACACCTAAACAGATGTCACCCGGTTAAGGGATTTAATACAAGGGACCTATTAATGTCCACCCAAAATATTGAGATTTTGCTATTGCAATTACCAGAGAGCAATAGAGGGTTTGATCTTTTGATGATGGCTTTGCTGAGCCTGATAAGATCGCTGTTCTATTCAACTGAGAATCATCACCGGTGACTGCAGGTATGTTCTCCTTGGCTGTTGTGCTTCTATGCACACTCTACTTTCTTCTCCTCTCTTCACCTTAGCAGCTTCTTCAACATATAGGTTCACTCTTTTCTTTGGCAGAATGAAGGCAAACTATATTCATCTCAGGCAGAGGAATATATAGACTTCTTGCCCTTTCTGCTTTTAACATGCACGACTTGTTTAAAGATCACCTTCAGATCCATCACCCAGTGGAGTCTTAGTTCACTGAGAAAACATCCGATGCATGCCATGCTTTTTTCCGCTTTATGAAGGAAACGACAGATGCGAGGTCAAAAGCTTTCCTTCACAAGAGATATCTTCATGTCTTAATGTCACAAACTTCGGCATTAAAACCTTCAATCGCGCCTTGACCAATCATCTTGATAACTCAAAGTCTACTGGATTTTGTGCAACAAATCCCAGTCAAAGAGTCAGACAACTGTTTGTTGACTGTGACTTTCCTCAGTTCATTAGTCGTGATGAAATCTTCACCGATCGGTTCATATCCTTAGGTTGTGCACAGGTAAGAACCTTAACCTATCACCGTCCCTTTTATTGGTTGTACCGGTAGAACCCTTTCCTTGGTTCTTGTTGCCGGTTACCACTTGCATCTTGCTTTGTGACCGGTTGCTCTGATGATTAATTAGAGCATTATTACTATGTGTCACCGACCTTCCTGTGCTTATTAATGTCAGTTGTTCCTGACCTGTTGATCTGTCCTTGGTTCCTAGACATTACTGACAATCACTCTTTGCCAATCAATAACAAAACTAGTTTTCCATATACCAACTACATTCCTTACCGGTTAATCTCCTAATGCCAACAAGGCGTCCATGGGTGGGGTCGTTTTGTGGGCCCAACCACCACACTTGCCCTAATAACCCAAATTCGTGGCTCTATATTGGCATATGAGCATTTTTTGGTTTTTAATATGCTGTCCATTATTGTAATAGAAAGTCTGGGTTTTGCATTTTGTAGTAGCAAGAGGAGGTTTTCATATTTTCTTCATTGTCCAAGTGATTGTGCAAGGGTTTCAACTTCCTACATTGTGCAACAAGTGTGAAACTCTTTATGCTTCCATTTTTTATTTTTTTTACCAAACTAAAAGCTTGAAAGAGTCTGATTTTTTTTTATTTTTTTCATTGTCTCACTTCATTGCATTCTTAAATCTCAAAACTAAGCACAATGAGCAGCAGTGGGGATAATAGTAGTGATGAAGAACATTTTGATTTGGGGGGTGAAAGTGGTAGTGTTGAAGCTAGTATTCAGCAACAACAAACTGATAAATTTAAATGCCCTTCAACAATCATGAGCAAACATGCAAAGGGCCTCTTCAACAAAAAAAAACCTTTTCTCCAATATGTCACAGCTAGGGGTGAAAAGAAAAAGAATGCAGGAGGGACTAGGGTATGGGATTGCCATATTTGAAAAGATGATTTTAGGGGCAGCTATACAAGGGTGAAGTCACACTTTTTAGGTATTGCATGCAATGGAGTTATAGCTTGTCCTAATTTGACTGATGAGGAAAAAAGAGAATGTCAAAGATTGCACTTAGAGGCTGAAATGGGGGCACAAGGTATGTCAATAACATCACATTTATCTACTGCAACTGTACACTCACAATCATCTAGGCCTATGACATCCGCCATTGGTACTACTAGCAGCCCTATTGAGACAAGAGGGAAGAGAAAGATTAGTAGTGATGAGAAGGGATCAGTGGAAAGTATGTTTAATGCACAAGCAAAGGAAATCATAGAGTCATCCATTGGTAGATTCTTTTTTGCTAATGGTATCTCATTGCATGTGTCCCGTTCCACTTATTTCAAACAAATGGTCAAAGATATACTAACTATGAGCCCTTCATTCACACCCCCAAGTGATCATAAGCTACAAACCACCATCCTAGATAAAGAGTATTCCAAGATTAATGTGTTTTTTGAGGATATGAAACGTACTTGGGTGAGGACGGGCTGCTCTATTGTGATGGATGGGTGGACCGATGTTAGACACTGACCACTCATCAATGTCATTGTCACATCACCTGCTGGCTCTTATTTTCTAAAAGCCATAGATTGTTCAGGGAAGATTAAGGATTCAGAGTTTCAATTCACCATTTTGAGGGATGCCATAGAGGAGGTTGGGAAGGCTAATGTAGTACAGGTGATCACGGATTCAGCACGTATGTGCAAATCAGCCGGTTTGATGGTAGAGCATGCTTATAGGCACATCTTTTGGACCCCTTGTGTTCATGCATTGTACAATGCATTAAAAGACATAGGGAAGATTGATTGGGTGAAATAGGTGGTGTCAGAAGCTAGAGAGATATAAATGTCCATATGCAACCACCACACTTCACTTGCTCTATTTAAGTCCTTCTCGAAGGAGTTCCTTAAACCAGCTGAGACAAGGTATGTCAATTTTAATTACAATTTAATTTTACTAGTTTAGTTTAAACTTTACTTCATTTATTAAATTATTTTAATTATTGTTGCATGTGTTTTACTTTAAAATTTTAAATTTTTAAATATAGGTATGCCACTTACTTCATCTTGATGGAGAGAATGATTGAAGTGCACAAGGCTCTCCAATTGATGGTGGTGAATCCAGAGTGGATCTAATGGTCCAATTCTAGCTCTTTTGAAGGAAAATCGGTGAAGCAAAAGATCCTTGATGACAATTGGTGGTCCACAATAAAGTAAGTTGCTGATTTTATTTAAAAATTAAAATTAAATGTTAGTCTTTTGCTTGCTGATTTTCATATTAAATTAAAATTTCAGATTTTATTTTTTGTTTGAATCTTGTAGATATATTTTCTCCATCATCTCACCCATCGTAGAGGTCATTAGATATGCTGATACCGACTCTCCTAGTCTTGGAGAGATATATGAGACATTTGACAGTATGTTGGGGAGGATAAAGAAAACAATTGCAACTAAGGATCCTACTTTGGGGTTTTATGAGCAGCATATTAGTCCTATGGTGACGCGGAGGTGGAGCATAATGAATACCCCGCTTAATATGGCAGCCTACGCTCTAAATCCCAAATGGTATGCAAAATTGGATGGAAGGGCTCTCCCATGGATGATCCTAAGGTATTAGATGGCTTCACACAGGCCATTGATAAGATCTATCCAGGGCGAGAGGCCTCCATTTTTCGCACACAGTTCCTTGACTTCACACAACTTCGTGGCCCAAATTTGAGTAAACCATAGGCAAGGTTGGATAGAGTGATTTTGGCACAGAGGAATCCTATTGGATGGTGGACGTGGCATGGGAGGGATACACTAGAGTTGAAAGTGCTTACCTCTTACGTCCTTGCACAGGTTGCTAGTTCCTCAGTCACAGTGAGGAATTGGTCTACATATGGCTTTATCCACTCCCTCAAGAGGAATAGGCTTACCTCTAGACGAGCGGAGAAGCTAGTGGTTGTGCATAGTGCTCTTCGACTTTAGGATCGTTAGACTCCAGAGCATAGGCAGACTCCAGCTTTACGGTGGGCTGTTGATCATGAAGATGTGGCCCACATTGACGAGGATGAGACAACACCGAGATTGGTTGGGGTTCCATTGGATGAGAGTACATTTCCAATGCAGCATGATAGTGACAGTGACTCAGAGGACTTTGATTTTGATGCCATGTTGGCAGCAGAAGAATAGGAGCAACAATGTGCTTCATTTTTCTATATTTTGATTTTTATGTTGAGCATGATGATGAAACTTTATGGCAGCACTTAAGCCTTTGGGCATTTGCAATTTTACTTTTCTATGTTAAACTTATATTTTTGTTTTCATATGCATATTGACAATCCGACAATGAATTGAAATTTCAAATTTCTAGTTTTATGAATGCACAATAGAGTTAGACTATAGTTTTACTTTTACTATTTACTAAATGGCATTGAAATGTTGTATGTTAAGGTTCTATGATGTTTAAATGGCATGCATTGTCCATATTTTCCAATGAATGTAATGTATACTTGCAAATTTCCTTATATATTTAAAAATGTTCCTATATTTATATAGACGTCCCCTTTGCCATCCCCCCATCCCCAAAATTGGCAAAAAAATTTGTTGTCCTCGAAACCCGTCCCCCCGCGTCCCGGAAACTTGGGGTAACCTTGTATTATGTTGATGCCACATGGTTTGTATGGAGTACTCTATAGAGTGAATTGGGATCCCGACATTCAGTTGAGCATTGAGTGTAGAGTTTGGGATTCTTTGGATGGATCTGGTTTTCAGATAGGGTTTACGATTGAGCATTGCAGCATGTTCAGTGTACTGAGAGTATACTGGTTCATCCTTGGCCTTCTTGAACATGTTTTGATTTTGATGCACTATTCTTGTGCACAGGGGTTGGATAGTTGGCATGATGTTTGTCCTTGCACGGTTGTGTTTATGTTGGTGCTACAGGAGATGGTTCAAGATGTGTGGGACATTACACAGTTCATCTTTTGGACCTCTAGTGGGGTTGAGCTACTTTGCAATAGAGATTGCTTGAGGACAAACAATTTCAGGGAGGGCGAACTGTAATGTCCCCATTTTCGTGAGCATCAAAGTTTGAGGGATCAGCCTATTAATTGACCCTCCTAGGCTAATAAGGTTGGATAGAGGGTCTCTTCAGAGATGCAGCTTCTTCAAAGACCTGAGATTTGCAGGATTGGTGTTCGTTTGAGGTCTCTACGACTCCGTATGCAGTGATTTCCATTTATAGTGAGTTTTTTTCTATTTATAGCAAATTTTGGAGTGATAGAGATGGACCCTTTCTATTTTTAGAAATGGTATTTGGTCACATGGGGAATTACAAGATGAACTCCCAGTTCAGATGACAGAGTGAAATAATAAGCGGTTTGACTATTATTAATAATTTTGTGGCCAAAATGATATTAAATTGTAAAAATAGTTTATTATAAAGTTATAACATAACAATATAATTTCACTTAACTTGAGGGTCTATTCATCATTGGAAGGGGACCAGTTGAGTAATTAATAATAAATGCCAAACTTAATGAATTATTAAAAGACTTCCTAAGTTGAAATGAAATAACATTTAAAATGTTATTTAAAATGTTTTTTGGGGAAATGGCACTTTTTGAAGGTATTTAATAGTTGCAAGAGAAATTGAGATATATTATGTTGATTGATGATTTTGATTGAAGATTTTTTTGGAGCATTGGAGTTGTAGAAAACTAAGGTTTCTGCAGGTTTTAGCGCTTGTCAGCATTGAAGAGCATGACTACTTCATTGTATCAGCATATAGAGGGTGTGCAATATCATCTGATTGTGCTAGAGGGTTTGGCTTCATCCATAGGTCAAAATTGAGCTGATTGGTAGAACAAATTTCAGAATTTATTGTCAGATTGAGGATGGATGTTTGAGCAGATTGCATTGACTGAATAAAATATTTAATTGCTGATTGTACAAGGCTGTACTTATTGCTTTTTGACTGTTCATTTCCAGCCGTAGTCTTTACACCTTCATATGGTACAATTTTTGGGTTGAGAGCTTCTGAAAAATTATTAAAAAACATAGGAGGCGCCAAGGAGTGAAGGACAATACGGCATCATCAATTGGGATTCTTCATAGTTGGAAGGTGGAATTACAGAGTCTTCTTGTTGCTTTTTGGGCCAGTAAGGGTCTCAAAAGGGTTTTATCAATAAATTGGTATGTCATCTTGATTTAGACAATTTTATGTTGAGTATTGAAGAGGAATGAATAAAGAATATCATCTACCATTGAAATATAAATTAGCTTTCAATTTCAGAAGTTTCTTTTCTATCTATGTCTTTCTTTTTATGCAAAACCCTTATCAAAAATACAAAAACTTGAAAACAATAAAAACCAAAACAAGAAATTTCAGTTCAGCAGATAGAGCCTTAGAAGGGTTCTTACATTAATCATTATGGACTGGAAATCTGATGTCTTGAAATAATAAATTTGAATTAGATCGATAAGATTGAGCTTTAGTTACATTTTCTATAGTCTGTTTTTTTATTTCTAAAACTCAAAGAAACTTCTCTACACAAATATAGTAGATTTAGATTTCTGCCTTTACAATTCTAGTTTTGGTATTCCCCAATTGCTGATTGAGAAATATATCAATAATAACTATTAATATCTCTATATTAGTATTTATGAAGAATATGTGTATACAATGATGCCTCCTGCTCCCGAGTGAACAATAAAAATTGTTTCCTGCAAAATGAAAAGACAAATGTAACTATAGGCTATAACAAACCTTTTCTACAAATTGTCACACTTGTGGCTTGAAGTTGCTTATTATGTTGTGGTAGAGCATTCTTTCATGAGAATCATGTCTTCATGGTTTAATCTGACTTGCATTCAGATCCAAGTGCATGCAATTCTTGAAGTGCATTTATGTGCATCTATTGTTTTTAGTTTTACAGTAAACTTAGAATGCTTAATGTTTTACATAAATTGTTCCATTTGCAGTTTGGATATTAGATTGGACGGAGATGCCCTAGACATTCCCTAACTCATTTACAAGTTCAGACTATGCCTAATTGTTCATATGTTTGTCTTGTACTATAAATCTATTGTTCTTCGAGGGTAGAATCATCAAATTATATCACAGACACACTCTAATCAGATAATATACTGAGCTATAGAAATTATTTAAGGGAATGACACGTGGCACTTTTACTTGCCAGATTAGCTATTCTAATGTTAGGAGAAAATATTTTGCTTTGAAGACTAGTACAGCAATTTCTACATATATGTACATGCACTTCAAGGCCCACATGACACTAAATCTTACAAGAAAGTATACATGCATAGGATTTATTTTAAACTATCTAAATCTTCTAAAGATGTTATTTGTGTTCTAAAACACTAGAAAAATTTCACTAGATTCAACATGTTGAATATAACAACTGTCACCTTATTGGTGGCAGATCCATACTTGTCGCCTCCCTTGAGAAAGTTTCTGGAAAAGGAAGACTTGTATCAACCAAACAATGCCTGGTTTAGTCAAGAAAATCCCACATCTTTATTAGAAATGTAACCAAGAGTCCATGAATATTTTGAACAAGTTAAGGCACAAACAATTTTGTTGAATATAAAAACAAAAAATTAATGTTTAATAGCTCTTACATTCCATGAATGAGTGGAGTGTAAAAATGATCTGTGAACTCTCTAATACAAGTAGAATTCAAGAATCATAAATTACAATAACATAATGTGCTTGTAATCAAATGACAATGTTAGAGAGAGAGAGTTGTTATCCAAAGTAAGAACATAACATGCTGCAATAAAAGAATTCCACACAATAACTCAATATTTTTATTTTATACTAGAAACCTGGGAATCAGACCATAGTAATGGCAAATGACATAACACCTGTATCAAAGTAGTAAAATTTACTAAGTAAAATACATTGTTTAAATGCAAGTTGCCACTTGGTCCATTAATGGAAGACGTTTTGTATCAAGTTCCAACCTTTCTATTACAGTATAAACAACTGAATCCTTTTTTCCTTTCTACAATACAATTTTAAATGCTAGTTTTGCAATTCCTTTTATAGATTTATGCAAACAGGAACGTTCTCAAGGAAGTTTTCCCACATATTCTAGAAGCTGAAATGGTGCACAATTAGTTTATATGCTAAGTTTCTTGGTTGTACAGTCAAGGTTAGTACTGCAGTCACAAATATATCCTGGTCACTTCTCCAGCCACAATCCTGACCTATTTCCTAATCATCTTGTCTTCTTTCTGTCCATTTGATAAATTCAATTTACTATTCCCCAAAAATAGATCTCTATGTACATTTCTACCTAGGTTATTGGGTCCCTCCCCCTGACCCCTGGGTCTCAGTCCAGTTCGAACTGAGTTCAGGTTTGGGCTCGGTACACTGCAGAGTTGTCTAGGGCACAGCAAAATGACTGCAAATTTGTTCTGGATGCGCTCAGGCAAACCCCAACCAAATTTTGAAACATTTTCAAAAAATTCTCTAAGCCTGTAATAGATCTGGGTTTTTTTTAACTGTTCTTTTTTAGGTTCAGCTTGCTGCTCGCTGCTCAAACACAAATGTTTTGGACTATCAAGTTCTTCGCACCCAACCTGGAGTGAAATGTGATTATTAAATATTTTAATAGAACAAATTCATATTATGAACATTAGTTAAAGTTATTAGTGATTAAAAATTGATGTTAATTAATTTCTAAACTATTAATACAAATATGATATAATGAATATTGTTATTAATAAAAAGTTATAATTATATTTATATTGATATTGATACATTTTATATATTATTTTTATATTTCAATCATATTAGTATATTTCTAATTTTAATTTTTATGTATATAATTTATAAATGGTTATTGGATATAATTCTTATTATTTATTTTACTATGTGTGTGTGTGTGTGTACAGACGAACCCAACCCTCAAAAAGAATTTTGACCAAACTGGTAAACCCAAAACAGAACTGGCAGCTTAGATTTCTATTGTATCATAATGCTAAAAAGCAAAAATAAAAAAGAAGTTTGTTTCACAGAAATACTGTTGCAACATAATATAGAGCCTTTGACAGCTTTCTACTCTGTCTCTCTAATGTTCAAAAGATAAAATACGATTAATATTTAGGGGGCACTAAAGATATTCATAGTTTTGTAGAGGCAGACATAAGAATTAAGACACTAGAGATGAAAAAGTACACTTATGCATTGAAAACAGTAGAACAGAGAACTATTTAGGTATTAACATGGCAAAAGAAAAGTGGAAAAAGAAACACAAAGCAATATTTAGTAGAAACTAATCTGATGCTTTTGTAATGTGGAGATCAACTAGGTAGGTTAAGTCTAAAAAATAAACACCTATCTTGTAGCTATAATTTTAACTATATTATAATGAATTCATTAAACAGCCTTACCAATATCCATACACTTTTATTTAATGTTTTCTTTCAATTTTATCCACTAATACTCTAAATCTTATCTAACTAGAAATTATTCTTCTAGATTCTCGCATATTATATAAGGTCACTTTTACCTTCTTGATAATGTTCAAGCAATTTACATTTAATTGAGCAAGATGCACTTGAGGTCCTTGTTGTTGCTAGGAAAAATTTTACATGAAAAATTGTACAGTGGTGATTCAATTAACCCATCCTAGCTTGCCTCCCATGTTTTTATTCCTCTAAGAACCTCCCCCTTTAATGGACTATTGGTTCCCCCTCCTAGGTATGTAGACAAAAGATACTCTGCATTCTTATTCGAGGCTACTGTGTCCTTCTTGGGCACCAATGGATATGTTTATGCACTCATTTTTTAATTAACTATGAACAGTCCTTTGAACATGGACCTCTATGTCTTCAACCTATTTCTTGCGGCATAAATCTTGATCATCCTATGCCTCACTTTATACTAGACTTTGAATGGGAGATTTCTGTCCGCCCCCTTCAGTCATACCATTAGAATATTTTCTCTGTAATAACTCTTGTCATTAATGAACCCTATTTTATTCAAACAATGACTTCCTTTTTAAAGGGAGCTCAACATTACTTGATTCTCAGCATATTGTGCAAATGTTGTGACCTTAACTACATTCATCTTGATGGGGCAATATGGGGCCGCCTCCAACAATCTCTCTTTTTGGGCTCTATAGTTCTCCAAAGAGTGGATCTTCTATAATAACCACCCTAATTTTTTTTTAAAAACATCAACTGAAGTGAGATTACAATGCAATATTTTGTCCGCAAATAATTCTATTAGTTGTTAGTGAGAAATGGTAGTTCTCCTAAGACTATGTGCTATGTGTACTGTTGTACACCTGTCAGAAGCTAATCTTTCCCTGGTCCAGCAGCAGCCTTCACAGGTATAGGAAGAGCCCATGGAATTATAATGTTGTTGTCTGGCAAAACTTGGACACAATTCAAACCAAAAGCTAGATAATGACTTTAGTTGAAGGTCAAAAAACAATAAGAAAATAGAAACTAGCACGCAACTGACGTAGACATCCAAGTTTCACAAATAGTGAAAAAAGATTTCAATTAGTCAATTAAACAAATTTACTCCCAAAATCCAGGGCAAGATTCTTAAACTTCATTCTACATTCTTTGTTCCTAAGCAGTCATTTCATTTTTTATGTCATTGTCTTTGGTCTATTATGTCCCTTGGAAGTTGGCAATTAATACTTAAGATTAGCAGTGTCTTGATCTGCCATCAAACAGAGGATCCTTGATGAAAAAGGATTAGCAAAAATTGTCTTTTTAATTTTTTAATTCTAGTGTTCTCTTTTTTTTTTTAAATGTTGCTTTTTGAAAGGAATGACCAACTGTCCGCTCTAGTCTTTTGTCGCATCCCCAAGCTTTGGAGACATTTCCCATGATTTCCCAATTTTTTAGAAAGGCCTGGGGACATCCCCTAGGCATCCCCCCATCACAAAAACATCTCAAAAACAGGGGCACACCTAAAAACAAGACACATCCTCGGGTTTCCTAGAATAATGCTTCAAATATATGCAGGCTGGATCCAAGGGCCTGGGACAGGACCCAGGTATTTACCAACTTTTTTATGAACCCAAGCTGTGATCCTAGTCTATGTCCAACTCAGGATTACCTAGGGTTCTGCCCCAAGCTTGGAAATGTACCCAAGATGAACCAAAATTCCTAGGGTGGGACATTGGGCAAACCCAGGAAAAATCCACTTAGCGACCCCAAAAGCATAGTTTTTTAAAGAAAAGGTGACAAAAAAGTTAAAAACATAACCCTAATAATAACCTACTCTTGCTTGAAGATGAGAGATATCAAACTGCTATATGGCATCATTTGCATGGTGTAGCTACTGGGAGCGACACCAATGCTTCTTATTGATCCACCAAACTGGCTGATGACATTGTTGCTCTCAGTGAAAAGCATTTCGATGATTTATATTGATTTCTTATGTGCAGATATGCTAATATAAACCATTTAAATTTATTTTTAACATTTGGCAACAGAAATTTAATTGTGAATTATCAGCTATGTTCTGTATCAATTCTGCACATTTTTGTGCACATAATGTGTGTCTATATCTAGTATAGCCAAGCTCAGACATACTGAACCAGTGGAAAGAAAATTGGTGAACCGGCAACACAGATTATAAACAAAAAAGACAGCTTCTAATGTAAAAATAACAACATAAACATCCCTTATTTCTTACCAGCTTAGCTATCTGACAAGTCAGCCAAAATAACATAATTAAGTTGCGGGGAGACATAAAAGAAAATTTTCACATTATAAAGCATAAGAATATCCAATTTTTTTATATAAATCATTATGTTATAGAGTCAATCAGTGTTAGTTTAAAACTTAACCACTGCCTTTTCTCATTGCCAGTGTGTTTCTTTTTCTTTTCCTAGCTTCCAATTTTGTATAAATAACACACATGAATCATTTATCAGCTTCTTACTCCAGTACTCCACTACCATCATCATTTCATGTTTCTCTTATTTTGGTTACATTAGTCCCAATCATAAGAACTCAACGGGTTTATTAAAGCTGCTGAAAAGAAAAAATATAATGGTTAGGCACCAACGTTCTAAAATATTATATCAAACACCAGCATTTTGTGTAGAAAAAAATAGGTCACAAATGTCAAAACAAATGTCACGAGTTTCAATAGGACAAAAGTTCTACCATAGAATTCCATCTGCAAGTTGAGGTAGAGTGACATTCTCTGAAGATTGCTGAGAATTAAAAGCAATGTACAAATCCCAAGTATATCTCAGTTCACTCTCTCTCTCTTCAGGTTTGATACTAACAGCAATAAAAGAACTGCAACAAATCAAATGCATCCACCATATAGTTAGTTTCACGATTTCTTTCAGAATTTTAATTAGTGGCCTATAGTATATACTATATACTCATCAACTTTAGTTTCTGAAGTCAAACACACATCGAAGAAATATGGGTGCATATTTTGATTTTAGAAATTTAGCAGTCATTACTGCAATTATTTCATGCTCCTAGAAAATTTGTATCACATTAACTAAAATATTATGGTCTGATTAACATACTATTTTATGTTGAATATAGTGAATATCAAGAATTTCAACAAGAAGCTGGATCACAATATGTAGTAAGAAATCAAATAACATATATGGTGGCTATTTTGAGAAAAGTACGTGCTTTTAAACTTACTGTCATGAAAGTTTTAGTTTTTAGGTAGCCCTGTTTGCAGTGTACTATATTGAATAAACTGCATATGAGAAGTAGTCTCCATATTGTTACAAGAGTTACTGTTCTTACTTTTTCCACTCTCGTCATACAAAAATATATAACTAAAGAAATTATTAAACATCTATTCAGTCTTTTGTATTTTGCGAACTCCACTTTTCCAGTATGTTAACCATAGACAGTGAAAGACTCAACTATTCTAAGAGATTAAAGTTTCACAATGTCCTATAAATATGTTTACTTACAAATACAAGGATTTTTCCTTTTTATTCTCAATGTAGTGCAAGAAAAAAGTATTCAAACGTTTCAAGCAGTTAGGTTAAAGTAACAATTGAATAGTTGAAATAAATTGGTATTGGCTTACATTGTCATCCTTCACAGAATCTTGTTTGACTAAATTGCAGGTTTCTATTTTAGCCAATAGGAAGGTGTTGTTTGTGCTTTTAATATATAATTATCCTATGTTCTGTAGAGTCTCAAGACATGGAGATGAGGGTTGGACATAGGGGGCGGATCTCAGGGATGGGAAGGCCAAGGGCCTAAATTTGAGGATGGCAGAACAACGGCGAGGTGATGGGAGGTGGATGTTTGGGGGCAAAGCCTTTAATGGTGTCAAAGGGAAATCCTCTCTCAAGGATCTAGAGGCAACAACACCAATTCCTTACCATTTTGAAAACTTGGGAGTGATTTGGAATCAGGCTGAGATTCCTATTTATCCGTTCTTTTAGTGACTTATTAGCATGTAGCTGGGGCAAATAGATCATTAGTGTTAGGGTTTATGGCACAGAGACACAAAAAGCCTTTTCGTTTTTTAAATGATTTTATTTATAGATCTACTGTAGGGAAAACTGGGAGTCCCTTTAGTGTTTCACTGATGTACTAGAGTGCCTACCATGTCTCAAACCAGGGGATGTTTGTTTTCTCAAAAATGTTCCCGAGCACATGGTGGCAATGGTGGGATTGTGAGGAAACATTTCTAATTCATCCTCGTGGAACAAGGATGAATCTGGCTCGCAAGACATTATTACTAGTCTAGTGCTTGTATTTGAAGTAAAAACATAGAAAAGAAGTCATTTCATTAATGCTAAATCCTCCAACTAAATATTGTATAGTATTGCTATATGCATATTGTCTTAATAGTTTGGTGTCTAGGATCAATTTAGCTTAGTGCCTAGGAATAGCTTCAATCTTATCTAAGTTACTATCCTAGTAACATTTCAAGGTTAGGGGTATGTTGGTATGGTATTTTTATGGTGTGTGTCTTGACATGTCATAGGGCATCTTTGATTAGAAATAAGATGTGCACCACTTTAAAGGGAGCAACATAAATGAGTTGTAAAGAGAGTTACATGTGTTGGTGTGTTTCTTGACACATCATAGGGCATCTTTGATTGGAGATAAGATGGGTGTTGTTTTATAAGTGGTTTGTAGCTTGTGGTTTTGTAATACCGTTTGATGGTTTCATGTATTATATCACCTATACATTAGGAGTGTGAGATGGAGGGTATGTGTGTGTAATAGTTATATAACTATTCAATTACCTTTGGATCTCAGTTTGGTGATATTGTAGTTTGAAGCTTGCTCTGCAAGTATATTGTAATTTGTTATTGATTTCTGAGTAATATATTAAGTGTCTTTTGGAGTGTGGGGTTTTTCTCACGCAAAAGGGTTTCTCGACGTAAATCACTGTGATGTAGTATGCATGTTATTTATGTCAATTTTCTATAATTGTTGTCAAAATCTAAGAAAGTTTTACATTACCGTCCTCTCGAGGCTAGTATAGGAAATTATTCCGCTACATTAATTTCCTTAAAAGTGGTATCAGACCCTGTTTACCTTTGGCTTCAGCTGTGGATTGTTGGTTTTTCTGAACTAATCTAGTTTTGAGTGGGGGCTTGTGTAGAAGCTACTTTGTAATCTTGTTGCCGAAATTTTCAGATGGCAAGTTCATCACGGAGATAAGATAAGATAAATTATTAATGTCCAACAAGAGACCACCAAAAGGGTCTAAGGGACTCAAAGCACACAAGGCAACCGCCAACAATAGGAGCACCAAGCGGTGTCCGGGGAAAGAACAAACAAGAAAGAAAAAGAACCAGCAGAAGAGCCAGAAAGAGCGACTAGAGGCTCTTCCCAGACGAGAAGTAATCCAACACCGAAGGATACGGTCTAGGGCGAGAGTGAGCCCCAAACCGTCTCTGAGTAGCTCTGGAGGTGGGGTACTGCTGTCGAGTGTAACCTCTATGAGGTCTCACAGTCTTGGTGTGACCAGAAGGAGGACCGAGAGGATGATTCGTGCCCTGAGCCGGGGACACCGAAGTGAAAAAGGATGTGATAAGCTAATCAAAGGTCTGACTCGACGGGAACTGAAGCTATAGAGTGTGGTCACGAAGCCACGTGGCCTCCTGAAGATAAAGTGCAAGGCACCATTGATCGGTGTACCTAAAGGAGGAAAGGTATCTGCACTCTGAACAAGCAGTGAAACCTCCCTCCGATCTCATAGTAAATGGGGCAACGAAAGATAAAGTGTATTTGTTTCCGACTCCTGCAAAGTGCAAAGGCGGCAGAACTGATCCGCTCTGTCAATGTGGTGGTCCATCTGGATGCGGAGCCAGTGGGAGCCGACTTTGAAAGACCCCAAAGAAATACAAAGAGCATGACTCCAACGGTGAGCCAAGTACAAAGGGCGCACGACCCCATCCTAAATATCCATATAGTGCTCTGCGTAAAAGGCCATCCTCGGACGGAGCCCCTTGGGAGGGCTGCTCCATGTCGTACTAATATACTGCTTGTAAATGTCGAATCTGACATGCCTGTTCAGCTCCTGCTAAAAGGGAAGGAGGTGGGCGGGGGCGTCCAGAGAAAACTGAAAAGGGGGAAGACGATCAATCGCAATCCCCAATTAACCCAGCAAGGTAGAAGCCTAGGCATACTAGCAACGGGCTCTACTAGAAGGTTCGGAACTCGCAATCGCCACGGAAGAACAGTAGGCCAGGTAGGAATATCTATGCCGACCAACAACAGAATCCACGAAACCCTAGAGATGGTGAAGGAACCAAACCAGATCAAAGATGACTGCAAGTCTGAAAGGATGTGCCCCAAACTCAGCTAGGATAACGCTGTGAGGAGTAGATCGGTGACATTTGATAAGGCACCGAAGGAGGATCTGAACTCTCTCGACCGTAGTCCAATCAGACTCCAAGAGAGAGGGCCCTCACACAACAGAACCGTAGAGCACGGTTGGCCTGACCAAGGAGTCCAGGAGGGACAACGTGGACGTGATGTCCAGGAAGTGATGTCAGAAGCACTGTCGCTCTAACAGAGCTAGGGAATCCAACCCCTTATTGACACAGGGCTGCATAGCTGGTCTCAAACTAAAGCGAGGTACATAGAACTTAACCCCAAGGTAAGTGTAAGAGGATGCAATCTCGATCTCCATGCCCTGGAAATAGAAATGAAGATGGGAGGTCTTCAAGCAGTTGAAGACCATCACCCGGGTCTTGTCCAGGTTCACAACCAGCTGTCGTACATCACAAAAGGAAGCCAAACTGTCAAGGAGTCACTGAAGACCCTCCGGGGAGGAGGCCAAAAGAACCACATCATTGACAAATAGAAGAACGGAGATCAGAACCTGGTGCAGGTAACATTTGTCATCGGGGAGTGAGAAATCCTAGAGGAAAGCCTCAAGCTCATCAATGTATATGCCAAACAGCGTAGGGGAAAGAGGACAGCCCTACTTCGCCATTATGGTGCTCTGAATCGGGTCGGAGAAACACTACAGGGTCCTGAACCTACCCACCACGCTCTCGTAAAGCCTCATAATAGCCGTCAGGAGAGTCTCGGAGATCCCAATGTCTCAGAGCCTCTAAAAAAGAGCCACCCGAGGAACAGAGTCAAATGCTTTGCGAAAGTCCACAAAGCAACAATAGACTTTCACCAAGCGGTGTCAGGCCTCCTCAATTATAGTCCGCAAAGTCAGAATGTGGTCCATGGTCTGGAAATCTGTACGGAAACCAGCCTGCCCCCTCGCACGACAATGTCGCCGATCAAGCTCCTTGGATAGAATAGTGTTCAACATGGTGGCGCATAGTTTAGCAAAAGTGTGCCCAACCATGATGGTTCTGTACTTGCCGGGGGTTGAGACCACCCTGGTCTTATGAATCGGGTAGATGATGTGCTGAGACCACAAATAAGGGAAATCAGTACAAACCACTCTATTAAAGAGCACTTAGAGAAAGGAGCCCAAAACTGTGATACCAAGTTTGAAGAGTTCTGCTTGGAACCCTTCCTCATCCGTTGTCCTAATGCTACTCATGAGTCTAAGCGCCTCACAGATGTTAGAGAAAGTGAAGAGATGGCAATAGGGTGGAGGAGTGAGGTGGAGAGAGGGTTGGTCGAGGATGTCATAGAGAGTGGAGGTGTGCGAGATCAGAGAGCAGAGATCCAAGGTGGATGTGTGGCGAGGGAACAAAGTGTGCCAGAGAGCTTGGGGGAATGCAGGAGAGAAGTACAGAGGGATCTTCACTGCAACGTAAAGTAAAACCGCTTCTTGTGGCGAAGGAAACGGAGGTAGGAGAGCCTCAACTGGGTGAAAGAGTGGGAGTGAGCGGAGAAGGTTGAACGAACTGAACGGTGGAAATGTAATGACCCTTACTATAAAGGCCACTGAAACCCTCAAACTGAACTTAGGAATTTTGTCAAACACTTGGCATGTAACTGAATAGAGCTGCTAAAATGTAAACTACGAATAGGGCTAATTGTTGTGCAACAAATCTACACTTATACAATGACATAAACAGTGCCAAATAGATATATATCTTGTGCCCAAAAATGAAGAAATCAATAACAATTTCAGAATATATGGGCTGTGGTATTCAATGCTTGTAAACATTAACATGGATGGATGACAACATATAGATCTTCATATTCAATCCTATAAATGTATGCAGATCTGATTACAACCGCTGTTTAGAAAGGGCTGACTGATCACCTACATCAATGACTGTTTTTTCTGAATATTATAGAGGACTGTCACTACTTTGCAATTCAGAATACCATATGTCAAACCCTTGTAAATGCAATGCTATGAACATGACAATAACCAGTTCAGATTGGATGATATATGACTGGTATTACAACAGCAATTATGACTGATAATAACAACAGTGACAGGACATCAGTAAATTCACCACAAATTAACATACATTTTCATAACACAAGAACCTGATTTGATGCCCTTTGAAGACCTGAATTTGATGATGCCAAATGCTGGAGTAGACAGCTCTAACCGCACCCCAAACTGACCCCAAATTTGCTGCTGCTGTGTCAAACTGGCAGGGCCGTACCAGGCCGTACAGGTACGGCTCCCCTAGAAAATAATGGCAAGGTTTTTAGGGCCCCAAAAAGGTATTAAAGGGGGCGCCTAGGGTTAGGTTATGACCTCCCAAAAGCATAAAAATGTTCTCCAATCGGTTGAGAAGATATGAGCAAATATTTGGTTCCAAACCCTGAGATGACAATTCTGAAAATGAGCCAAATTTGTCTTCAAACCCTCGCCAAATGCTTCACCAATGCCAAGGTAAAACTGAAACCCTTATTCCAACTAAAATAAACCCTTCAAACAATTTCTCAATGAAGTGCCAATGAGATGGCTGAATACCAACTCCAAGTATGCAACCCTTCAGTAGATATTTCACTACCTCAGTTATGCCAATCCAAGGCAGTTATCGTTCCCAAAGACCGAATAGTATTTGCAGATCCAAAAGACCACAAATGGCTTCACAATGAAGAAGTAGAGGAAATCTCAAATCAAGCATGTCCAAATGAGAGGCCCAGCCCTCTATTTATTCACTTTTTGAGAAGTTGCTAAGAACTTCTAGAAGTATCCTTTATAAAATCATATTATAATGCACTTTATAATAAAGTAACTTTATATTATAAAAAGTGCAATCTCAACTTAAAATTATAACGTATGGGCCCCACAAAACACATAATAATAAAATATAATCTCTTAACACTTCTTCAAGAGCAAATATGACCATCTGATCCGCAAAAATGACTCTCTCTCCAAACCATTTGCCTACGAGAGTCGATAATAGGCAAATCCATCCTGAAAGCACATGTCTCTAGAAAGGGGACATGACAGGAAAGACTTGCATTCCTCATCAAACCACTGATTCATAGGACAAGCGTTCCTGCGCTTGGAGTTGTGAGATAAGGGGGTGGTGTGGTGGAGAATGGAGAGGAGAGCTGACTCCCAAAGTGTGGCCACAAGAAATTCAAACATGGAGGAAGCATCTCCGAACTGGGTAAAGGGGGCTTGGGGAAGGAACCGTCTGAGATGGAAAACAAAGAGATCACGATCACTCTCGAAGACGCAAAAGGAGGTGCAGGTGAGGGTCAACATAGAAGGCGAGGGAGGGGGGTTGGGTAACAGGGGCGGGGTGACTTTGATGGAAAGGCTGAGGAGGGCGTGGTCGGCTAGGGGGAGGCGTGAGACGGTGAAGTGGAAAATGGAGGGAATGAAGGAGGCACAGGAGAGGGCATTGTCCACAACACTCATGCCACCATAGTGAGGCTAGCAGGTGAAGGACCTAGACCCAGGATAAAAGGGGAGCCCATTCAGAATCACCAAGTTCGAGGACTCACAATGCTGGAGAAGATGGCAACCATATATTGTAAGGGGACTATGGCTATCCTCACAAGAGCACTGTAAACCAAGGGCGATCGGGTTAGACTCGGAAGTACAAGCAGAATCAATCCCACGATCATGAAAGGGGGTTTGAAAGTCTCTGGTCCATGCATTAAAGTCCCCCAAAATGATGATGTCTCTCATGGCCGAGAACCTGATAATGTGCTCGTGTAAGTCCTTGTAAGGATCGCCACACTCCATACTATGGACAACATAGGACGAGGAGGCCGACGGAAAGTAGCAAACTGCAATAAAGATGTCTCTATGATGTGGTGTTGTACAACCAATACAAATCCACATGAATTTGGCCAAGCTATTAGCATGAACCACAGAAGTAGTACTGAAGAGGTGGTCTTTGACAAGACAAGCAACACCACCAGACCCTCTGACCCCACCAAAAGACTTGACCTCATCACGAAAGACAGAAAGCCATCGATACCTGGAGAAGCCAGGAAGAGGATGGACAAGACTCTCATGAGTTTCCGTAACAACAACAATGTCAGCGGAACCAACATCCTGAAAAAGACCCAAAAAGGACCATAAAGTGCCATTGTCATTCCAGTAGTTAACAAGCAGGGAACCACTGTGAGGCTCCCTCCTGCCCAATTGCCGCTAGGATCTGTTAATAGATCGAGATTTGTGACATGTGGATCAATAGATAAGATAAGATAAGATAGGAGAAGAGATGGAGATTTTTTCTAGAAATAATTTTGAAATGTGGTAGCTGAAGATGGAGGATCCGTTAATAGATTGAGATTTGTGAGATGTTGATGAGAATGTCATGAGACCTACAAATCCGATTGAGGCTACTAAATGTGATGTTACGAACCATAAAGGCAAGGGTATAATCAGATTGTGCCTTGTAGATTTTGTTCTAATTAATGTCCATGAAGAGTCCTCTCCAAAGAAGCTATGGAAGAAGCTTGGTGAGATGTATCAAGCCAATTCTTTAGTAAATAGGATTTTCTTGAGGAAAAAACCATATTCCTTGAGAATGGAGGGTGGACAAATTACAAACCACCTAGAAGCATTCAATATGTCGGTGGCTCAATTGGCATCAATTAGTGTCAAGATGGACGAGGAGAAATGTTAGGTCTTGCCTTATTCTTCGCCTAATTTTTGGGATTCTCCTTTCTATGGCCATTGGTAATACTTCTATTATTTTGAAGACTGAAGATATGGTGGGTTCTTTGCTTTTTGAAGAGATACGGAGGAAGGTATCCATTAGTGCCAAGGAGACCCTAGTTGTTTGTGGAAGACCAAAAGAAAAAACAAAGAAGAATGAGAACCATAATAAAGCCAAATCTAGGGGGAGATCCAAATCTCCTAGATAAAGATACGATAAGATAAATTTATTAATGTCCAATAAAAGTACACAATGCATGTCCAAGGGACTGCCGAGTACAAGAAAGGTGATCTGCCCAATGCAAGGACAGAAAATGACGTCCAAAAAGGAGCAGCAAAAACAAACAACAAAGCCCAAAAAGAGAAAGAGACAAAGGAAGAGGGAGGGGGGAGGGAGGGGCGACTCCAACAGGAAGAACCCAAACCCCCACTACAAAAATTGCACTGCTGAGAACCCCAAAAGAAAAGGATAATCTGAGGAACAAGTAGCGGAGGGTGCCGACTGCTTCCCACGAGTGAGGGAGGAAGAAGAGGAGGGCTGCTACAAGAAAGAACTCGACCTTGGGTTCACCAACGAGTGGCTGGAAGGAGGGTCAAGCTGATGCTTAGAACCACGCCCAGAGTGAACCACATCGAAGGAGGTGATAGGTTGACAGAACGACGTGGTGGCATGATGCTAGTGTTGATGTTGATGTTGAAACTATAATGAGTGGTCCCTGAGCCTACTGACCTCCTAAATGTACAAAGCAAGGCACCTCTAATCGATGAGCTTGAAAAAAGTGGAGAGGGACTAAACACTCCTAAAAAGGCAATAAAATCTACCTTTCATCTCGTAGTAAATAGGGCAGTGGAAGATGAAGTGCTCCTCAGTCTTAGCCTCACCCATATTGCCTAACTAGCAAATCCTATGCTCCCTAGCTAGATAATGGTTAGTCTCAATATGAAGGCGTTGAGAGCCCACCTTGAAGGAACCAAGAGGGATCAGGAGGGCAAGCACCCAATGATGGGAAAGATAAGGGAAAACAATGAGTCCATCCTTCAACTCCAGGTAGTGCTCTGTATAGAACGCCATCTTTGGGCGAAGACCCCCGTGGGTGTTAACCCAAGTAGCATGAACGAATTGTTTGTATATGTTAGTCCTGATAACCTTATTCAACTCCTGTCTAGACAAGAGAAGAGAGTGAGGACCATTAAGAGAGAACTGAAAAAGAGGGAGACGATCCATGTCAATCCCTATGGAGCCAAGGAGGGCAGAGGCCCCAACAAACCAACAACGGGCCCGACCCGAAGGGGCGGAGACAACAATGAGCTTAGAAGAGAAGGTAAGCGAGGTAGGGGTATCTGAGGTGCCCCTCACTAGAATCAGCAAAACTGCGAAGGCGATATAATTACCAAATGAGGTAAAAAATGGTCCCAAGCTTGAAGGGGTGAGCCCCAAACTCATCAAGGATAATATAATGTGGAATGGATTGCCTGCACCTAATAATCCGTTGGAGAAGGAAAACCTACACCCGTTCCGCAGAAGCCCAATAAGACACCGAAAAAGAAGGCTCCCAAACCACAGAGCCATAAAGGACAGTAGGCCTAATCAAGGTGTCCATAAGTATCAGCTTGGACAAGGTGTCTTGAAAGTTGTTAGTAAACAGATTTGCACTTCAAAAATGTCAACACAAACTGACTCACAATGCCTAGATGAAAGTACAAATGTTACTAACAGTTGGATAGATTATCATTGAATGGATAATCTTCCTCTAAATTGAGAGGTACAACTCCCTCTTAAGATTTACAATGAATTAAATAACTGAATATGTCTTTAACCAGAAGACACGAAGGCGGCCTAACATTCACTCATCACCATAAGATGAATGCAGTTTCAGATTTAAAAGACTTAGAAAAGAGAGACCAATAAATGACCAACAAACCATTCACTTAGTCCTCCCAACTATAGAGAAGCACAAGGAAGATTCAATACCCATTTTGCAAATGTAGATGCATGAAACCAACTAATTTCAGAACACACGAAAACTTGATGCATGGAACAAGAAAATATTAGAAATACGACTGTAATAACCAACAAATCATTTACAATCAGAGAAATGTGAACTCAAACCAACATATTTTAATTGGATTTCTCCTTATTCAAAATATACAAGAAAGATAACCAACTGATTACTTTGCCTTTGACCCATAAACAAGTTTGCAAAATGAAAAATATACACTACTCTTTTGCCTCTATTTAAATTCAATACCCAAAAAAATGATCTCCCTTCCTGTAGCCAACTGACTGCTGGAAAAGAAGAAGAAGAAAACCCCCAAATTATGCCAAGTCTTTTAAAAGATATAATGTCTTGCACGGTTATTGTAACTAATTCTTCGAAACTAACCCTTTTTCCCTTTTTCCATGTCTTGTTTCAAAATTCATATATTCTCTCCTTGTCATTTTTTTTTATGTCATGATGTCGATAAAATCATTCCACTAGGAAGCAACTGCCAGGTGTCCTCGGTAATCTTTTGTATTCCTCATTTCATTAAAGCACATACTCCACACTTATCATTAATATTTTACGTGTGACATGGCCTTAATAACTCTTTCATTCTATTCTTTGAAGAAATTCTTTTGCAAATTGGATACTTGCTGGATTTCCATGTAGACCCATACACAGTCCTTCATAACTTCCAGACCAGACAATATTTGCTCGATCGCTCCGGTGAAAGGTTGTGAAACTTGGCTATTAACAATATATCCAAAACTTGGCCAAATCCAACGGTGGAGTGAAAACTTATGGCCCCCGCACTGAGACTGATTTTTCTGTCATCAGAAATAAATCTGGAAATATGTTTCATTTTAAAAACCTATATTCTATTATTCATATCTTTCAAACCAAATATAATTTTTGAAATCCATCCGGTGGGAATTTAGAAAACCTAGTTTTCTAAGACATATCCAAAATTCCACCCGATCCAACAGTGGAGTTGAAAGTTATGCCCCTCAAAACATGACTGTTTTTATGTCATCAGAAAATTCATGATTACAAGTTGCTGAAGAAATCCTTTGAAACAATTATCATCTGTTAACCTGCATGAGTGCCTTTGTAATGTATGCTGGGATTGCAAAGGATTTGATGTATTCTGATTTTGTTTTGTCCCTAAGATTACTGCACAACAAAGCTTTCCAAATGGATCACTAGCTGCCATGCTTGGGTCAACATTTTGTCAAACAGTTTACATGCATTACCTGTACTCTCCTCATAACCATGTCAACTTCCCCAAGGTGTTACCCATTGTTGCTGATGTTTAAGATGGTGCTTATAATCATTGTTCCCACTTTCCTTCAAATGGATTAAGGAAATGTTAATGTTAGATAGTTTGACAATTTTGAGCTCTCCTATCCTCAGTTGCATCTTAATTGCATCACATGGAGAGAGACCTCCCCGACATTATCCAAATAAAGGAGTTATCACCCCACAAGATTTGATTTTAATTGGAATAAAAATTGGGTTATTAGGGCCATTCTTGTTACTTAAACTAATGAGTCTTTATTTGAAATCTTGTCTTTTCTAGCATGAGGGGAAACAAAATGAACTTTGAACTTTGAACCAAAATTCTGAGGTTGAAGGTTGAGGGTTCAATGCGTGGAGCGCACATTACATCGAGTGAAAACAAGGACACCGACAACTTTTGTTTGAGATCGGACGGTTCTTGAACTTTGAATCTGCAAACTGCACTTCGAATTTTGAACTTTGAACCTTGCAGTCCGCACTTTGAACTTGCGGTTCAAGGTTCAAGTTCGACAATGCATAGTGAAACTGCAACAGCGCTTTGAACTTGGAACATTTTGAACTTGCAGTTCAAGGTTCAAGTTCAACAACTCCTCTTGCAATGTTGCCCTTTTACAAAGTATAACTTCATAAAAACATAAAAACTGTTACAAAAGGGGGGGGTGGAATTTGAGGAAATTTCTTTGTGATGCTCGATTTTAAAATTTTAAAACTTGGGTACCAAAGGCAAGCCAACAACTGGCTCTGACAGGGGACATGGACTATTAGGGACATAGAGAATCTAGAAAGCCTCTGATAGGAGACCAGTGCCTAGCCATTGGGAACAGAGTCAAAGCAAAAAAATAGGGAGTTGCTAGCAGAGAGGGGAAAGGGCACACACCAAAACAACCAAACTACCAGCACAACAAAAACTGCAAAAGCCAAAAATCAAACCAAGTAGACTAAGCTACGCACAACAAAACCTTGAAAGCTGAAACTTATTTACAAGCATATATACAGGAATGAAGATCCCACCCCAAGAAGAACTTACACATAACCATTCACTGGCAAGGAGAAATATGGACCTCTCCGGAATAATGACTTGTGCTTGAATGGAGTAACCCAACACCACTGTTTGCTGACAACTTCCTCACTACTGAACATCAGACCAATATCGTGCAATTTTTTTAAGAATAAATAATCATTCCAAAGAGCCGCATCCCATCATAGATTTCTGAATTTCCTTGGGTCTCATGCACAATGTTTCTCAAATAATTTTCTATCTCATACTGCAAAGAGTAATGCTCAAGAAGCTCAAAAGAATAGGCTGCAAGATCTGTAATGTTTCTATCAACACAACCATCATTTGAAAAGTATCTTTCAGATTTTTCATTATGTTGGAAAAGAGAGAAGACTTCGTCAAACATAGGATCAATCTTTGCAGAAACAACCTCATCATTCTTGGTAGAAATCAAATCTGAAAATTCTTTATCCACACCTAAGACTTGAAGAGAATTAATATCTGAATGTCTTTGGTTGAAATCTTCTCGATTGATATATAATAAAAATTGCTTTATAACCTGCTCCTCGCAACAAGAAGTATCACACAAGTTGTCCAACACTTCTTGGGGTTGTAACATTTCATTAGTTTGATTGCTATTTTGCATCATATTTAATTTAAAATTCTCTTTTCCAATAAAATTTTCAGAAATTGAAAAATCTTTACTAGAGCATGGTTTGATCTCATTTTGACACAATCTCCTTCGAATAAGAAACTTTTAAAAGACACTCCTTCATTCTCAAAATAAAATGATTCTTCAATGGGCTGATTACAAATTTTTAAACATAAAGAATCATCTTTGTCCATTCTTTCAGCAAAACTAAAAGTTTCATACTCTGGTTGCATGTAAATCTGAAAATTGTTTTCTTCCATACTTTCTAAAACAAGATGACTTTCTTTATTTTCAAATTGGAACTTTCTACTGCTGGAAAAGAAACATTATTCAATAAATCCATCCCATTCAAACTCACAGATTTTTCAACTTTATTTTGATCATCCATGCTTACCATTGCTTGATTTTCAAGAGGATGAATGGTTTCTTGCTGAACTTCTTGCTCGTTCATAACGAGGTAACAGTATGAGAGAGATGAAACAAAGATGACTGGAGCTTCATCATCATCCACCTTTAATTCTTCATTTAGATGTAGTACCCTTCTTTTACATTCTTGCAACAACATGGTCTTTTCTTCCAATTCTTTCAGCTTGTGAAATCTGACATAAAGACTTCTCCACAACAGAGCAGGTGCATGATAGTCCTCAAATGCTTAGGTTGATCTTTACAGCATGAGTGATGCTTTCTTTGTAGTGCTCCCAAAAATCTTGCAGCACTTTGTCATTCATTTGGATAATTTCAAGAATGGTAGGGTTTCGTATTTTCTTTCTTATAACCTTTCTATCTGGCATGCTCATTTCACAGAGTCGTCAATCTCTTGCACACAGAGATAATTTTCAAATCTGAGGAAAACAAAATGCACTGATCTTTGATTCCCCTAACAGAGTCGCCCAAAATCTGTTAGTAAACAGATTTGCACTTCAAAAATGTCAACACAAACTGACTCACAATGCCTAGATGAAAGTACAAATGTTACTAACAGTTGGATAGATTATCATTGAATTGATAATTTTCCTCTGAATTGAGAGGTACAACTCCCTCTTAAGATTTACAATGAATTAAATAATTGAATGTCTTTAACCAGAAGACACGAAGGTAGCCTAACATTCACTCATCACCATAAGATGAATGTAGTTTCAGATTTAAAAGACTTGGAGAGAGAGACCAATAAATAACCAACAAACCATTCACTTAGTCTTCCCAACTACAAAGAAGCACAAGGAAGATTCAATACCCATTTTGCAAATGTAGATGCATGAAACCAACTAATTTCAGAACACACGAAAACTTGATGCATGGAATAAGAAAATATTATAAATATGACTGTAATAACCAACATATCATTTACAATCAGAGAAATGTGAACTCAAACCAACAGATTTAAATTGGATTTCTCCTTATTCAAAATATACAAGAAAGATAACCAGCTGATCACTTTGCCTTTGACCCATAAACAAGTCTGCAAAATGAAAAATATACACTCCTCTTTCTCCTCTGTTACATTCAATACCCAGAAAAATGATCTCCCTTCCTGTAGCCAACTGACTGCTGGAAAAGAAGAAGAAAACCTCCAAATTATGCCGAGTCTTTTAAAATATATAATGTCTTGCACGGTTATTGTAACTAATTCTTCGAAACTAACTTTATTTCCCTTTTTCCATATCTTGTTTCAAAATTCATATATTCTCTCCTTGTCATTTTTTTTTATGCCATGATGTAGATAAAATCATTCCACTAGGAAGCAACAACCAGGTGTCCTTGGTAATCTTTCGTATTCCTCATTTCATTAAAGCACATACTCCACACTTATCATTAATATTTTACGTGTGACATGGCCTTAATAACTCTTTCATTCTGTTCTTTGAAGAAATTCTTCTGCAAATTGGATACTTGCTGGATTTCCATGTAGACCCATACACAGTCCTTCATAACTTTCGGACCAAGCAATATTTGCTCGATCACTCTGGTGAAAGGTTGCGAAACTTGGCAATCAACAACATATCCAAAACTTGGCCAAATCCAACGGTGGAGTGAAAACTTATGGCCCCCGCACTGAGACTGATTTTTCTGTCATCAGAAATAAATCTGGAAATATGTTTCATTTTACAAACCTGTATTCTGTTATTCATATCTTTCAAACCAGACATAATTTTTGAAATCCATCTGGTGAGAATTTAAAAAACTAGGTTTTCTAAAACAGATCCAAAATTCCACCCGATCCAACGGTGGAGTTGAAAGTTATGTCCCTCGCAACATGACTGTTTTTATGTCATCAACAAATTCATGATTACAAGTTGTTGAAGAAATTCTTTGAAACAGTTATCATTTGTTAACTTGCATGAGTGCCCTTGTAATGTATGCTGGGATTGCAAAGGATTTGATATATTTTGATTTTCTTTTGTCCCTAAGATTACTGCACAACAAAGCTTTCCAAATGGATCACTAGCTGCGATGCTCGGGTCAACATTTTGTCAAACAGTTTACATGCATTACCTGTACTCTCCTCATAACCATGTCAACTTCCCCAGGGTGTTACCCATTGTTGTTGATGTTTAAGATGGTGCTTATAATCATTGTTCCCATTTTCCTTCAAATGGATTAAGGAAATGTTAATCTTAGATATTTTGACAATTTTGAGCTCTACTATCCTCAGTTGCATCTTAATTGTATCACATGGAGAGAGACCTCCCTGCCATTATCCAAATAAAGGAGTTATCAGCCCGCAAGATTTTATTTTAATTGCAATAAAAATTGTGTTGTTGGGGCCATTCCTGTTACTTAAACTACTAAGTCTTCATTTTAAATCTTGTCTTTGCCAGCATGAGTGGAAACAAAATGAACTTTGAACTTTGAACTAAAATTCTAAGGTTCAAGGTTCAAGGTTCAATGCACGGAGCGCACATTACACTGAGTGAAAACAAGGACACTGACAACTTTTGTTTGAGATCAGGTGGTTCTTGAACTTTGAATCTGCAAACTGCACTTCGAATTTTGAACTTTGAACCTACGAACTGCAGTTCGAACTTTGAACTTGGAACCTTGCAGTCCGCACTTTGAACTTGTGGTTCAAGGTTCAAGTTCAACAATGCATAGTGAAACTACACTAGCGCTTTGAAATGAGAGCATTTTGAACTTTGAACTTTGAACTTGTGGTTCAAGGTTCAAGTTCAACAACTCCTCTTGCAATGCTGCCCTTTTACAAAATATAACTTCATAAAAACATAAAAACCGTTACAAAAGGGGGGAAGGGGAATTTGAGGAAATTTCTTTGTGATGCTCGATTTTAAAATTTTAAAGCTTGGGTGCCAAAGGCAAGCCAACAAAATTGATGCTAAAAGCATTGTCTCTCGAGAAGGGCCAAAGAACCATAACCCTTGTGATAAGTGGCAGGAGGGTTGGTCTCAAGCTGAACTGAGGGTCGGAGAACTTCACCCCCAAGTACGTGTAAGACGGGGAGATCTCCACCTCCACACATATATAGAAAAAATGGTGGGAGGTCTTGAGAAAATTTAAGACCATGACCTTTGTTTTCCCGAAATTAACTGTCAATTGACGAAGATCACAAAAAGCCGCAAGGCCATCGAGCTGCCCCTGCAAACCCTCTGGAGAGGAGGCCAGTAAAACCACATCATCGGCAAAGAGTAGAATGGAGATAAGAACCTGGTGAAGCAGGAAGTCATCCTCGATCTGAGAATGCACGTTCAAGAACCCCTCCAAATCGTCAATGTAGATGTTGAATAAAGTAGCAGAAAGTGGGCAGCCTTGCTTAACACTAATGGTGCTCCTAATGAAGTCGGAAAGCCCCCCAGGGGTTTGAAGGTGTGCTAGCACGACTTCATAAAGTCTCATGATGGCTGTGAGAAGAGTCTTTAATATACCAATGTCCCAAAGCCTCTGGAACATGGCCATCCTCAAAACCGAATCAAACGCTTTGCAAAAATCCACAAAACAGTAGTAGACCTTCGAGGAGCGATGTCTAGCCTCTTCGATAATAGCCGAAGAGTCAATATGTGGTCAATGGTCTAGTAATTTGTCCTGAAACCGGCATGCCCTCTAGCCCGCATGCAACATTGATCCAACTCTCTGGAAAGTGTTGTGAAGAATTGTGGCATAGAGTTTGGAGAAGGTGTGGCCAACAATGATGGTTCTATAATTGTTTGGATCAGATGTCGAGTTTGATTTTTGAATCAGATGAATAATGTGGTGTGACTAGGAGAGGGGAAACCCTGTACGGACCATGAGGTTGAACGGGTTGGATAAGTAAGAGCCCAGGATGATGAGGTCATGCTTGAAGAACTCAACTTGGAACCCCTCCTCATCGGCAACCCTACTGTTGTTGAGGGATCTAATAGCATCTTTAATGTTTGTGTGGGTGAAAAGGTGGCAATGGGGTGGGGGGTAGCCTAAATAACTAGCCGATCGGGGATGTCATAAAGTGATGTAGTATGGGCAGCCAGAGAGACATGGTTCAACTTGGTGGGAAGGGTGGAAGGGCGAGGGAAAAGGGTGCGCCAGAAGGACTCAGGCGAATGGGTGAGAGCAGCATGAAGGGCCCTTCTACGTTGGGAGATGAAGAGACGCTTCTTGAAGCGAGGAGATGACGGTAGGAGGCTTTCAATGAGATAGAGGGGTGATGATGGATGAAAGAAGAATGCAAGGGATGATGATGGATGAAAGAAGAATGCAAGGTCTGATGATGGGTTTTGCAATCCTCGTCGTACCATTTGTTCAGAGGACAAGTGTTCCTGGACCCATCCATAAAAGGATAGCACACTTTTGGCTCTAATTAGTATGTAAATAAGGAACTGGCATCAACTTTTAAGAAAGGCAACACTATCACTCTAGAAGATATATATTTGGGTATTTCATTGATTACATCATGCTGCTTGAAAGAAAAAAAGTGAGAAAGATCAATCCTAATGCTTTTATAGAAAAAACCCACAACTTGTATGAAAAAACCATGTTTTTTAATTACAAGCATCTTGAAAGCAAGAAAATGTGAAAATAATCAATTTTGAGGTTTTTATGGAAAAAGCCCACAACTAGTGTGAAAAGACTGCATGTTATTCAATTACATGGATTTTTTCACACAAGTTTGACTTGTTTATTGAAAAACCCAAAGCAGGTTACAAAAGCATGGCATTGATCGCTAGTGCATTTAAAATGTGGCTACTTGCATGTTTATGGCATTTTCTGTTACTACAAGTCTGCCTTCTGTCACCCTCTTTTTTCACTCTGCTTTGTCCTCTGTTGTGTGTGCTCTATTTTCCATTTTCTATTACTACAAGTCTGCCTTCTGCCACCCTATTTTTTCACTCTGCTTTGTCCTATGTTGTGTGTGCTCTATTTTCTGAAAGAAAACCTTTTTGTGGTCAGTGTGAGCTAATAGGTTTATGAAATAAATCTACAATAACCAAATTTCATCTTGTATGGAAATCCATACACTATTTACATCCCTCACAACCCTCTCCATGTCGATCTCCAGATGACCAACACAAATAGTGAGTTGATGAACTCCTATGTGTAATCCTTCATCAGGTTCTCCCATTAATAAAAGTTTTGGGAATTCTTAGACAAATTCAATGAATAAGTTTGTAGGTATTAACTTACCCTTAAACTTCATAACTAGGTGATCTTAACTTAGTTATTTTGCACTTCTCCCTCCACTAAGTCTTTTCAAATCAAATCGCACCACAAGGCCACATGCCCCTTCAAATTCGTTGTAATGACCCTTACTATAAAGGCCACTGAAAAACCTTAAACTGTACTTAGGAATTTTGTCAAACACTTGGCATGTAACTGAATAGAGCTGCAAATGAAGCTAATAGGGCTAATTGTTGTGCAGCAATTCCACACTTATACAATGACATAAACAGTGCCAAATAGATATATAAAAAAAATGAAGAAATCAATAACCATTTCAGAATATATGGACTGTGGTATTCAATGCATGTAAACACTAACATGGAAGGATGACAACATATAGACCTTCATCTTCAATCCTATACATGTATGCAGATCTGATTTGAACAATTGTTTATAATGGACTGACTGTCACATACATCAATTGACTGAATTACAACAGCAGATTTTAGTGACTGTCCAACTATGCAATTCTGATTTACAATGTTTCAAACCCTTGACAAGAATGCAATGCTATGAATAATATCCCTGTTTAGATTGAAAGATAGATGACTGGTTTCTTTACAACAGCAATGTCATGTAATGCAATTTCTAAACCCTCTACCAAACACTAACATCAACTATGATACCCAAATACAATAAAATTCTGAGACTGTTATTTGCCAGTTCTGGACTGATTATGACAGCGATAGTACAACAGCAAATTCACCATAAATAGACATATATTTTCAGAACATAAAAACCTGATTATCGCTCCTTATAATCTGCTATGAAATGGTGATGAAGACTGATGCAATGAAGATACCAAACTGCCAACTGAACTTGCAAACTGTCCTTGCTTTTTTCGGGCTGCTTTTTCGGGCCTGCTTTTTCGAGTCTGCTTTTTCGGATCCGCTTTTTCGGACCTGCTTTTTCAGACTGCTTTTTCGAACTGCTTTTTCGGATCCGCTTTTTCGTTTTGCTTTTTCGGATTTGCTTTTTCGAACTGCTTTTTCGGATCCGCTTTTTCGAACTGCTTTTTTCGGATTTGCTTTTTCAATCACAAACAAACCCTTACAACAATTTCTCAATGAAGCCCAAGTGAGATGGCTGAATACCAACTCCTCAATGCAACAATTCAAGTGATATTTCACACCCTCAAAGTTGCCAATCCAAGGGAGTGATTCGTTCCCAAAGACTGAATACTGATTTGCAGATCCAAACCCACAAATGTCTTCACAATGAAGAAGTAAAAAAGATATCATAAACCAAGCATGTCCAAATGAGAGGTCCAGCCCTCTATTTATTCACTTTTTGAGAAGTTGCTAAGAACTTCTAGAAGTATCCATTATAAAATCATATTATAATGCACTTTATAATAAAGTAACTTTATAATATAAAAAAGTGCAATCTCAACTTAAAATTAGAACATGTAGGCCCCGATAACTTATAATAATAAAATATAACCTCTTAAACTTCTCCAAAAGCCAATTAACCATCTGATCTGCAAAAATGACTCTCTCTCTCCACCATTTGCCTACGAGAGTCGGGGATAGGCAAATTCGGCACGCTAAACGAGGTCAGCCAAAATGGGGACATGACAGTCCGCCCCTCCTGAAATTGCTTGTCCCCAAGCAATGGCTAAACAATGAACCCAACAATCCTCCTGGATCCCAAATGAAGTCATGAACTGTACTACAGTCAACCAACGCAAGCTCCTGCAATATCCTCTGCGATATAACCAAGAGGAATCCATGAATGTATCGTGAACCACTGCTCAACTGAACTCTAACCCCATAACTGCCATAGTCAGGAACCCACGAGACACCAACTCCGAAAATATCAGAACTCAAGTGGAGAGGACAACTGAAACTCCCAACATAGCAAATATCCTCAACACATCCCACTGACAATCCAGCTCTATAATGATGAATACTCCGAAAGGGAACTGCACCAAGTGCGGAGAATCCACACACTATACACCAACTGTAGTCAACATATCTCTGCAGATTACCAACCATGCTGGTATCACCATAACTCCCATGCTCTGCTGGCGGCTGATAGGCATCATACAATAGATAGCAGTCACTCAAAACAAATCTGTCTGCCATCTCCTCCATACATGACTCATAAGCAAGCTGATATACATACCCTGAGATATAATACCAATAAAAAGAACCAACCAGCTCATCCTGCAAACGTGATACAACCGACTGTGACTGATCATTAGCTAAGTCAGAAGATGACATAGCCAAGGGAGGGAAATCAAGAACAACAGCTGAACCATCAACAACATCAATATCATGAACCATCCGGCTGTCGCTCACAAAACCCAACATCACGTCATATGCCTCACAACTCTCTACCCGTGGAGTCAAACCATACCATAACTGATGACCAACACTAGAGCCCAAAGTATATCTCCATATCATCATCTCATTGACATATGGATCAAAAATAAACTGATGAGCATACCTCTCAGTGTAATGTCGATAAAATGCGCCAACATCAGTCAGTGGCTCAGACTGCAATCCCGATGAAACTAACTGCAACTGATCACTAACCAGGCCCGAACTCGCCACTACCTCCGAAGACACCTCCAAAGGAGTAGTACCACTGATAGGAATCATACCAACTGCCGGCTCATCAACATCAAACATGATCTTTGGTACAACATCACAAGTCTCCACGTCATCAGTAGTAGAGATCACCACCATGTTGAGTGCACTACAACGCTCAACAGCAACACCCAACTCTACCGAGCCTAACTCAAGTGGAAGGGAACAAGATATACCACTACTAGTATCTAGGATGGATGCATCCCCATCTCCACTATCTCTGGCAATCTCAACCGTGGACATCCCCGAATCACCAGACACCATAGTCTGTGACTGTACAAAATCTGGTAAAGTCTGTAGTCGCTCCAACTCCATGGCTACCTCAGCCAACTGAAACTGTGACTCCTCAAAAGCCAACTGTGTACTCTCAAGAGTCTCCGAAGTCACCTCGAGCTGCTGAGTAAGCTCACTCACCTCCTCTTCCTTGACTACTAATGCCTCGTATGCTGTACTGCCCCACTCTAGAAGATGATCCCTGTCGGCTACCAACTGCATATAATCCTGTCTCAAAATCCGGATAGCCTCCCATAAAGAATGGATCTCTGTCAAGGAGAGATAACTGCCTCCCTGCTCATCACTAGTAGGAGAACCCCATCCATAAACTGCTAACAACTGACGGGCAACATCGAAATGCTCGCAAGCGATAGCAATGTCCCGCTCACTAACTCTCAGCTGACTAGACACATGATGGCGCTGGCTAGACTGTCTCCTACAATCCTCTTCCCCTGGTACACTGTCCAAAGGAGTAACCTCAGAATAGCTATCACCTGTAGTACTGCCATCCAAACTCAGCAGACCAGCTGCTGAACTCGTATCATCAAACGGAGTGACTGAAGCATCAACATAAACCTCCGTATCAAGGGAATCCACTAAGTCCTCAACACTATCAATAACATCCTCCTCTAACACACTATCAAAAGGAGTATCCTCAAAGTCGCTAATCTCTGGAGTACTACCATCCCTACTCTGCAAGTCGACTTCAGAACTCACATCACCATACGAAGTGTCAAAAACTATAACATCACTGTCCAACTCTGCTGTAACAAAAGAATCTGCCGAGGAAGCTAAGTCCTCACAACTATCCACAGCATACTCCTGGATGTCATCAAGGCCAGTGTGATCCTGGGACTCATCTGTAATCACTAACACCTTAGATGTGCCTAAATTATCACAAACCCACTGCACCCTGAGTGGTCGACTGGAAATGTACACTACTCCTAACATCGGTGTATAAAGACTAATACCAACATCTGACAAGCTGCTGGCATGAATGAGAACAACACCATGTAATCTGCTAATCAAATCCATGATAGCACTCAAACAATCACTGCTACCAATAGATGATAAAGATCTCCAGTCAATAGAATCCCAAACGCCAATGTAACAATCCTGAGTACTCATCTGTAAACTGGAACCGACTGACACCTCAAGCAAAATCTGTACCTGAGTAGCCTGCTCAATCCCAATATCAGCTGATCCCACATCCATGTCTGCCATAATTGACACTATCCCTGAATCTTGGATGCAAGGTGAACTCTCACAACTATCGACAACCACATGTGATCCGCATGTCGTAGAAAGCTGAGTATCAGGTGTGTAAGATGAAGCTGAACTCAACTCCACGCCATACCCATCCACATGTCTCTCTGAGTCCTGTAATGCCAATGGAGTACTCAACAAAGAGGCTCGAGTGTCCTCGAACTCTCGAGAAAGCCTGCCAACTTCCTCCTCCTTCCTCCTCAAGGCATCTAAATGATCTCTGGCAAGGCTAAGAAGATGGTCACGATCTGAAAGAAGATGTAAATAACTCATCTTCATCGCTCCCATTCCTTCCCTGATCGCCTGTAAGTCAACACAAGAAGACTCTGCCTGAACTCCCTTATGTCTGTCCTGTAACTGAATCATCCGGATGTGATCCTCTATCATCTCCCGCATCCTGTCATGATGAGATAATGAAGTCACAATCCCATCCTCGCTTACCCTAAGCTGACTGGACAAAACATGTGAAGTACTATGTGCCTCAACCTCGTGTGATGTAGCATCTAACTGTGCCTGATACTCTCTATCAGCAAAGTCCTGAATACTCAATGTCTGCTCATCGCTGATAGGTATCTCATGCACAACCTCCTCACAATCATCATTTGAATCCACTGTGCTGTAGTTACTATTTTGAGCACCTGTGACATCATCAAGACCAACTGTACCACAACCACTGTCAGTGTCACTCATGCCATCCGATGTGCCTGTGATATCACCTTCTGATGCAACTGGCTCAACCTGTACAACATCTGTAACCACTTCTGCCTGTGAAGATGATGCAAATAAATCATTACGTGAAGATGTGCTAACATCTCCCAATACCTGATCAGCATGTCTGTCAAACTCATCATACAAGTTTCTGCCTGTCATAGGGAAGGTACTTCGATCCTTAGGCCTATTAATCAGGCTTTTTAACCACGTACATGCCATAGGTGACACATTCCTCTCTTTTGTCCAAACATGCCATAAATCTTCTGCCAAAAGTTTAGAAATTTCATCCTTCTCCTCAAACAAGATTGTGAACATGATGGAGTGCATTGATGCTAATACATCGCTGGAATGAAACTCATCCAAAATATTCCAAAATGTGTTAAACATTCTGCGAATGTCATCAATACAACCTATTGACAACATAATGTTTTCAAACCTACACCATGCAAATACTTCAAGTAATCTTGCCCTCTTTGTGAAATGAGGGTTCCTGATGTCATCCAACCTTTCAAAGTTTTTTACCATGGCATGAAGTACCTCTCTCATAATCTGATCATCATAAGAATTAAAGCCTGCTATTATCCTCATGATTTCACTAATGCAAGAGAGAGCTGCAAGTCTTACCGCCTCATCATGATGTCTCAATAATCGGGGCTTCACCAAAGAACCAAATACTGGAGATAAAGCTGTTTTCATAGCATAGGAATCTGACTGATCAACCTTGCCTAAATAAGTTTCCAGCTCCTCCAAAGTTCTTAGAAAGTCCTCTGTTCGCTGAAATGGACGATCTAATGTCTTCAATGCAGTGTGCATTCTCTCTTTCAATTCCTTGTCTCCTGTCAAAGCCATGCTGACAATTGAATTCAATCTGAAATAACCCAATCAGGTTGGCAGGAAACCGCTCTGATACCACTGTAATGACCCTTACTATAAAGGCCACTGAAAAACCTTAAACTGTACTTAGGAATTTTGTCAAACACTTGGCATGTAACTGAATAGAGCTGCAAATGAAGCTAATAGGGCTAATTGTTGTGCAGCAATTCCACACTTATACAATGACATAAACAGTGCCAAATAGATATATAAAAAAAATGAAGAAATCAATAACCATTTCAGAATATATGGACTGTGGTATTCAATGCATGTAAACACTAACATGGAAGGATGACAACATATAGACCTTCATCTTCAATCCTATACATGTATGCAGATCTGATTTGAACAATTGTTTATAATGGACTGACTGTCACATACATCAATTGACTGAATTACAACAGCAGATTTTAGTGACTGTCCAACTATGCAATTCTGATTTACAATGTTTCAAACCCTTGACAAGAATGCAATGCTATGAATAATATCCCTGTTTAGATTGAAAGATAGATGACTGGTTTCTTTACAACAGCAATGTCATGTAATGCAATTTCTAAACCCTCTACCAAACACTAACATCAACTATGATACCCAAATACAATAAAATTCTGAGACTGTTATTTGCCAGTTCTGGACTGATTATGACAGCGATAGTACAACAGCAAATTCACCATAAATAGACATATATTTTCAGAACATAAAAACCTGATTATCGCTCCTTATAATCTGCTATGAAATGGTGATGAAGACTGATGCAATGAAGATACCAAACTGCCAACTGAACTTGCAAACTGTCCTTGCTTTTTTCGGGCTGCTTTTTCGGGCCTGCTTTTTCGAGTCTGCTTTTTCGGATCCGCTTTTTCGGACCTGCTTTTTCAGACTGCTTTTTCGAACTGCTTTTTCGGATCCGCTTTTTCGTTTTGCTTTTTCGGATTTGCTTTTTCGAACTGCTTTTTCGGATCCGCTTTTTCGAACTGCTTTTTTCGGATTTGCTTTTTCAATCACAAACAAACCCTTACAACAATTTCTCAATGAAGCCCAAGTGAGATGGCTGAATACCAACTCCTCAATGCAACAATTCAAGTGATATTTCACACCCTCAAAGTTGCCAATCCAAGGGAGTGATTCGTTCCCAAAGACTGAATACTGATTTGCAGATCCAAACCCACAAATGTCTTCACAATGAAGAAGTAAAAAAGATATCATAAACCAAGCATGTCCAAATGAGAGGTCCAGCCCTCTATTTATTCACTTTTTGAGAAGTTGCTAAGAACTTCTAGAAGTATCCATTATAAAATCATATTATAATGCACTTTATAATAAAGTAACTTTATAATATAAAAAAGTGCAATCTCAACTTAAAATTAGAACATGTAGGCCCCGATAACTTATAATAATAAAATATAACCTCTTAAACTTCTCCAAAAGCCAATATAACCATCTGATCTGCAAAAATGACTCTCTCTCTCCACCATTTGCCTACGAGAGTCGGGGATAGGCAAATTCGGCACGCTAAACGAGGTCAGCCAAAATGGGGACATGACATTCGTGCAGCGTACCTCATCTACTTAGAGTCTTCAATAAATCAAACTCAAAGTATTTAACGTAGTGATCCAATCCAACAAATCTTCTAGACTTAATCTTCCTAAATAGATTGAAAGCTCAAACCTCAATTTCTTCCCAACCTTCATCAATGTCAATGCAAACATTTACTCAACAATGAGCTCCCCCTTTGAATTCGACACATCTGCATCACAACGTTCCTAATCTATTTGTAATCATTGACATTCACATCCACAACCATTCCTCATCATCATTGACATTCACATCCACAACCATTCCGCACGTTTGTGTGGTCTCAATGGCTTTGAGCCTTAGATAAATGGTTATGAGCATGTTAGCCAGACCATAATGACAAAGTGCACTCAATTTTCTTTTTCTACCTATGTGGGCTATTTTTAATTCAAGAGCTCTTGCAATGCATACCTCACCTCTTTCAAGATTCATAACACTTGCTCTCAAATAAGCAACCAGTTAATAATCACATAGAGTACACAATGAAACTAAACACGACGTTTTAGGAGAATTTCAATCTATTATCATCAACCAATTAATAGTCACATATATTATACAATGAAAGTAAACTCAATGTATTTTGGAGACTTTCACTCTATTATCATCAATATTTGCTTATATCATAAGGCCACTCATTCACAAAAGATTAGAACAATATATGTAGACTGATGGTCCCAACCAATGCTAAGAGGGGAGGGGTGAATCAGCACCTAATAAAACTTCTTAAACAAATCTGATAAAATGTAACTAAAATTATAAGAAAAACAGATCTTAGAACAAAAATAGCTACCACACAATCAACAATGAGCAACACCAAATTTATCACGTGGAAACCCAAACTGGGAGAAAACCACGGTGTGAGGAAACCTCACAAATTTTGCACTTTTTTGAAGTGCGCCCTATTAGGAGCCTCGCATGTTAAAGGATTACAAACGCATTGTTAGATGCGACCCAGTTAAGGGATTTGATACAATAAGGCATGTTAGAGCCTGCCTGGTTAGACGACTTAGAACACCTAAACAGATGTCACCCAGTTAAGGAATTTGATACAAGGGACCTGTTAATGTCCACCCATTATACTGGGATTTCGCTATTGCAATTATCAGAGAGCAATAGAGGGTTTGATCTTCTTGAAGATGGCTCTGCTGAGCTTGATAAGATCGTCGTTCTATTCAACTGAGAATCATCACCGGTCACTGCAAGTATGTTCTCCTTCACTGTTGTGCTTCTCTGCACACTCTACTTTCTTCTCCTCTCTTTACCTCAGCTTCTTCAGCGTACAAGTTCACTCTTTTCTTTAGCAGAATGAGGGCAAACTATATTCTTGTCAAGCAGAGGAATATATAGACTTCTTGCCCTATTTGCTTTTTACATGCATGACCTGTTCAAAGATCACCTTCGGATCCAACACCCAATGAAGTATCAATTCACTGAGGGAACATCCGATGCATGCTATGCTTTATCTTCTTTATGAAAGAAATGACAAATGCATGTCAAGGGTTTCCCTTCACAAGAGATATCTTCATGTTTTAATGCCTCAAACTCCGGCATTAAATCCTTCAATCGCGCCTTGTACCGATCGTCTTCATAACTCAAAGTCTACCGGATTTTGTGCAACAAATCCCGATCAAAGAGTCAGGTAACTGTTTGTCATCTGTGACTTTCCCTGGTTCATTAGTCATGATGAAGTCTTCACTTGATCGGTTAAGATCCTTAGGTTGTGCACAGGGAGGAGCTTTAACCTGTCACCGTCCCTTTCACTGGCTGTACTGGTTGCATCCTTTCCTCGGTATCCTATTACCGGTTACCTGTTACCGGTTGAATCCTTCCTTGGTGACCGGTTGCTCAAAAGATTAGTTAGAGCATTATTAGTAACAGATATAGTCTCTTCTTATTTGCACAGTGTCACCGGTTTCAAAACCAGTCTCTCCTTGCCTTACTATAGTCAGTTGTGTTTGTCCTTGCCTCATAGATCGAACACTGGTATCCTTAGTCATAAATGACAACACCTTCTTGCCAATCAATGACAATACCTCTTTTTCCATGTACCGGTTGCATTCTTACCAGTTAATCAACTAATGCCAACATAGACTGTATGTGACATGAACCCAACGGAAATATGATTATGATTCATGAATAATCTATTTAAATTTTTGAAACCCACGAGTTTTCTATCAATCCTTTGCATCTTCGTTAGATCCCTCCTATCCAAACCTTGTCAACTTTGGTTTACCATCTTCACATTTGCTTTAAGGCAACTAACTCAACCTACTAACCCATTTTAATCACAATCTCAACATAGAAAATGTATGTATCCTATTCTTAATCCAAACAACGTGTGCCAACCTCTATGGGTCAATTCCAATGCTAGCATCTAGTGCCCATTCCCAATGTCAACCCTTTGCCTTGCAACCTAGAGCATATAAACAAGCTATATGGAAACACGACCTCATCACCTAGTACATCTTCCAAGGCAACATCTCATTAATATACAAAGGTGATTCTTCATCAAATGCAAGCAATTCAAATCCCCATTAACCTATTGATTTAAACAATTATCAGCTATTAGTATCATAATACATTTCCTAGTTGGCAATTTATCAAGTTATCAAGAGCGCATTCGTACCTGCCAAAAAATTTGCACTCAAATGAAAATTACTTGTGTAGATCATACAAACTCATAACTAGAGTGGAATCCATACCAAGATCTCCTAGAAACAAAAACTACGGGTGCAAATGCATGGCCATAAAACCCTATGCGCAACACAAAGGTACAAAATAAACTAGAATTTTCATGATTAAAAGACTTGTGCAACAAAGATATTTTCAAGTGATACAAGATTGCATGATCCCTGAGATGCTCCTACATCAAACCTTAGTTGACACATAACATATCAAAATATAGCTTCGTGTATTGACTTGGAGTGAGTGGTTGTGATTGAAAAGAGGAGAGAATAAGATCCAAAATACCTTATCAACAAGAGTTGGTAAATGAGATATAAAATTACCAAAATGTAAGGAATCAAACTCCTCTTACCCGGGGAATAATCAGCCACACTAATGCCACCACTTCGAGGGAAGCATGTAAATATGTTGGATTCAAGAAAATTGGAGGATCCATGAATAAGATGTGTGTAGGACTCACCTAGCTAGATAACATATCTCTTGTACCATATGACTGGACCCTTTTCCAATGATAAACAAACTCGACAACCCAAAAGCATATAAATCAGACTTGTGAAGATAGCTCATTGCCTACAACATTATGAGAAGTCATCTAGCATGTTCCAAAATAGGCATGAAAAATGTGCAAAAGAATAACATTGCCTAATAAGAAATTTTAAAACGAAAGTCAAGATATAGTTGTCCATAAAGCATGATTAAAACTCAACACAAATCACACATTGTAAGATATTGCAAAGGTAGAGTGGGCTCAATGGAGTCAAACCTAAACTTATCTATATAAATAATAAAATAGTAATGAGCAATGCCTTGAATTAGAGGTGGACATATATAAGGAAGACCACACAACAAGATCTCCCAGCACCACTCAAGTCTCCTAAACAATCATTGCTAGAAAGACATGGTTCTTTTGGATTTACATATTGTGATTAAGAACTACTTTCATGTCTTGGTGGCTATTATCTGAAGAGAACACTAAAGTCATATTGAAAAATATAACATGATGAAAATGTCTCCCAACGACATATGAGCATAACAAGGCTACTAGCTATGTACAATCTCAATTGGTTTAACAAATAATATCCTTTTATATTTAACAAGCTTAAAAAGAAAGTACCTGCTTGGATCTTCCCATCGAGGTTGATTTGGATAACGTCCATGCCAATTAAGATTTTCTATCTTCAAGAAACTTTTACTCTACAAAAGACAAATTACCATTTTGTAAATATAACTCTGTTCTACTAATCAAGGACTCATAGTGAACTGTATAACAAATTTTCTTGATCAATTCACACAGAAACACACCCTTTACAATATAATTGTACTTCATATTTGACTTGTACAAGCAACCATCCTCTATAGAAAAATATGAAACACAAGATAACAGGTCACTCAAGCTCTTTTTTATATTTTCATTTACTTCTCAATAGTAAGAAAACCAATGTAGAAATATAAAAAGTAACACGGTGTCCTTAAGCTCACTTTCATAAGATCTATTTTATATTTTATTTACTTCTCAATAATAAGAACAATATATAAATATAAAAAGTAATAGGATGTCCTTAAGCTCTATAAAAGGAGATTAAACTTATATCAGATTTGCTTATGTTTGAATGCAATCCTATTTTCTGAATATGTATATGGAATTATCTAATGACAATGTGTCTTTTGCAGGTCTTCGAATAAGGCTGAGTATTTTTCGATTTCTATACCTTATTATGCCTTATAGGGTTAGCATATACATCTAATGGGCATATCTTGAGTGGACATGAGTCCACAAAGTGGAGGCATGTCTGCTCAAGACGTGCCTCTTCATTGACGGCACAAACATAATATACAAAAGTCGTTTCATTTCTGCTTCTTAACAATTAGTTAAGAGTTGACAAATGCATGATTAAGATGCCGATAAGAACATATCAAATGCATATGCGATCTGGTAAATACGAATGATGCTTGATCAATGATGAAATCAATATTAGTCTAATTCACACAGATCGAATATCCTCTTATTCGATCAAGTTGATCGATACAGAAAAATGATAAACAATGAGATTGCAAGTATAAATATGTCTCATCATTGATCCTTTATCTGAATGAAGCTATTATTTTCAACACTCCCTCTTAGCTAGGGAAGATAAAGAGTATGAATAAGAACACATTACAATGAACTCTGGGAGTATATTACCAAACTCATGATAAGGGTTATCACATAACTCATGATAAGATATATCACCTAACTCATGATGAGAGTTATCACAAAACTCGTGATAAGATATATTACCTAACTCGTGATGAGAATCATCACATAACTCGTGATAAGATATATCACCTAACTCGTGATACAAAACGATATAATATTCTCAAGAACATAACATTCTTCTCATATATCCAGGTTATGGTATGTGCACTGACATTAAGTCTCATAATGTCTACCATAACGATTCATAGCAAATACATGAATGATATCAAGTCTCATGATATCAATCAAATGATCTTCTAAACATCGTAAAGTCATCACCTTACAATGTTAAAGACAAGTGTTTGTTGGCATTAACCGGTAAGGATGTAACTGGTACATGGCAAAGAGGTGTTGTTATTGATGTCTAGGGATGCAAACATTGTTCAATCAGGGACAAGCAAGTACAGTTGACAATAATAAGTACAAGAGAGACTGGTTAGGAGACCGGTGACACATAGTGAGCAAGAAGAGGTACTGTCTCTGTAACTGATAAAGCTCTAACTGATCATCAGAGAAAACGGTAACCAAGGAAGGAGCAATTGGTAATCAAGGATTCAGAATTGTGATTGATAAAGTGTATAATCGGAACCAAGGAACCAAACCGGTATAGACAGAGAAAGGAAAAGTGACAAGTGTTGTCTATGACCTGTACACTGCCTAAGGATTGGAAACCGAGACTGTTGAACCGATGAGAGTCACAGTTGACAAACACATGTGTGACTCTTTAATCAGGATTTTTTGCACAAAATCCGGATGACTTTGTTTTTTAAAGAAGATTAGTGCAAGGCGCAATTGAAGGTTTTAATGTCGGAGGTTATGGCATTAAAACATGGAGAAATCTCAAGTAAAGGAAAGCATGCGACACACATCTATCGTTTCTTTTATAAAACAGAAAAAGCATATGGCATACATCTGTTGTTTCCGCAGTAAACCGAGACTCAACTGGATGATGGATCTGAAGGAGATCTTTGTGGAGGACGTGCATGCAAAAAGCGGAAAGGGCAAGAAGACTATATATTCTTCAGCCTGTGAAGAATATTGTTTGCCTTCATTCTGCAAAGAAAGAAAAGGAGTGAACTTGGACGCTGAGAGAAGCTACGAAAAGGTGAAAAGAAGAAGAGAAGAGTGTGCAAGGAAGCACAACAATCTAAGGAGAGCATACCTGAGGTGCCTTGTGATAACTCTCAATTGAGAAGCACAACGATCTTATCAGGCTCAGTAAAGCCATTTCAAGAAGATCAAACCCTCTATTGCTCTCTAACAATTGCAATAGCAAAATCTCAGTATTTTGGTTGGACATTAACAGGTCCCTTGTATTAAATCCCTTAACCAGGTGACATCTGTGTAGATGTTTTAAGTCCTCTAACAAGGCAGGCTTTAACAGGCCTTATTTCTTAAATCCCTTAACTGGGTCACATCTAATAGTGCGTTTGTAATCCTTTAACACAAAAGACTCCTAACAGCGTGCACTTCAGAAGGTTTCCTCACACTGTGGTTTTCTCCCGATTTGGGTTTCCACGTGATAAATTTGGTGTTGTCTATTGCTTGATTTTGTGATAGCTATTTCTATGATAGAATTTGTTATGCTTATAGTTTTAGTTATAATATATTAGATTTGGTTCTTAAGTTTTAGTGGGTGTTGATTCACCCCTCCCCTCTCAGCACCGGTTGGGACCATTAGTGTTCATTATTTGAAAGATCGTCAACTTTCAGTAATGTACACAGGGGGCCCATTAAGTCATAGAGTCACACATATGACAATAGAAGTTTACACATTAAACATCTTTAATATATTAGTACAAATAAAAAATTGAAAATTTACATTTCAATCATACTAAGATTCTTCTTGAAGTGTTCAACTTTCACTTTGGAGAGAGGTTTGGTAAGTATATATGCGGTTTGATCACCTGTACTAATATACTCCAACTGGATCACATTCCTTTCTACCATGTCTCTTACATAGTGATAAGGAATCTTGATATGTTTTGATCTATCATGGAATACTGGATTCACCCCTCCCCTCTCAGCACCGGTTGGGACCATTAGTGTTCATTATCTGAAAGATTGTAACCTTTCAGTAATGTACATAGGGGGCCCATTAAGTCATAGAGTCACACATATGACAATAAAAGTTTACATATTAAACATCTTTAATATATTAGTACAAATAAAAAATAAAAAATTTACATTTCAATCATACCAAGATTCTTCTTGAAGTGTTCAACTTTCACTCTGGAGAGAGGTTTGGTAAGTATTTATGCGGTTTGATCACCTGTACTAATATACTCCAATTGGATCACATTCCTTTCTACCATGTCTCTTACATAGTCATAAGGAATCTCGATATGTTTTGATCTATCATGGAAAACTAGATTCACAGAAAGCTTAATACAACTCTGATTGTCACACTGGATAATAGTAGGTTTCAGGGGCTCACCAAATAATCCCACAAGTAGTTTTCTGAGCCATACTGCTTCTCTTGCTACCATGGAAGCTACAATGTATTTGGCGTCATTTGAGCTTTATGCCATTGAAGATTGTTTCCTGCTTATCCACGATATCATAACCGACCCTAAACTGAAGCAACATCCTGATGTGCTTTTCCAATTGGTCACACTTCCAGTCTAATCTAAATCAGAGTATCCATGAAGGTTTAGTTCAACATTTCATATTTGAGACCATAACCAAGAGTACCTTGAAGGTACTTCATCATAAGCTTTATAACAAGAAGATGTATCTCCTTTGGTTCACACATAAACTGACTTAAAACATTCACTGCATAACAAATATCTGCTCTAGTGTTGACCAAGTACATCAAAGATCCAATCATCTGTCTGTATAGGGTAGAATCTACAAATTTTGAATATGTTGTTGCTTCCTTCAATTTGTATAAATTGGTTTCCATAGGTGAGGACATAGGTCTACAATTCATAATTCCAAATATCTTTAGGATATCAATAGTGTACTTTCCTTGGTTCAAAAGAATACCATTTGATTTTTGCCAGACTTCTAATCCGAGGAAGTAGTGTAATAGACCTAAGTCCTTCATATCAAACTCTAAGGCTAGGTCCTTACACTGACCAATAAGGTGATCTTCTCCTGTAATTAACAGATCATCAACATATAAGATCAATATTAGCATATCACCTTTGATTATCTTAAGATAGAGATTTTGATCTGCATCATTTTTCGAGAAGCCTAATCCCACAAGATAACTGTCAATTCTTTCATACTAGGCTCTGGGGACCTATTTAAGTCCATACAAGGCTTTCTTCAATTTACACATGTGATTCTGCATTGTGGATCTCAAAGCCTTCAGGTTTCTCTAAGTAGACTTCCTCTTCAATAGTCCCATTCAAGAATGCACTTTTCACATCCATTTGATGGATCTTCTAGCCTTTGGCTGCTGCTATGGCTAGGACTGTTGTGACAGAGGTATAACGGGCAACAGGTGCAAAAGTCTCTTCATAATCAATGCCTTCCTTTTGTGAAAACCCCCTGGCAACAAACATTGCTTTGTGTTTTTCTATACTGCCATCTGTAGCATGCTTTATTTTGAAAAGCCATTTGGAGGCAACAACAGATTTCTCTTTTGGTCTAGGTACTATCTCCCACACATCATTTTTCAAGATGGATTGATACTCTTCTGTCATGGCATCTTTCCATACCTAGTGCTTGAGAGCTTCTGTAACACTAGAAGGTTCTGATTTGATGAATTCATTCATCAAGGCAACATAACTTGTGAATCTGTTAGGTTTTTTATTTTCTCTAAAAGTCCCTTTAGATGCTGCATAAATCTCTGCTTCCTCCATCATCTTTGTAGCCTAGAGTGGTCTCTTTCTAGGATTTTCTACTCAGATGGTTTGATTTTCATTTACATTTTCTTCAGGATACTCCCTCTGAACCTCAGGAATAGGATCCTTTTAAGTCTTTAGGGAAATCTTGTACTTCCATCTCAATCGAACTTTTTGCCCTTTTGAAGGCTATATCTTCCTCAAAAATGACATCTCTACTTAGTTCTATCTGTCTCTGACTTGGTATATAAATCCTATAGGCTTTTGAGGTTTCACTATAACCTACAAAAATCCCTTTCCTCCAAGTAGGTTCTAATTTAGTCCTCTTTTCTTTGGGCACATGAATGTAGACAAGACAACCAAATATTCTCAAGTGACTTATGTCAAGTTTTACACCAGTAAATGCTTCTTCAGGGGTTCAATATGAGAATGAGGACATCTATTTTGGATGTAAACAACTGTACTAGAGGCTTTTGCACAAAGTGATGTTTTTATGTTTTGGTCAAACATCATAGCTCTAGCAGCTTCTACAATAGCTCTATTTTTCCTCTCAGCAACCCCATTTTGTTGAGGGTTGTAAGGTATAGTGAACTTCCTCTTAATCCCAACATTTATACAAAATTCTTTAAAGAGGTCTGATGTGTATTCCTTCCCATTGTCTGTTCTTAAAATCTTGATTTTTCTCCCATAATAGTTTTTTGTCAAGAATTTGAATTCCTTAAATCTTTTAAGGATCTCCTCAAATTCTTTACATTTAAGAAAGTAGATCCAGGTCTTTCTAAAGAAGTCATCTCCAAAAATTACATAATATAAGAACCCACCTATGGAGGGTATAGACATGGGTCCACATAAGTCAGAGTGGACTAGTTCTAATACATTCTTGGTTCTAATTCAACTATTTTGAAAAGACCCCTTGGTGATTTTCCCTAAGGCACACCCCTTGCATGCCCCTAAATGATTTTGATTTAGTTTGGGTAGACCTCTAACTAGGTTTTCAATATAAGATAGGACACGAAAATGAAGGTGTCCTCATGTTCGATGTCATATCTCATTAGTGCCTGAAGTTTAATTAGGGCTTGATTTGTTTCAGTACATAGTTTATATAGATACCCTTGTCTAGTACCTATGGTTTGAGCCTTCTTTATGGTAGAGTTCTTTGGCCATGCCAATACTTTCCCATCCATGAAGGTGATCCTGTATCTGTTATCTTCAAGAGCAGATATGGAAACCAGGTTCCTCTTGATACCTGGCACAAACAATACTCTGGTAAGTTATGCCAGACTTCAATCTGATAGTGCATGTTCCAATACCTTTGACTAGATGTGCAAAGTCATCTCCAATTGTTACTTCCTCATCAATTTCTTCTATCATGGAGTCTAAATGCTTTTTCAACCCAGTGATGTGTCTTGATGAGCCACTGTCTATTACCCATGTGTTGAATTTGTTTAATACTTAGTTTGATAGTGTAGAGTAGAAGACGAATTTCTCAGAGTCATGATCTATCTTTGTCATCCCTACTTTGGCAAATGTTGCTTGTTGTTTTGTTCTATTAGGACATCTGATTGCATAGTATCCATACTGATCACATCTGAAGCATTGTATGTTGGATATGAGCATTAACCGGTAAGGATGTAACCAGTGTATGGCAAAGTGGTGTTGTCATTGATGTCTATTGTTCCAACAGGAACAGGTGACAATAATAGCAATTGTTCCAATAGGAACAGGTGACAATAATAGCAAACAAGTGTAGTTTACAAGAGGGACTGGTTATGAAACTAGTGCCACATTGAGCAAGGAGTACTGTTACTGTGACTGATTACGTCTCCAACCAGTGTAGGTAACCGGAGCATCCAAATTAGTGACCGGTAAAATACATAGTTAGAACTGAGGAACCAAACCGGTATAGACAGAGAAAGGAGGAGTGACAGGTGATGAAATAGACCTGTATATTGCCTAAGTGTAAAGAGCCTGACTGGCTCTCTATTGTAAATAGGCTTTTTCACAAATGTAATTGCATTTTTTTGGTTTTCCAGAACAAAAATGAATTTCAACAATTTCCAGATTTTAATTTAAAATAACAACAGCAAATTATCATTAGCATTCACTTTATTGCCTTTCTACAACAGCCAATATGATAATGACAAATACCATCAAATAATTACAAAATAATATCAATATGATATTTGCACCTTGACTTCAAATGAACTGTAGAAAATTCCAACGCAGCCTGATTTAATATTGGCTCAGCCCTTCTAACTAGACACGCAGCCAAAGAAAGAGTGGTGTGATTTCCTTAGCAGCTCACCCAATAATCAAACAATTTCGCAGCCTTCAAAATTATAAACACAGCCCTCTGGGATAAGATCGCAGCTTAATCTTGAAGATAAAACAGCCTCCCAAGAACATGAGATATTCTGAGAAAATCGTAACCAAAATTATGTATACCTCTGTAACAGCAGCAACTTAATAATTCTCTTCAAATTTGGTATACAACAACACCAAATTTGCATCCACAGAATCAAAATAAATTTTCAGAATTCAGTTTGCAAAATTCACCATCAATCAGTGATAATTCAAATTGCCAAAAGAGAGAAATCAGTCCTCAAACCCTAGCCATTCACTTCACAATCAAATTTTATCAAATGATCAATAGATATCCTTTAGAATGAGCTCTCAAGTCCCTTTTTATTCTTTCTTGTGAGAGCTCAAACACAATTCTTACCAATGTGGGATAAAAAGATATACTTTTTCCTTTTAATAATTCATTTACTCCAATACTTTAAATAAATACCTTGGCTTAGGCTTCCATGAATTAATTAAGTAAATGGCCCCTTCCCATGATGACTCAACCCTCAACTTAAGTGAAATTATAAAGTTAAATTATAACTTTATAATAAACCATTTAATGATTTAATAATAATTTGGCCACCAAAATAATAATAACTCCCAAAATACTTATCCTTTTAATATGCCGTCTGAAACAGGAGTCACACCTATTATTTCCCCATGTGACCAAATGCACTTTCCAAAAATAGAAAGGGTCCTTCTCGAACAACATCAAGCTTACTATAAATAGTAAACATGACAGAACTATAGCGAATGAAGTCCGAATGACGCCAAATGAAAGCCAAACCAAAGCATACTGAATCCTGAAGTAGATGCCCACTGAAAGAGACCCTCTGTCCATCCTCATTAGCCTACGAGGGTCACATGATAGGCTAATCCCAAGAGCCTGAAAAACGGGGACATTACAGTCCTCCCTTCGCAAGATTGCTTGTCCTCAAGCAATCAGGAAAAACAAGCGACATCACAGTCCACTCAGATCCCAAGGATGGTCATGAGTAATATCCCGATCCTTACCATACTCCTATGAAGAAATCATCAGCATCAATAGTACAAACAACATTTGAAAAACTGCACTCAACACCCAAACTGAAGATGTTGCAATAGGAACATCACGTGGGAGAAACTCAACCAAGAGTAACTCACACGAGAGTAACTCAACCAACAGACTGGACTTGCCCCCAGTCTTTGTACTAACCAAACCATCATACCAGTCATCAAATGGATGCACTGAAGAACTCTGCAACTGGTAGATGTCCTGAACGTGAGGATCGAAAGTGAAGCTGTAAGGACTCCTCACTGTGTACACCCCTATAAACTGCTCAGCTAGGCCTGACTAGCCTCCTGTAAAATCCTCCTGATACCCGAGTGTACTAATAGGATCCCAAACATCATCATCATCGTACAACATCTGTAAGGGATCATCACTAAGCTCAAACATCGGATTGTCATAAGTCATAACAACATCCACATCAAATAAGGGATTGTTAACAAAGTGAACAGCACCCATCTGCTGATCTGAACCATAAAACTGCCAATTGTGAGAGACATGATGTGTAATCTGCTCTACCTGCATGGACTCATGTCTCTGAAAATCCTCACTATCTGCGATAAGTCCGTGTAAACTATGGTCCTGAGTCTCATCATCACCCAATAACCACTCTGAGTCATCATCCAATATCTGATATGATATCCCAGACTCGTTGGAGCATGAATCATCCTCATAGATAACATTGGTAGTGTCCACATCATCAATGCCAATATCACCAACCTGTAAAACCTTTGATATCTCATGTCACTGCCAACGTGACTCACTGCTGTCATAGAAATTAGAATTAGAAGAACTTGCTTTCAACAAGCAATCCTGAAAACTAACACTCTCATCATGTGAGTCAAAACCCATAGTGATATCCACAACATCCTCTACACTTGCCCTATCATCATCGACATCAATAAGTTCAAACATAGGACTACTGTCATAAAAATCAGAACTTGTATCGTTAGTAATTTCATTGCTACTAGTTGATCTAGGGCTGCCATCAATGGTGGCTATCATGCCATCAGCATTCTCATGATCACGAGCTCCTGTCTCATGGAAATGATGAGACTCAATGCAACTGTCCTCAAGCAAGTCTGTCATAGCTGCATGCTCCTGAGAAGAGCCTCTAGAATGCTCTTTCTTCTGTGTCAGGTACCTATCAAAATTCAAATTCCTCTTAATTGCTTATGGAAGAGCATCCCACTCTGCAAAGTGTGCCACCATGTCATCAACGAATGGTGTCGGCTCTATCTCAACACTAACTGTATCTCGCTTAGGCCTCAAGAAAGTAGGACAAAGAGGCCTGTCATAAGTACCAGTATGGTCAGCTCTATAATCACGCCTGTTATCTACGTGTGACCTATGTGATCTAACTGAAACACTTCATGCACCTCTATCTCTAGTACGATCACTTGGTAATGTGATACGCTGAAGAGTGTCTAAAAGTTGTTGCAATACATTTGCAACATGATGCTGACCTTCTGCTAAATTTCTAAAAGCATCTCTGGCTTCCCTATCAACATCATTGCAAATATTATCTCTGTGCCTATTGCTTGCACGATCAACCTGTGAGCCCTGTTCATTTCCTTCTGGCGGGGGTGAAGCTCTGCCCCTACGAACATAATGCATGCCAAGCACAAACCTGTCTGTCATAGCTAAACCCTCATAACCTCCAGGCTGGCAAGACCAAGGCTCTGATACCACTGTAAAGAGCCTGACTGGCTCTCTATTGTAAATAGGCTTTTTCACAAATGTAATTGCATTTTTTTGGTTTTCCAGAACAAAAATGAATTTCAACAATTTCCAAATTTTAATTTAAAATAACAACAGCAAATTATCATTAGCATTCACTTTATTGCCTTTCTACAACAGCCAATATGATAATGACAAATACCATCAAATAATTACAAAATAATATCAATATGATATTTGCACCTTGACTTCAAATGAACTGTAGAAAATTCCAACGCAGCCCTTCCAACTAGACACGTAGCCAAAGAAAAAGTGGTGTGATTTCCTTAGCAGCTCACCCAATAATCAAACAATTTCGCAGCCTTCAAAATTATAAACACAGCCCTCTGGGATAAGATCGCAGCTTAATCTTGGAGATAAAACAGCCTCCCAAGAACATGAGATATTCTGAGAAAATCGAACCAGAATTATGTATACCTCTGTAACAGCAGCAATTTAATAATTCTCTTCAAATTTGGTAGACAACAACACCAAATTTGCATCCACAGAATCAGAATAAATTTTCAGAATTCAGTTTGCAAAATTCACCATCAATCAGTGATGATTCAAATTGCCAAAAGAGAGAAATCAGTCCTCAAACCCTAGCCATTCACTTCACAACCAAATTTTATCAAATGATCAATATATATCCTTTAGAATGAGCTCTCAAGTCCCTTTTTATTCTTTCTTGTGAGAGCTCAAACACAATTCTTACCAATGTGGGATAAAAAGATATACTTTTTCCTTTTAATAATTCATTTACTCCAATACTTTAAATAAATACCTTGGCTTAGGCTTCCATGAATTAATTAAATAAATGGCCTCTTCCCATGATGACTCAACCCTCAACTTAAGTGAAATTATAAAGTTAAATTATAACTTTATAATAAACCATTTAATGATTTAATAATAATTTGGACATCAAAATAATAATAATTCCCAAAATACTTATCCTTTTAAATATGCCGCCTGAAACAGGAGTCACACCTATTATTTCCCCATGTGACCAAATGCACTTTCCAAAAATAGAAAGGGTCCTTCTCGAACAACATCAAGCTTACTATAAATAGTAAACATGGCAAAACTATAGCAAATGATGTCCGAATGACGCCAAACGAAAGCCAAACCAAAGCATACTGAATCTTGAAGTAGATGCCCACTGAAAGAGACCCTCTGTCCATCCTCATTAGCCTACGAGGGTCACATGATAGGCTAATCCCAAGAGCCTGAAAAATGGGGACATTACACTAAGGATGGAAACCGATCATCTCTGATCAATGAGATATCATCGAGATTGATGAACTGGTGAAAGTCACAGTTGACAAACACTTATGTGACTCTTCGACCAAGATTTGTTGCACAAAATCTAGAAGACTTTGTGTTACAAAGATCGGTGCAAGACACAATTGAAGGATTTAATGCCGACAATTAAGGCATTAAAAAAATGGAGAAAACTCACGTAAAGGAAAGTATGTGGGACGCATCTATCGTTTCCTTTATAAAACAAAAAAAAGCTATTACATGCATCTGTTGATCTAAAATTCAACTGGATGATGGATCCAAAGGAGATCTTTGCGGATGCCAATCATGCAAAAAGCGGTAAGAGCAAGAAGACTATTTATTCTTCGGCCTTTCAAGAATATATTTTGCCCTCATTCTGCCAAAAAGAAAAAGAGTGAACCTGTACGCTAAGAGAAGCTACAAAAAGGATGAAAAGAAGAAGAGAAGAGTGTAAAAGGAAGTACAAAAATCATTCTACCAAGCATTTAAGGGGATTAACTTAACAAAAACCTTAAAAAATAACGCCACATAAAGTACAATTCAAGGATGACGAACTGCCTTCATGACACCTTATCAATGCGTCAAAACCATAGTTACAAGACTCGAACTCGCCTCGAACTCGGACTCGGCACGCTAGATTTGGGCTCAGACTCGGACTCGGTGCCCAGACTGGGCACCGACTCGACAAATTGAAAAAACCAAGAAATTCATAGATTTTTAAGGATTTAAAACTTTTTTCATGCATCATTCAGTCAATTAACATCAAAAGACACAATAATTGAGATAAATAGAAGCTACTTTGCACACATGAACAAGTTTACATTGATCACATAAGTATAAATGCAAATTTCTGAAGGAATTAAGTTAACAGTTAAACTAGTTACTAAATAACACATTAGAAATCTGAAATATAAATAGTTTCATTGTCAAAAGTCTACAATATTCATGGAATATGAAATCCATGGAATGAAAAGTTCAAAACATATATCAAAATAAAAGTTAGAGCCTAGAAGAATAAGGCCCTATGTCTTCCTACGTGTATGCCTAAGATAGGTCATAGAATATTTTGCAGCCATCTTCTGTCCCTGTGTCGGAGGCTGAACCTCAGAGGCATCCTCATCATCCTCATCCTCCTCATAATCATCATCATCCTCAGACCCCTCACTCTCAGCCTCAAGGTCCTCCACTGGGTCTCCTTGCGCTCTAGCCAATCGATTTGCTAATCAATTTTCTAAAACCCCTATATTCTTCTCCCAAGCCTTTTTCCTCTCTTCTAAGTCTTTGCAAATGATGGAATGACCTTTTTAGGTCTTAGAATCATTAGAAAATCCTTGTTCCAGCTTCAATTTGCCCTCAAAAAGCCAGGACAGGTTTTGGGAGATAACACTGCTAAAGGCATGCTGAATCTTGAAATTTGGCTATCTGGAATTTTTTGAAAACCCCCAAAATTTAGAATCTGCATTTTAACTCCTATGAAGTTGAAACCTATCTCAAACATCCTGGAATGTATTTATACAAATATAACTTAAAGTATAAGAAATAAATTGTTTCTTATACTTAGATGTTATATTTGTATAAATCCTCCTGCCTCAGAGCTGAAAAAATGACCAGGTATGACAGCATGTTACCAAGAAAAATCCTAAAAACAATCAAAATTTTTTATTTTTTGCATTTTGGAAATGGCTGGACTCGTTTGAGTCCAGGCCACAGGACTCAGCGAGTCCACTGAGTCCTGTTGGACTCGGTGAGGACTCGACCAAGTTAGCTTGCGAGGTCACTTTGCCTCGGCAAGCCTGGCTCATCTTGGGACTCCCCGAGTCTTATAACTATGGTTGAAACATAGAGGATGCACCTACGAATCCATGAGAAAATTGCGTAGGCTTGTCACAACCTTGTGATGTCAAAATTGAGGAAACAATCAGCAGGAGTACAAACTGGTACCTGGTCCCAATCCAATTCGCCTGCTAGTCTAGGCAAGGTTCGATTTTTTGGGCCCGGTTCGAACTGCAGCCACAACCGATCGGACTCGGGCAGACCACCACGCAAAACAACGAACTTCCGGCGAATTTCGACGAGCTGGGACCTGCGGACGTCACTTAAGGGACTTTTTTTTGCAAATTTTATAAAATTTTGACATCCATAACCCTAAAAAGTGGATATGAAAGGCTTATGTTTGCTTCCCATTCCCATTTATGGTGTGCAAGTAGGTTATGTTGTCTTGAGCAAGAGAAAATAGGTGGTTGAGAAAGAGTTTGGTTGTGCAAGGAGGAGTTGGAAGACTGGTTTGTGAGCCTTCTTCAAGTGTTCATGCCTCATTCGTACACCTTTAAGATAAAGATGAAGAAGAAGAATATTAAAAAAATTTAAATCCATTACTTGAACTTGAAACAATGATACTTGAACTTGATGTTATGATTTAATTTTAATGTTTTGAATCTTTGATGTTGAACTTGAAGTATATGATGGTATGATCATGATTCATGATGCTATGCTTACAAGTTTATGGTGTTTTTGTTGTTTTAATGTTTTTATGATACTATGTGACATTCTAATTGTAACTCACGCTTCTAGGCTTCATAAATATGTATATATATATATAATTTTTACATGTTTTTGTACTAGCGAACCCAAATGAACCCAAACCCCTTTTCAAAATTTTGTCGTACATGTGAACTAGATCTTCATACCCGAACTTAGAACCGAACTCAAACTGGTAACTTAGAGAATAAGAAAAGGATTAATGGTTATAAGAAGAGCCTTTATCCATATAGAGACAAAAGTTCATCAGATGAAAGTTGGCTCTCACATAAAAGAATGGGACATATCAATTTTGACAATCTAGACAAAATTAGCAATACACAGGCAGTCAAGGACATGCCAAGAATCTCTAAACCTGCAAATACTACTTGTAATCATTGCCAACTTGGGAATCAAATAAGAGTTACATTCAAATCAGAAGAATATCAACATCCAAGCCATACAGCATAAAGCAAATGTAGCATAAATGCCTATATGAGCACATTCATAATATTGGTGATGCACATTATATTTATGGATGCAATGATAGGTGATAAGTTGTGACAAAACTGTTTGTCGCTTGAAAGCTTCTATCCTCTTTCATTCTGTAGCGAAGTCATTGTTGATACCATTTAAGAAGTCACAAAAGCAGTATAGAAATACTCGATTTTTTAGTATTTTTTTACGATTTTTGTACGAGTAATTATACATTTTAGTATAAACCTAAGATTATGAGGTCTCGTCCTATGATATCAGTAAATTATCTTCCGTTTGTGATTTTGAGATCTATGACGCATGTTTGACCTTTGAATGCTACTTGCTTGTTGATCCTAATTGTCACATAGTTTATTTCATAGGATGGCAAGATTATGCTCTGATACCATTGTAATGTCCCCTTGTGCTATCTCTTAGAGTTTGAACTAAATTCTTATAAATGAAATAGCAAGAGACTCCTTATCTTAATTTGTTCAGAATTCTACAAATGAATGTAATTGAATGTGAATTGTAAAAGTGTATAAATTCAATATCCTTATTTTATGAATTCAACAATTGATCTGCTATCTTGATGTTATTCTGCAATGATTATATTGCTAAAAATTAATTCTGACATGATCCTGCGATTTGACTTCAGCAACCCTAGTTGAGGATGGTATAAATGTTTTGAATGGAGATTATCTTTGATCAAAACTAATATATATATATATGAAATGCTTCTATGCATGATAATATCATTTGTGAATATAGGAGGATGGGATATTGTTCTGCAAGTATATACTACCTATAAAGATCAATTTGGAGATATAAATAGATAGGAAGTCTTATGCTGATCTGAATATGTTAAGAGATGAAAGTTCCAATGCTGCCCCTATGAAAATGAATTTGACATGCCTTATATTCTTTCCATTTGCCCCGTTGAGAGTTATGTCTCTTCCTTAATAGTCCGTGCCTTTTCTTTCTAACTAATCGATACATTAATCATCTTTATCTTATTTTAGACAATGAATGGATGTTATGTTGGAGGCCAATAACTCTTAATTGTATTTGGAATTAGTAATTGCCTCCCCTTGATTTAATGCTAATAATCCATAATTTTATGTTCAAATCTTGTAGATGCAACACTCTTTCCTTAAATTGTTGTATAGTTAATAAACAGCTCCAGATATAAAAGCAATTCCTCCTCTGATGCAGAGTATTGAGGGTGATATCTGCTCAAGTCGCCTTAGAGATATGAATGCCACAGGTAGGTAATAGAGATTATATATGCGATTTGCATCTTCGGAATATATTTTGCATTGACTTAGCTATGGAGTCCAATATTCATGTGGCCAATTTGTCACACGCAATGCCTCTGTAAGGATAGACAGGAGAAGGTACATAGAGGATCAAAATCATGATGACAGAACTAATACTTTGCTTGATTCAGGAATTCGATGACAGATACAATATATCAATCTTTTTTCATCTGATAGTATTCTGTCATTATCTAAAGTTCCCGTTTAATCATAAGGAGTTCCAAGCAATGCTCTGAATTGCATCGACTGGTATTGGTTGATAAAATTACACTGTTATTGATGATAATCACTCCATCTTTAACATGGATCCAAATCCATCTTGTATTATTGAGCCCACGATAAAGACTTGATTATTAGTGTATATTTGTGCCTTTCAACTTTGGACTCCAATATTGTTTGCCCACTAAAGTGAATGTTTAATGCATATGGAAATATATAGGAAACATAATAGAATATAGGAATGCCAGAGAACTCAGAGACACTTCTTTATTAATATCATCAATGTTTACAATGTATCACAGTAATGACACCAAAATATCACAACCACAGTTACCACAATGCCAACCATAATAATGCTATCTTTCAAATGCAAGTACATAACATATATGAAGGTCGAAGGGGTGCGAGCGCCAACCATCGCGACCATTCCCAACTACCTACCCTTCAACTAACTAACAAGTACTACCAACACGTAATTTACCTGACAACATCATCCCCCCCAAAAAGAAAGTCGTCTCTGGATGATGCACAACAAAATGGGGATGAATGTGACTATACAACTATACAAAAGGAATCAAGACTGAGGTGGAGGAGGGAGCGTCCCTGATGAAGTAGGCGTCGGTGGTGGTGTTGACGATGCCAGTCGAGCTCTCAACTCATACACTTGCTCAATCCTCAACCACAAGTCTCGCTCTGTCACCATCCGTTGCTCCATAGCAATCTCCACCATGAGAGCTTCCTCTAAAACCTCCTTATCTTTCTTGTCTCTCGTCTCCATAGCAATGGGTAGGCGAGTCTCTACCATGGCCCTTTCTATATGTTCCTCCTCCAAATGTCTTAACATGGCTGCCTTCTCTGCCCGTTCCGCCTCTAACTATGCTACCATGGCTGCCTATTCAGCGGCCCATGCTGCCCTCTCGTGAGCCAACTCAACCCTATGGTGGGCCAATTCCCCTTCTACCGCCTGAAGCTGAGCAGCCAACTCTTCCTAAGCTGACACTGCTGCCACTTGCTAGGCCTCATGTCTGAAAGATATGTGCTTCGTCCGCCCCAGGGTGTAGTATCCCTCGCGGAATGCCTGCTCAACCTCATAGAGTAGAGCACCAACCCGACTCTCTCCCACTATCTTTTGAAGGGCCCAATCCATCATAGAAAGGGTCTCTATGGCTAGCCACCCTCCAGACTCAAAACATGCAGTTAACGCCTCAACACAGCCTACTCGGACAAATGCCAACAATCACTCAATCTACTGTATTACCCCATCTTGTGCCTGTAGCTGAGTAGAGGCCACTACCCTCCTTGCTACTGCAGCCATATCTGTGATATGTTGCTCCAAACCACCAAAACCAAGTTCCCTCTGAGACTCTGGTATGCCCACATCATGCTAAGGAGTCCTTGCTATCATGTCCCCTCTTTAGTCACATGTCATTTTTCAGTGGATTTGCCTATCATGGACTCTCGTAGGCAGATGGTTTTGGTGAGAGAGTCATTCTGATGATTATTTGGGGATTGGATGGTCTTATTTGCTTTTGGAGAGATGGTGTTTATCATATTTTTTATTATAATGTGTTATGTGGCACCAAAATGTTATAATTTTGAGTTGAGTTGCACTTTTTATTTTATAAAGTTACTTTTTATATAAAAGTGCATTATAAAGGGATTTTATAAGAATATTTTATGGATACTTCTAGAAGTTCTAGTGGCTTCTTAGAAAAGTGAATAAATAGAGTGCTTGGCCTCTCATTTGGACATCCCATGACTTGAGTTTACACTACTTTTCTCTTTGAGCATTTGTGGCGCCATCTTGGTCTGCAGATTGTCATTTGATCATTAGGAACAGAGTCTCCTAAGGATTTGCATAACTAAGGAGGTGAAATATCCTTTGAAGAGTTGCACTTTGGAAGTGGTGTTCAACCATTTCAAGTTGAGCTTATTTGGAGTCCTCAGACTTACCTGAGGGTTTGAGTTTTGGTTGCGAGAGGAAAAAAGCAGATCCGAAAAAGCAAAACAAAAAAGCAGATCCAAAAAAGTAAAGCGAAAAAGCAGATCCGAAAAAGCAAAGCGAAAAAGCAGATCCAAAAAAGCAAAGCGAAAAAGCAGTCCAAAAAATTATTGCAGCCATCTACAATCAGGTTCCTCACTTCTCATTTGGCATTTGCCATATTTTCTGAGAAATGTATGTTTTCAGCTGAGTACAAAATATAGCTTCAGCACTTTACTATTTTACATTGTACTTGTCTTTGTTTGCCATTTGGCATTATTGGTATCAAAGGAAGGCTAGGATTTTGCAAGTGAAAGGGCATTGTAATTTTCAGTCTATCTATATTGTAAACCTAGGGTTTGATGATCATATTATTGACTGAAATATGTATGGCGTTGTTGCAAATTGTTGATATATGAATGGCATATGGTTTTGAGCAATTTCCTACATCATTGATAGTGTTTTAGATGGTATTTGGTTGCTATCTATTATTCTGAAATTTTGGGACAGCAAACTCATATATTGCAAAATAATTTTCTATCTACATTTTGAGTTGCATTTTTTAGGGGTTTTTAGTGGCCTATTGGTAAGGGTCATTACACTTGCCAGCTGTCTCTCCAGTGAACCTTCGCTCTCCAACTCCTTGATGTTGACAAGATAACTCCCTCCCTCTAGATCTACTATCTCCTGATGAGAGAGTAACTCTCGCCATGGTGAGAGGATGGCGGTCCCAACTGGTGCCATAGGTGCAAGCGAGAAGTGGCTAAGCCAAGCACTCATGGCCTCCTCTGATGAGGCACTATTCGTCAACATCTATACCTTTGTCGGCTGCTCTCCTACCAACTCTATTCCCACCGTCACCACGACCTCCGTCCCTACCACCTCAATGGCTTCCCGTGACTCCCTCACCTTGCTAGGCATCACCTACTGTACTAATCCTTCCATAATCTCATCCGCTACGGGCTGCTCAACTCCTACGCCAGACTTAGTCACTAATGGCTCTGCAACAAGTGTTGGCTCTAGCTGTATCTCAACCGGTGTAGGGGCAACTACTATTGTAGCCACACTCGATGGTGTCATGGTAACTGCAATCCTCAATTGCCCAAAGCCTGGCATTGAAATTGCTCCTTCAGTCACCCCAACCGTCACAGACTGAGTCAACTAGGTGAATCCAGACATGAGTAATGGAGCGAAAAGGACTCACTGCGTGCCACTATCTGATGGCATAGATGTGTCCCCGATTCCCGTTCCTACCTCTGACTCCATCATCTCTCCCTTTGCATGATGGCTATAAAGACTCGCTCCTAATGAGCCATCTAACTCCTCCCGTCCACTATCACTGCCATCCTAGTCAGACTCAGATTCTGACATCACAACCTGACGCTTCCTCTTCTGTCTCGACTGTGCACCACCTGTGTCCAAATGTCGTCAATACAGAATAGGCAAATGAGTAGGCTCCACACGACCCTACGACTTTACCTCCAATTTGTCGAGAGGTATATGTGTGCAGGTGGCCTCAAGAAAGAACCTAATGGTGTAATGCGGCATGTAAAATGTTTTGTGCTGCACTGTCATGAACTCGTCCATTCTGTCAACAAGTACGAATGCCTAGTCATACACAATGCCATTTCTGATACCATTCATCAAAGCAATTTGAGGTAATGCAATACCGGAGGCAAAGCTAGAGCCTGTGAGTCGGCTCTTGACGACGTCCATCAAACATCTCCACTTGCTAACAGCAATAAAAGTCTTCTTCAGCCAACGGCTCCTGGTGGCATTAGCTATCATATCCAGTTCTTCTTGTGTGAAGTTTCTGGAAACCAACTATATTAATCAATCTTTCTCTTCCTTGGTCGTCTTTTTCACCACTTTGTCAATCTTTTTTCTTGTAGTCCCTGGAATACCAAAAACCTTTGTGAATTCAGCTGCGGTAAAACTAATGGTAATGTCATGTCTGCGGTACTCAAAGGTGGACCTGCGGCGGTGTCTATCATAAGTCTCTATCATCGTCCTCAATGCTCCTTCGAAGTCTCGGATGCAAAATACTGGCATTTGTATTGCCCAATGCACTTGGACACGTCTGAGACTTTGCTTAAAAAGATGGTTCTCTAGAGTCTCCTGCCACCACATCCTACACTCGATGCCATTAAGTCCTTCGAATGCAATATTTTGTACTATGACTTCGTCCTTAGGAGGTTGGGTTTGCACCTTTGGTTTTACCTTCTTCTTGCATGTATCTGTATCCATCCTCTTTGCAATCTTTATTCTAGATGGCAATATTTTATGTCTTTATTCATGCCAAAACTGCTGCTCCCTGGTGGTGATTTTGACGCCTGTAACCGTTTTCTCCAATTTTGTTTCTTTATGCTAGCCCCTAAATCCATCAATTAACAACTTTGTCTTTTGTGCAATTAGTTAAGTACGATATCAATCATTATGCCTTGAATCCCTAACTAATGTAGGCCATCTTTTGTCGCCTTCTAGATTGAATACCCTATGTCGTACAATTACTTTTCTTGGTTGTGACGTGTGCTTCCCACTGTATGCTACTGTGTCGTTCCTAAGTTATTTGTCTCTCCTTGTCGTGTTATTTTTGCTCCCTTCACTAGCCCAAATTCTCTTCGTAGCACTTATGTTTGTACCTCACAATCACTATAGATTTTTTTCCTTCCATATGCAAGCACCTCCATAGTATAGTTGTGCGGTGAGCTTTGTTCCCTCACCCTAGTGTCGTATGTTCTCCTAGTGCTCACCAAAACAAAACAATGCAAACCATTTTACCTCCTATGCTGTCATACGGTATCCTTGTGGCACTTATTATATTTTCTTCCGTGGCTTCTATCCGATGCGACATTTATGCCATTTGATCTCCTTCGAATGGCACTTATGTCTTCATAAGCACTCTTTTATTTCCTTCGACTTTCTGTTGTTGTCTTAACGTCTTGCACTTGTATGTTTTCCCAAGTCGTACAGCCTTTCTAGTATCACTGTAGGCTTCCTCAATATATTTGTATGCTTCTCTTGACTTCACCGTAGGCACTTGTCTTATGGCGTGTATGTCTTCTTGTTTCATCGTAGGCTCTTTCCTACCATCGAAGCAACTTTATTTTAATTTCATTCTCTTTCATTCTAATATTATTGTACAATACCATGTCCCTTCAACCTTTTAGTGGCATCCTACGGTGATGTTGTAGAGGCCTACAGGCTTTCTCATACGTTGTACAACCTTTTTTCCTTCTCTTGTGTGGGGTCTTCTCATAGGGTGATGTCGCACGACAGTCACCCATACGGTATCCCACCATATAGTGAGTTCTCTCACTTTTTTTTCATAATTATTATAAATAACCTTATCCTTGCAAGTCTCATCCAACCTTTTGCTCCGAGGGTCGTTTCCATGCCTCCTTTCATGATACAATTTTAATTTTGACCCGTTCACGAACTCGAAAACCTCACGACCATCCAACGTCCACAATTTGATAGCGCCATCCTCCGCCACTTCACGAACCTTGTAGGGACCCAACCATCTCACTTAGAACTTCCCGGGCTTTATCTCATTTCTCCCGTTGAACTTCAACACCAGTTGCCTAGGGGTGAACCAAATACGTCTAAGGTGCTTATCATGCCATAACTTCCTTCATTGTTGGGCTGCCTCCATCGTCCACTGCTCCATCATCCGTTGTTCGTCCAACTTGTTCAGGGCGTATAGTCGCTCCCTCAAACTCTCCATGTTGCCAAGTCTGTTTTCAATGGCTATTCGGAGGCTTGGTACCATAAACTCCGTCGGTACGATAGATTCCTGGCCGTACATCAACTGGAATGGTGTCTGGCCTGTGGTCACCTTGTAGGTCGTGCGATAGGCCCACAACACTAAAGGTAACTTCTCTCAATCTTCCTGTTTGACCCCACATGACTTATAGATCACTTGAGACCAAAATCTTGTTGGTAGCCTCAGCCTGTCCGTTGGCTCTCAGATAGTAAGGCCTCGATAGAGTGAAATTTTTTGATTTCCGTGGTCAACAACTTGATGACATGATTCACGAAGTGTCCTCTCGGGTCACCATTCAGCTGAATAGGAACACCATACCATGTAATGATTTGCTCATAGATAAACTTCGCCGTGCTCAAGGCTGAGTTCTCAAGCAGAGCCCTTGCTTCCACCCACTTAGTTAAATATTTTGTCGCCACCACAATGTATCGACACCTCCAAGCACGACTGGCCTTTAGCGGTCCAATAAAATCCAACCCCCACATTTCAAATAGTTCTTGGGCGTGCAAGCGGTTGAGGGGCATGAAGTCTCTCTTAAGCGGCTTTCCATCCCTTTGGCATGTATCACACCCTACGACCCACTCTCGAGCATCGTTGTACAATGTAGGCCACCATAAGCCTGCGAGCAACAACTTCCTCTACCATGACTCATCTCCTTAGCACCTGCTCTGCACCCACTTTATACAATAAGCCATTGATCAACTGAAATGTCCTGCTTCTCAAAACGAGATTCCTACATTCTCCTGGCAGCATGTCCCTCAGAAACTGCGATGTCGAGAGATACTCTCGAAAATAGTCATTTACTCCTGTTGGCGGCTCCTCGGATTTTATCCGAGATAGTTGGTCGGCAATCACGTGACTCTAACTTGGTCGTACGATGATTGTGAAGGTGAACTCCTACAACAGAAGAAGCCACCTTACGACCCATCCCTAAATGATAGGCTTGTTCACCACGTACATGAAGGCTTGATGGCCCACATAAAATGTGCACGATGTCGCCACTAAGTAATGCCTGAACTTTTGTACAACATTAACCATCCCGAGAGCCTCTCTCTCGATCATGTTGTAGTTCTTCTCCGCCTTGAACAACAATCTACTCGCAAAGTAGATCGGGTGGTCTAGCGCATGGTCGCCGACCTGAGCCAACATAGCACCTATTGCAAAGTTTGAAGCATCCCCATGGACGTGGACCTCCTTATCCCAATTAGGGTAGCCAGAATCAGCGCCCCCACCAGCCTTGTCTTCAACTCCTCAAATGCTTCACCCTGTGTCATCTCCCAAGTGTATGGTTCGCCATTCTGTGTCAATTTGTCTAAGGGGTATGAGAACTGCATGAAGTTCTTAATGAACCTCCTGTAGTACTTGATGTGGCCAAGGAAGGACTTTACTCCAGTGACATCTATGGGGCGCTCCATCTCCACAATCACACTGACCTTGTTTGGGTCCGTTTTCAATCCAGCTTTGTAGACAATGTGGCTAGTAACTTCCCCTGCGACACCATGAATCTACACTTCTTCGGGTTCAATGCCAATCTGGTCCTCTGACACCTTTCCATGCACTCTTGTAGGGCTACCAAGTGTGTATCCTGTCCACAATAAATGGACCAGTCGTTGAGGAATGCCTTGAAATTCTTTAACGACATCTTATTAAAGATGTGCAAAATTATCCTCTGGAAGGTTGCTGGCACATTACAGAGTCCGAAGGGCATCTGGTTGTACGCGTAAACACCATCCTCCACCACAAATGTGGTCTTAAGTTTATCTTCTTCGGAGATGGAGATCTGGTTATACCCCGAAAACCCATCCATGAATGAATACATTTCATGGCCCACAACTTCCTCAAGAATGCTATCTGTAAATGGTATGGGAAAGGGGTCTTTGATGGTAATGGCATTTAGGCACCGAAAATCCACACAAATGTGGATTTAGTTTGCCTCCTTTAGTGAGATGATGATGGGGGATACCTATTCACTGTTTGGACCTGAAAAATAATGTCAAACTCCAGCATTTGCTCTATCTATTCATTTACCTTCGCGGCATAATTTTTATTCATCATGTACAGTCTCTTCCGCACCTGTTCGGCTTGAGGTACCAAGGGAATGCGATGTACACACAGCTTTGGAGGAACTCCCTTCAGGTCTTTGTACGTCCACACGAAGACATCCTTGTACTTCACGAAAGTTTTGAATGATGCAGCCTTCAACACCAAATTCTAGTCGTCCCCTACCAATATATTTTTTGGGTTTGCCTCGTCTTCGAGGTTTGTGATCTTCAGCGAGGGCTCTTCGTACTTTATGGGTTTCTCAATGTCAAACTTGTGTGTTGGGGCCTCATTGACTCGGGCCTCCCCTTTCTTGTATTCCCCATACTCCGACAGAAACAAGTCCTCTGACTCCTCGTCTATCTACAGCATGTTGCACTCAAATAATTCGTAATCTTACATCTGCCAGTGGAAGAGTCCATTCATGGAGTCCATGTCATCTTTGGAGCATCCTTCAAGTTCCAGGACGCCTTCATCATTCAGCTCCCATCCTGCTCTTCCCTTCATCTACTTTGCTCAACTCTCCTTCTGACTCCAACTTCGAAGAAGATCCAAGTTCCTCACTCACCATCTGATTCCTGAGGTCGATGACAAATTTCCTTCCTCCTTTCTCCATTGACAGGGTGTTCCGCTTCTAGTTTTGGTTCGCCTTTGCCATGACGAGCCACCCTCTTCCTAAAATAGCATCATACCCTTTCTTTATCAGGCGAATCACCACGAAGTCCAGTTTGAAGGGCTGAGTAGCAATTATTACTTGTTGGGCCATCAAAGTACCGATCGGCTTGATGTCGTGGTATTCGGCACCCACTAGGTTGAAGGTCGGTGGCCACAATGTTGGTTTCCAGAGTTTCTTCCACATTTCCTCTAGTAACACATTTACTCCCGATCCTCCATCGACAATAGTGTTGGTGACGATGGTTATGAGGATGCCCATCTCCACCACTGCGAGATGTCATCCATTGTTCACAACAAGTAGCATTGGGTCTGTCGAGGGGCAAACCAAAACCTCTATACACTATCGTATGAGTTGCTATTGGTGCGGTGCTTACATGGATGCCCTCAACTACAGCAATGTTTCCAGGTCTTTAATTTTAACTGGCACCTCTAGCTACATCACTTGCTTTATAATGTTTTGTTCAGCTTCTATACACGTACAAGATGAAGTACTCGTTGTGTCATGGGTCTCTCTTCTTTCTGCCATCATCTCTCGTTCAATATCTGCCTTTCCTTCCTGTACCCTCTCTTTCTCCGTTCGAGGCTCTTGGTACGTCGAATTCTTAGCCTGTGCCTAAGTGATTGTCAAGACCCCTTCGTCTTTGCCCGATGTCTTAATGCCCAGTAGGATGACTCCGAGCTTCAAGCAGTTTGCGTCCTCGTGGTCACCCGGCCCACACCATCGTCATAAATGCTGGGGGGATTCTTCCTTCTAGCAATCACGAGCAAAGTGCCCCCACTGGTTGCAGGCTCGACACCGAATCATGGGTCGACTCTTCACATCATATTGGATCCAACTCTGACCATTATTGTTATTATTATTGTTATTGCTATTGTTGCTTCTTCCCCACATCTGTTGTTACAGCATCCACCTGATGATGCATTGGTATTGGTCTATGTCTGAGAGGTGCCCATGGTTGGAGACATCGACGGTTGTTCCTGAGTGAAGAGTACTTGTGGACCCCTTGTTTTCATATTGTATGACTATGCACATTCCTTGGTGGAATGTCCCATCACTTGACAAACGTCACAGAAGGCTTTCTTCGGGCATGTGCCTTCCGTATGACCTTCCTCCTTACAATTCGTGCACCATAACTCACCTCATTCTTGCGGGTGCTCCCCTTCATTGCTTTGAACTCCTTCAACATACGGTGCATGTCCTTTTGAAGTACTCCCACCTTTTTATTGGATTCTTCATCGTTGTTGCTTCCCTCAGAGGAACCCTCCTCATCTGATGACTTATTCTTTTTCTTCCACGATGTTTTGCTCACTCTCCAAGTCCATTGCTCTGTTGTATGCATCCTCGTAGGATGAGGGAGGCACAATCTTCATTTTTCTTCTGAGGGAGGATTTCAGTCCTTCTGCGAACCAACGCTTCTTTAGGCCATCCGTTCTCCATTTTTCCCAACAACTCCTTCAGTTGTCGGTTGTATGCTCTTATACTCTAGTTCTTCCCCTACGTTGTGTTGTAGATTTCAGCCAAGATTTCATTGTCATCACAAAGCATTCAGAACTCCTGAAATAATTTCCTCAAGTCATCCCATTTACTTACCTTTGTCTTATCTACGTCGAAGAACCAGTCAATAGCTACTTCGCGTAGGGTTGCGGGGAACTGCAACACCCATTCATCTTGGTCGGTCACCCCAATGGCCGACCAAATTGTTTCACATGTACGACAATATCATACGGGGTCCTCCTTCCCATCCCCCGTGAACTTGCGCAATTTTTATTTATTTTCATTTGATATATTCGTTTGTGGCTTCAATCCCGTAGGCCCTCCTGACCCGCTAGCAACACCTAATCTATCGATAACTCCCAAACTGTTGGGGACTCTTGAATTGCTAACTCTTGAACTTGTTATAGTGGAACCAAGGAGATTGTTGTGGTCACCATGCTCATGTGTCTTCCTGACACCTTCAGCAGCATTGGTACTCACTTCGTCTCTGCTCTCGGTCTCCCCTACGTCCCTTCGAGCCTCTTGTTCCTTTCCATGAAAGCTTCTACTTCCTAGCGGTGTTATTGAGAGATGTCCTAGATGGTTTCGAGTCTCTTCGATCAAGTCAACTACGATGTCGCCTTTTGCTGCTCCTTTGGTACATATACCCTCCTCGTCACCACCATACACTTGGTGTCCTTCAGCACCACCTTCCGCCCACACGTTCCCTTTGGCACCTTTGGCCAATCTACGTAGCCTCCTACGTTCGGCTTGTTCTTCTAATTGCAAGACCCTTTGGATGGACTTGTAATCGTCTTCTTGCCCTTTATGGGTACGGTTCTTGTCCTTCTTCAAGGGGTCAGGCATTAATTTTTCCTCTCGTAGGGGTTGAGGACACTTTGTCGCCTTCTTCTTTCGTCCTGCTCCTCTTCTTCCCTTAGGCTATTTTCTTGGTACTGCTGCAAAATTTGTTGGCAGCAGTTTTCTTTGTTGGTCTCTTCTCGGCAATTCTGCAGAGCAAGGAATGTCTGTGCCAACAGATTGGGTAAGCAGTACATCAACCGGTCAACCGCTAAGCTTACACCGAGTGTCGTCCAAACAACACTTTCTAGAATGTCGTCTCATGTGGCTTCCCTTCATACATGGATTTCGATGGACGTTTGCAATAAGGCTACAAAGTTCGTTGTCAATGCCCATTTGCCTTCGAACAATTCCTCAAACCCTTATTTGTGCTCCTTACTCGTGCCTTCACTCACTGGTTGGCCCATTATCTCCTCACCATGTAACACCCTACAGTCACTCCCAGATTCTTATAGGCAACTGCACCAAATGTTTGCCCACTAAACTGAATGTTTAATGCATACGGAAATATACAAGAAACATAACAGAATATAGGAATACCAGAGAACTCACAGACACTTCTTTATTAATATCATCAATGTTTACCAATGTATCACATGTATCACAGTAATGACACTGAAATATCACGACCACAGTTACCACAATGCCAACCATAATAATGCTATCTTTCGAATGCAAGTACATAACATATATGAAGGTCGAAGGGGTGGGAGTGCCAACTGTCATGACCATTCCCAACTACCTACCCTTCGACTAACTAATAAGTACTACCAACAAGTAATTTACCCGACAACAAATATCACTTCAATTCATGTATCATGATCCATAACCACAATAGACAAAGGCTTCAATGGTTCAATAAATATTAATATTTGGTTCTAAGAGAATATCATATTATGGCAGATACAAGTCCTTACTCCCATTAGACAAATACTTCATAAATAGATACTTCGCGTATTTTGTGGCCTTGACCTTTGGTAGGGTTTGATGGGGGACATCTCAATTAAAATTTTAATATTTAATTTCATAGTTGTCTCCTAATTTGGCAATTAAATTTTTTATAGATTATTATTATTAAATCCTATTCCATATTCTTAGTTATTATTATTATTTTTATTTTATTATTTATTTATTTATTCTTATATTTCTAACTCTATTATTATTAAATTCCATCCCAGAAAAGGGGACAGCATATTGAACTCAATTTGGTATATGGGAAGGCTTGAACAAATTCTTTCCAATAACAACCACGAGATAAGGAATAGCCCTCATTGTAATGTGCCTTTCCAAGATAAGCAATCCTATAAGATTTCAAGATTCTTACCTATATTTGGGTTAGAAAATTGTCACTTTCTAATCACCAAGACCATGAGAGGGCAATGTGAGCATACAATGAACAAGTGATAAAGGATCTAACTGCTACAGATCCTCTTGATTATAATAGTCAACTAAATACTCATCAAAAAAAGAAAAAAACCCAAGCCATGTACTTATCAGCTCCTAAAACATATTGCTAATACGGAATTATTGTATTTTTCTAATGCAAATAACAAGTTGCTTAACACACAATTCTACCCTTGATCAAAGTAATGTATGAATGTATTTAACTACTCTCAAAAATATCTAGGAAGTTGTTACAATCTTCAAAATAACACCACCAAATACAATATATTATATAGATGCATGCATACAACTGTTCAACCCTTTTTAGTTCCCCCAACATATAAATGCATCAAAAAAAAGTTATGCAGGCATAGTAAACTTAATGCCAAAGGATATATTAGAAACCTGTTATGAATGCATGTATAGGACTATCGCAATACTTGAAACCAAACATCAGCACATCTTATGCAAGTATATTTGAAATATACACATGCTGATATTGAAATTATTTAAATAAATACTTGTCAAAATGATAAGGTACTATAGCCATATTACAATACAATATGAAATAGTACTGTAGTGATGATCCTGTAGCAGCAATATAGTCACAAATTAAAACCTAGAAAAATAACTACAATAAACTCTACACATCTGCAATTCTTGGGTGAAACCACCTCAAGGAACAATAGAGCTTTCATCCTCTGCTTAGACCTGGAAACAACCAGGGTTTCCGCCCTCTAAATCTCCACTCTTACGGAATTTTGTCCTCAAGCGCAATAGTTGAACACAAATATTCAAATTATGAACGAACATCGAAAGGATATGATTTCATTAAAATTGGATCATCTCCTTATGAGCAATCGCCTCTCTTTTATAGGCTCCTTTTTGGCCCCAATACTTAAATTCCCGTTTTCCTTCCAGAAGTAATCATCTAAAAACATTTTAATAAAATATTTCAAAAGACCTCTTTCTCACTTAAATAGCCCACTTCAGCTAACCAATAATAATATTTAAGTTTCCATTTTATAATATTTTTATATAATTTACTAGGACTAACTTCAAACATCACTATTAAAATATTTCCCTAACTTTGCCCTTTAGCTCGTGGGAAATAAAGAAATAGGTCCCCAAAAAACTGTACTACCGAATAAGCTTCACTAATCAGAGTTGAGTGGATTCAGTTTACAGAACTAGATGGGTACAAGACTTTGGCAAGGATTGACATGCACACTTAGGGGCAGGCCAAGCCATTCGGTCTCCAATCAAGACCTCCAAAACCATTGAGGACATTTTTCATTCCTCCTCTCTTATAGGTTTCCTTGGTGCTGACAGGTCCTAACCTGCATATTGCATTATCCACTCTCTAAGAACAAATTTACCTCAGGTGGTAAAACTTGTTGCAGTGTATAGTCCCATGAGTTTAAGTGCTTGGAAGACACCTAAGTTTAGACAGCCCATCACAATAGTGGGATGCAGATCCTAAGGAGGCTGAACAAGTTGATGATGACAACAATGTGCAGATTGAATTGCATGAAACAAGTCCTTCTAACAATTCTAGTGATGTGGAGCTTCCCGGATATATAGTTGAAGATAATGATGACTAATTTTTAGGCTTGTTGCTCAAACAAAAGCAGCTATGAATATCATTTTCGCAATTTAATTTTGTCATTTTGATGCTTCTCAATTGTAGACTAAGGTTCTAATTGGTACTTTGAGTTTGAACTCTCAATCCAATTTACATATTCCATGATCATTGATATTCAAATTATCATATTTTGTCACTTTGGTTTGTGATTGAACAATTGACATTGTTAACCTATTAAATTGAATTGTGATTGATTAATTGCTGTATTGTGTTCAAGATTTTGATATTTTAAATTGTACATTTTGAGTAAGTTATGGCATTACATATGTATCTATATATGTACATTCCAACTCAATGGATAAGAGGTAATTCAACTGCAAGAAATAAGAACTTGGAGCACAAGGTGAGAGAAGAGAGGCATAGCCCTCCTCAAGAAGTCTACACTAAATTAATCTTTGACAGAGCATCACAAGGCAATCATGTATGTATGTTTCTCTGTATGTGTGTGTTTGTGAGTATGTGTGTATGTTTGTATGAGTATCTATATGTGTGTATGTGAGTCAAAAAGGAGAAGTATGTTGCCATCAAATGGGAAATAGGTCTACTAAGGGCTTACTCGTGTTATCACAAAGGTGTTGGCAGGGCTTCATGTTTCCCACAACCATTGGTAGCTAGAGGTAAGTGATTACACCATTCCAATGTTTGAAGTCAGTCCACTGTCCATCCATTGCTCAAGGAATCCTCATGAACTCTCTAAGGGGAACCTTCCGTAGCAGGTCTTGATAACTACTACCATGAGCGGCGTGTTGGGGGGTAGGGGGCGAGAGATGTTGTGGGTATGGTGCACGAGTGGTGGACGTGGTCATAGAGTTGCCAAGCAGTATAGAGAAGTGAGCAGTAGTTTAATCCATGGGGTTCATTTGATAATTGTTGGGTATTTTTAGTAGCATGTCCTTGTAGTTTTTTGTTGTGTTTGTTGATTTATGTTACGGCATTGTAAATCTGGATGTAATACAAACTTTATGCATGGGCAGGGGCAGGGGCAGGGGCAAGGGTCCCAATATATATGGCTCTAAGGAAACCCATCCTGCTGTCTATCAGTCTCCAAATCCCAAAAACTCGGGAAAAACTAGACAAATCATGATTTTTTGCAAAGATTGATAAATATAAATAAGGTTCTCAAATAATAAGCATACATCTATCTATCTATTAATAGCTAAGATACCGGGTTCTTGTGTTTTGCTCCGAATTCTAGTGCAGGTGCGGTCCCAATCCAGGTTCGCTCCCGAGTGGCTCAGGCAACCAGGTTCCCTGTGGGTCTGACTGGGCTGAACCCACATGGAACCTGGGTGCTCAGGCCTCACCCGACTGTACCTAGAGAAACACATGGTAGTATGAGACCAAAAATAGTCCCCATTAACTTAAAAACACATTTTTAAACAATAAAATGCCTTTGAAACCCTGACTTTGACCCTATTTGCTCATATTCGCTCATTCTGAGACTTCAATATTATCATTTTTTCGAATTATGAATATAATATAAGGTAGTTTATTTATAATTTTATTGGCAATTATTTATTTATGAGTATCACTCTTCTTTTTATATTTATAACTTTGATATTTGAACATGTATACATACATACATTACATATATGCATACATGGGTGTGTGTGTGTATGGACATACCTGAACCCAAACCCGAATCGGCAATTTAGATAAATAGACCTCACATTCAAATTTGTCTGCATAAAATGTGAATATGAAAAATCTGATGCATAGACTAGTTGCTTGTTTTGAAAATGCATACAGCTGATACATTGGATCCAAAAAATAATTTTCAATGAGTTCATCATCTTAATTATTGTAAAACAAAGTAATTTTGCAAACACGGCTAAACAAAAAAGCCACATTCTTGTTTTCAACAAGGACAGTCATTTCAAAAGATAGCACTTACCTGAAGCAAATCACTTCGCCGGACACGAAAGGTATTAAGAAATCCAATGAAACGAGTAGTTTGCACACCAAATTCAGTTTTCAAGGCATCCCAATCAAAAGGCTTCCTAAACAAAACAATTAAACAAAATATCACCCCAGTTAATATTGTAATTGGTAAGATATACATCTACATGACCATATATTTCTGAATCTTTCTCCCACACACACACAACATGATCACAAAAACACACAGATATATGTCAATTGCATTAGTATGCCTATAACAAATTAATTTTGCAATTCATGTTACAAATTGAAATAAAAGCATAAAACTTTAACCTATTGGTTGTTTTTTATCTAATAAATTGATTACAAACTGTTTTTGCTAATGATCTTATATACGAATTCACAATATTATGACAGAAAATTTTGACAAAAGCTCAAGAGGAAAAAAAGAATAAAACAGTAAAAATCCACTCAGGATCACAAACAGTTTCAGTTCAATGGCAGGTTGAGTGAGAGTTTGATAGGGAGTCATTTTCAGGAAACTCTACCACAGGCATATCTATACTGCTAGTAGGTCTAAAGCCCAACTCTTTCATAGTAACTGTAATTCCCATTCTATGATCTTTTCTCTCATTTCATTCATTTCCTTAGGGTTTCCTCAAAGTCTTGTATTTGCACCGCTGCAGCCTCATTTGGTAGCTCAATAGGACCACATTATTTATCATTAAAAATCGGCTCGTTAAACTATGTATGAAGTCTCTTATAACTGTCAATGCAAAGGTAGACAATAATGTGGCCTATTGACAATACTTTAGTTGTAAAGAAATAATGAACACCTTGATTTTCTCCTCGATGGCATATCACAGCATCACTTGGTGGCTTGACAGGCCCAGGTTATTTATTACTAAGCATGGACTTGTTACACTATGTACAAATTACAGAATATCTTGTATTTGCATGGCTGCAGCATCATTTGGTGGCTCAACAGGACCACATTATTTATCATTAAACATCGGCTCGTTAAACTTGTATTAAGTCTCTTATAACTGTCAATGCAAAGGTAGACAATAATGTGGTCTATTGACAATACTTTAGTTGTAAAGAAATAATGAACGCCTTGATGTTCTCCTAGATGGCATATCACAGCATCACTTGGTGGCTTGACAGGCCCAGATTATTCATTACTAAGCATGGACCTTTTACACTATATACAAATTACAAAATATCTTATAATATACAATGCAATTGTGTGTAATAATGTCTTATAGACAGAACTTTAGTTCTAAAAAAATATTAAACACATTGGTGATCTCCTACATGGCATGTCACAGCATGTTGCGGATGGTGTTGGGCTAGAGATTGGAGGGACAATACAATATTGGGCAATGTACTTCTAGAGAACAGTATTGTATGCAACACCTAGAGCATCTGCATGAACATTAATACATTCAGCATTCCTAGTAGGAACCTGGCCAATTCTACACTTCATTTGGATGCAAGAATATGGTATAATTAGGTGACTGTAGCCTATATGCTAACTAGGTTCCAAAGTACAAATCCCTCGTTTATGAAACATAATATGGTATAATTAGGTGACTGTAGCCTATATCTTATGTAGGTTCCAAAGTACGAATCACTTGTTTATCAAACATATCCTATGAATAAGTAAAGTGAACCCAAAATACTTGACCTTTGATTTTCTTTGGAAATACTCTTTAGCAATTCTCATAAGCAAATTCCTTGAATACATGATTGCATTTTATTCACTGACAACTAATAAAAATGAGCTAGGCAAGCTGTTCTTGAAGCCTAGGAGTCCAAAAGATTGAGTTTGTTTGGCTCAATTGAAAGGTCTCTAGTTCCCCACAATGTTCTAGGAAACTGATATGGATTAAAACAACTTAAGTTCTTATAAAAATTCAAAGAAAATTTAAAAACAATGTTCAATGGAGATGCATTCCTAGGATTTGAGTGGCTTCCTGGGTACATGGGGAGGACATTCCTGGACATCCCTATTTTTATGGTAATTTTAGGGGTGTCTCCCTTTTTTAGGGTCATTTTAGGGTGGACTTCTTGTCATCCATTGGACAACCCAACATCCCCTGACCAAACCCAAGACTTCAGGGCATCCCACACATCAAGTGCATCAAAATAAATACCATTCTGGTCTACCAACACCACTGACCCAAAAAGACTTATAAACCACATACCCATTGCTTTCTTGCAATTACCAAAAGATATGAGGAAGAACAGCAGTTTCCAAGATATCAATCATATGATGACTCTGATCAATAAGCTTGTTGCTAAATGTTCCTGTGTATCATGCATGATATAATATTTCTCTTCTGCGTCTCTCCACATAAGTCGTGTTTCATATTATGTCACTGAAACTCGATCTATGAGATGGATTATGGAATCAGTGAATTATTCTTGTACATAATGCTTAGAATTTAAATTTCTTTTGGTTTGTTTATATTATTGGCAAAGAAATTTGCCTTGAATGAAACCTATCTCTATGACCCCCCATCCCTAAAACTAAGAAAAACACTGAACAAAACAAATAACCTTCATTCAATAAATGTAAATAAACACCATAGTTTTTTGATAGAGAAGTCATGATTGAATAACAAATAGATAATATAATGTCTACAGGACCGATAAGAAAAATAATAAGATCCTACCATAAAGACCATCTAAGAATTAGATTAACCTGTCATTTAGATGCGTTGAGCCTCCCTTTGTCTGCCCATATTCATCTCCCATGTTCAGAACAGGCACTCCCAGTGACACTAGTAAGATGAAAAGAAAATTTCGAATCTGACATTCATCACAGAACTGTGTGTACATTAGGCAATATTTCAACAAGACAATTTGGGAATCTCCAGAATAATGCAACTAGATTGAGTGAAAAGTTAGTATATCAGGGGGACAGGTTATGTCGCTTATGTTCCTTACTCAGATTGTTCTTATCAAAGATTATATGAATCTGAGAAACCAATCTACCTAGTTTTTGAATAAAAACTGCCTGCTACAAATATTGAGTGCATGACTACAAAGGCATCAGGCTCTCTTAGATGCAAATAATACAATCTGAAGGGAAATATTAATTTTCCATAAGCACATTCTTTGCTAGAAAATGAAGAAATCAGATCCAAATATGCATAACTACGTAGGCATCGCACTTTCCTGGATGCAATAAACACAAGACCAGAATCTGAAGGGCAATATTATTTTCAGAATCATGCTATTTGCTAGAAAATGTACACAACCATTAGGTAATAGAAAGAAGCATACATTTTGAAAGATTGGAAATAAAACTTGGGTGTTCTATATATAAGAGAAACTAAATATCTAATATCTACACAAAAAATTGATTGATTGGCTATTACTCTCCAATAATTTAACTGATAATTGGAAAAAAATATTAAACAATAGGAAAATCACAAGTCTAGTGGGGACATGCAAACAAAACATTGAGCTGTATTATCACAGTTGACAGCAAAGTACACAGTACAAACACACGCATCAGTGACAAGAAAAGCTTCAATATGCTTTTGAGTTAAATTCTTTCACACTCCACCATACACACCTTTACACTTCATTTTACAATTATTCTTAATCTGGCAAAAAGCCTAAAATTTAAACATATTGAGTAATTAGCATCCTTCCCATTTCCTTTTATCCCACAAATGCTGTATATTTAATGTATTACTATTTTATACTAAACCTTACAAATGCCTGTTCTAGGAGATATTTGGTAAGCAATGATTTTCCTATCATAAGCTTGGGAATAATAAGAACACCTGTTTCATCCGTGTTTCCAGAATCAAATGATTATTTGTTGGGCCTTCTTCACCACAATTCCAACTATCATGAAACAATCCAAAAATGGCATTATCAATTCGAATCTTTTGATCAGAAAAGCTAAAACTGGCCCCATTTTATGAGGAGAAAATTACCTTAATTCAGTGGATGCATGTGTATCACTGAAGCATCACAATAGTACACATAGTGCTTAGATATTAGCAGAAAATATAGGAATACTATGGAATGAGATTTATTTCAGAAATATGTTTATCGAAATGAACACTACCAATTAAAGAACTTATCTCACATATTTTGTTAGATCTCAAAGGAGAATACAAATACCTGAAGCTAACTAGGTCAACAAGAGATAAGCCAAAGTTGTGGGTGAAAAAGTTGAAGGAAAAACAAGGACCTCGACCATCAGTAAAAAGATCTCCACTGAAAGAAGCAAAATATAATTATTGCCTTCCATGCTAACATATAAGACCTTTTCTAAAAGAATATCTGCTCAATTTTCTTAAGACTTAAATGTATATGAAGAAAAAAATACTCATTCAGATGGTAGAATAAAAAGTCATCGTGCAGAAGGAAGTTGATTGAAGGATTTCGTAGCATAAAGCCAGTCAAAATTACTTTGAATGCATAAACTTTCAAAGTCAAGTTGCATGAAGAATAGAATCAAATATACAAGATACAAGAATAAAGGATTGGAAAAAACAAAAGTAGTAATAAAAAAGCCAGAAAAAAGATTAGAGATTTTGTATAATAAATTGAGGTTGCGATCATCAGAATTTGTTGTTAGCAGGCCTAACTTCACATAAAATCCTAGAAACTAGACTGTGCATTACTTAAAGGAAGAATAAAACAAGACTTAACTTGCTAAAAACAAGAAATGAGTTTATGTCCATCCAACATCAGATGAAAAATTGTCCTTCTCAATTCACAAATAAAGTCCACTAACTTCTGTCCATTCACAGTGACTCTCATGGCAGAAGCTAAAGGATTTCAACAAATCTCACAAAAAGAGGCTATGCCGAAAAAAACCTGCCACAAAGCCTGGTTGCAAAGTTGCTTAGTTGATCTTTGTCACCCCTTAGAAACTTCCTAACATCATCGTGGAAGCTGAAATTCATTTCCGCCCACCTCTTCCAATGCGGAAAATGGATTTCCTGCAGTGGCATCTATCAGCTTGTTCTACTCACAAAAATCTATTAAAGTAACTATCATCATTACCTACTCCAAACAAATGTGCACTTTTTCGCACTATAGAACACCATATTTAATGGCACAACACCAAAGCAGATGGAAGAATCTATGGCGCTATGAACACTGAAGAAAACATAATATTTCACCATCAAATGGAATCCAAACAATACATTTAAAAATATGTATATCTTAAAATCTTACCTTACTTGGTACACTAAACGGCAAGCATGGATCTGCAATTATCTTAGTCTTTGAAAGAATAGGATCAAAAGTAATAGCCTCTATCAATAGAGGACGACTTAAATTTTCTCCATGTGGTCCTTTTATTAGAGACTGAGAATTTATGAAGCTAAAACCATCAACATGGTACTCATTTACCCAATGCCGGAGACTATCTAAGATCTGGAAAACAAACATTTTAATTATTAGAGTATAATAGCATTCAAATGAAATTTTTAAGCTTTTGATAAAGTATATGATACAATAAAAGCATGTGACATGTCTCCATAAACCAACATTGCAGAGTTCCAAAGATGAAAACATGAACCAGATGAAAAGATTTATTCACACGTATTAATGAGACAAATCAGGTTATTATAGATTCACAAAATCAAAAAAGTACTTATACTTTTCCTAATTGAAAATCGTACTCATTCAATAAGACTGTTTAATACTAACAAAACATTAAATAAATAAAGTAAGAAATAACGAAGTAACTGAAAGAGCTTGTAAAGTTATAATACTCTTTAAAATCACAAAATAAATTTATAATATATATATTGATGTCCTCAAACTGGAAGTGTAGGATACAACTGAAGAGCATAATATGTAATGCGCAAACTACAACGCTAGTTCCTAAAACATCTTTTATGCAAATAATTCTAAGCTTTAAGCAAGGTCATATTACAAAGTAACAAAAGTAACAAAGATAAATAAGTAAACTAAAAACAAGTGTAGAAAAAAGAATGTATATGGCATAGGCATGAAACTTGGTCAGTACTCACATTGTAAATTTGTAAGAGCTCTGCAAGATTAACTGAACCAATTTTCAAACATGTTAAGGTTTCATTAAGACTCATGAATATGCAGAAACATGTGAGCTCTGATTGCAAGTTTCTGCAGAATTACAAGTCTGGACCAGCAAACTTGCCAGCTCTGCCAAAATAGATATAAAGAAAAAAAAATTATAAATTACAAATTCTTGCTACTTAATAGTTTTTATTGTTTGACTTTTTGTTGACATTTTGTAATGTCCCCATTTTTAATAAATTATTTTTAATTAAATAATGGTCCCAAAATTTAAATAATATTATAAATGGACCTTTAATTAAGAAAAAATATATTGTATTTGGGTCCCAATTGATTAGTTTATCTTGGGCCCATTTTTTTTTTGGTGTAGGTGTTAGTTGTGCCGTGTCAACTAAATTTTGTACACCCTCGAGAGTTGTCCCATGGGTATTTAAGAACGGTTGTGGGTAGTCTTTTGGTATGCATGTTGAATTATTACTTTGTATTGTGAATTCCGGTTGAAGTTCTGATGTGCGCCATTTTGGAAGCGAAAGACCTTCCCTATTTGGCCTGTTGCAGTTTCGGTAGGATTCAACCCTCACCCTACTCTACTTTGTTCTACTTGTATCAAATCTGGCAAATCCGAAGTCCTTCATTATTCATAATATAACCTCCTGGCAATTGTTCCATATCTGGTACTTCATTGTCCTATGCATCTGTTAACATCTGGTGAATTGCTAAGTAATTGCGTTCTAGCGAACAAGCAAACCCGAGGGGCAAACATAACACGTACAAACTTCCAGACCACCGTAGGGACTACCCGGTCTAACCGTAGGGACTTCTAGACCACCGTAGGGGCTACCAGGTTCAACTGTAGGGACTGCCCAACCACTGTAGGGACTACCAGGTTCCACCGTAGGGACTGCTAAACCACCATAGGGACTCCCAAGTCTAACCGTAGGGACTTCCAGACCACCGTAGGGGCTGCCAAGTTCAACTATAGGGACTGCCCGACCACTGTAGGGACTACCAGGTTCCACCGTAGGGACTCCCAAGTCTAACCGTAGGGACTTCTAGACCACCGTAGGGGCTGCCAGGTTCAACTGTAGGGACTGCCCGACCACTGTAGGGACTACCAGGTTCCACCGTAGGGACTGCTAAACCACCATAGGGACTCCCAAGTCTAACCGTAGGGACTTCTAGACCACCGTAGGGGCTGCCAGGTTCAACCATAGGGACTACCAGGTTCCACCGTAGGGACTGCCAGACCACCGTAGGGACTACCAGGTCCAACCGTAGGGACTACTAGACCATCGTAGGGGCTGCCAGGTCTAACCATATGGACCAATCACACCGTACAGCCTTCAATCTTTGTATATTGCTAAGGAAATTAAATTAGGGGTGTCGTGGGTACATTACAGTGGTATCAGAGTTGGTGATCTTGCCAGCATGTTGGGATAATTGAGAGATTTTGGGATTTGGATCACAACATGGCGCCTAGCAGTGATGGACAGTGGTGGTTGAAGACATTACAAAAGATTGGCAAAGAGCTCAGCAAGGGTGTTGATCTTCCATTAGATATATTGGAGGTATGTTTGTGTAAGGTGGACCAATTACCTTCAAGATTTATATAGAGGAACCTTTCTCCGATTAAGGATGCCTTAAGTCAACCCAGGCTTTTAAGATACCATGACAAGGAAGTGAAGTTGGCAACTGCAGAATGTCTCAGTGAGATTTTGAGAATCTGGGCTCCTAGAGAACCGTATGATGACAACGCCATGAGAGAGATATTGCATTTGATCGTTGACAGCTTTCAGAGCCTTGATGACTTCAGTGGTGACCCTTTTGGTAGGGGATCTACAATATTGGAGAATTATGCAAATGTCAAAGTAAGTAACCTCCTCTTAGATCTAGAGTTGCAAGACTTGATCCATAATATGTTTCATCACTTCTTGGTCACAATCAAGGAGTGTCATGATACTAAGGTAAAGGTTGCTATGGAGAGCCTTATGATTTCGTGCATTGAAGAGATGGATGAAATATCCCAACCTATCATATCTATGTTGTGGGTTGTTCATAATCTAGAATGTGTCCCGTCTATGGTAGCGTGTAGATTGGTCAGTAATGTATTCAAGCATTGTGAAGAAAAATTAATATCTCATTTGCACAAGTGGGAGAAAGTAGATGACGGTGATAAGAATGATGCATTACACGAGGAGGGTGAAGGCATGATTATAGGGCTTCTCCAGGAGGATTTGCTAAATCTTGCTATTACACCTACATGTGGAGAACACCTAAAAAATGAAGAAGTTTGCATGGATCTTGCCAAGACAACTTGCACAGATCCAGGTGACATAAGCTTTGCCACTACTCCATTTCATGAGCCAGGCCTTCAATTCATTGAGTATGGAGCCCTTATGTGCAGCAAGGTGTGTCCGTCACCAAGGCCGTGTCCGTCACCAAGGTTGTATCTGTCGCCAAGGCTCTGTCTGCCACCGAGGCTCTGTCTATTGCTGAGGCTCTGTCCGTCGAAATTCCCTTCGGGCCGAGATTGGTTTCGGATCGAGATCCCCTTCGGGCCGTGATTACCTTCAAGTCGAGATTCCCTTCGAGTCGAGATTGCCTTCAGATCAAGATTCCCTTCAGGCCGAGATTGCCTTCGGGCTGAGATTGCCTTCGGAACGAGATTCCCTTCGGGCCAAGTTTGTCTTTGGGCCGACATCCCCTCTGGGCAAAGATTGTCTTCGGGCCGAGATTGACTTCAGGTCGAGGTTCCCTTCAGGACGAGATTGCCTTCAAGTCGAGATTCCCTTCGAGTCGAGATTGCCTTCGGGTCGAGATCCCCTTCGGACCAAGATTGCCTTCGGGTTGAGATCCCCTTCGGGCCGCGATTGCCTTCGAATCGAGACTACCTTCAGGCCGAGTTTGCCTTTGGGTCGAGATCCCCTTCGGGCCGAGATTACCTTCGGGTCGAGATTCCCTTCAGGTCGAGATTGCCTTCAGATCAAGATTCCCTTCAGGCCGAGATTGCCTTCGGCTCGAGACCCCCTTTGGGCTGAGATTGCCTTCAGATCGAGATTCCCTTCGGGCCAAGATTGTCTTCAGGTTGAGATCCCCTCCGGGCAGAGATTGTCTTCAGGCTGAGATTGACTTCGGGCCGAGATTGACTTCGGGTCGAGGTTCCCTTTGAGACAAGATTGTCTTCAGGTCGAGATTCCCTTTGAGTCGAGATTGCCTTCAGGTCGAGATCCCCTTCAGGCCAAGATTGCCTTCGGGTCGAGATCCCCTTCGGGCCGAGATTGCCTTCGGGTCGAGATCCCCTTCGGGCCGAGATTGCATTCGAGTCGAGATCCCCTTCGGGCCAAGATTGCCTTGAAATCGAGACAACCTTTAGGACGAGTTTTCCTTCCGGACATCTCACAAAATTACCTTCGGGAAGAGATCGCCTTCGAAACATTACAGTAGTGTCAGCGTCAACATCTATGTCTGTGGCCATACTGAAAGGGATTGTTGAACATGAGGGTGTGAAAGATTTCATGGATTGGCGTTGTTGGGATCCTGGTGAAGGGCATGGCAATGTTTTTAGCAAAGTGGCACAACGAAAGCTTGATGATGGTTTACTAGTCTCAACTAAATCCAACTATGTGCATGTGGTCCAAAATCAGCACAAAGTTTTCAACGAATATTGCTACCAATGTCCGCACTTGGCTTGGGATCTGAGCATCGATGTGTTTGATGTTTGGTTTCACTGGGATCCTGGTGACTTTGGGCATGACAACAATTATATCAGAGTGGAGCAGCGGAAGCTTGATGGAGACTTACTTTTTTCGCTTACTTCTAGGAGCATGCGCGTGGTCATGTTGCGGCTTGAGGATTCCAGTGGATACAGTTATCAGTGTCCGCGCCTAGTTTGGAATCCTGGAGTATTGATGATGGATTGCTTGAGGGAAAACAATCTTTGGGCGACGAGGATTTGTAATGTCCCCATTTTTAATAAATTATTTTTAATTAATTAATGGTCCCAAAATTTAAATAAAATTATAAATGGACCTTTAATTAAGAAAAAATAATAATAAAAAAATATATTGTATTTGGGTCTCGATCGATTTAGTTTATCTCGGGCCCATTTTTATTTTAGCGTAGGTGTCAGTTGTGTCATGTCGGCTAAATTTTGTACACCCTCAGGAGTTGTCCCATGGGTATTTAAAAATGGTTGTAGGTAGTCTTTTGGTATGCATGTTGAATTATTACTTTGTATTGCGAATTCTGGTTGGAGTTCTGGTGTGCGCCATTTCGGAAGTGAAAGACCTTCCCTATTTGGCCTGTTGCAGTTTCGGTGGGATTCAACCCTCACCCTACTCTACTTTGTTCTGCTTGTATCGGATCTAGCAAATCCAAAGTACTTCATTATTCATAATATAACCTCCTGGCAATTGTTTCATTTCTGGTACTTCATTGTTCTGTGCATCTGTTAACATATGGTTAATTGCTAAGTAATTGTGTTGTAGCGAAGAAGCAAACTCGAGGAGGAAACATAGCACGTACGGACTTCCAGACCACTGTAGGGACTGCCTGGTCTAACCATAGGGACTTCCAGACCATTGTAGGGGCTACCAAGTTCCACCATAGGGACTGCTAGACCACCGTAGGGACTCCCAGGTCTAACCGTAGGGACTTCTAGACCACCATAGGGACTTCCAAACCACCGTAGGGGCTGCCAAGTTCAACTGTAGGGACTGCCAGACCACCGTAGGGACTACCAGGTTCCACCATAGGGATTGCCAGACCACCGTAGGGACTACCAAGTCCAACCGTAGGGACTGCCAGACCACCGTAGGTGCTGCTAGGTCTAACCATACGGACCAGTCACACCGTACAACCTTCAATCTTCGTCTGTTGCTGAGTAAAATGGATCAGGGGTGCCGTGGGTACATTACACATTTCTTGCCAAACACAATCCTAAACCTGAACGACCAAAAGTTGTATATTGAGTTCATGTCGAGGCCAAGTCTAGTTAATATGATTTAAAACTTTATAGTGTTGTTGTCATCAATTTCGGCTTGCCAAAATCAAAGATCAACCCATACGAAAATTTTGATTAAAATACGATCTTTGTGCTCTAAGCACGTTTTTTGAGAAATAAATCATTTTTACTCATAAATGTTTTCTTATTTCTTTTTTTCATTGTTATAGGGTTAAGCTTTGGTTTTTGTTTCAATCATTTTTGGTTAGTTTCAATAAGATTATTTAAGTTTTTACTCTTTTCCTTTATGGGTCAAACCTTTTTAGCTCTATTGCAAAGTTTTTTGCATGCAACATAGGGTGCAATTAGTTCCAAAAAGACCAAATTGCATTGAAATCGAGAATTTTGAGCACATTTGCATGTAGTTTTACTTGCAATAAGTCATGCAAAATGGACAAAAAGGTCCAAATCACTTAAGTGATCAGATATTTTTCTATCATTGCATGATTCAATGCATGTAATATAACATGTGATCAGGGTTTATAACCCCGACCACATGTTATAGTGTACTAAATGAAAAAGAAGAGTTATGTAAACCACCAAGTAGATGAAAACGGTGAGCCCTAGCTCTAAGATCACTTTGCTTGGTCTTCTTAATTCATTTCCTTTTCTGTTGAAATCATTTCTCTTCTTAACCATGCATCCTTTCAAGCCTTCAAGAGCATTTTTCGCTGATACATAGATTGACTTGAACCTCTTTCATCAGTTGACTTGCTAAAGGTTTTGCAAATGGGGAAAAAGTGGGCTTAACCTTGGAGGAAACTCCCTTGTTAAGCACGCTTGAGCTTGAGTAGTACTGGGATAGGAGATCTCCCGAGAAGTCCCAGTGCTTCACCTTTGTGAGCATCACCTACATGCAACGAGTTGAGTGTTCCATTTATTCTCATGAGAGCTAGGTTCTTGTGAACCACTATTCATAAAACATGGGTCAATGTGTTTCACTCAAAAAATTACAAAGTTGACTCTTGATAGCAATTCACAATTTGACTTGCTGTGGAAAATATCTCCTACTTATCAATTGATGAGCTTAAGAGGCTTTATAATGAATGGTTCATAAGTCACAACACTTGTTGAAAGTTTTGCAAATGGGGTTGCAAGCAAAGTGGGCTTAACATTTGAGGAAACTCCCTAGTTCAATGCACGTGATCTGGAGTAATACTAGGATAGGCGACGTCCCAAGGAGTCCTAGTGCATCACCTCTATGAGCATCACCTCGATGCAATCAGTGCTAAGTGTTTCATTCATTCTCATGAGAGATGGGTTCTTGTGAACCACTAACTCAAGAAACATGGGTCAACGAGTTTGACTCAGAAAACTACACAATTGAATCCTGATAGCAATATCACAATAATTAAGGATGCAGAAGTGGAACTGAATAGCCCAAGCAAGCAGGAAGAAACCTCGGTAAAGGAATATTCAGAGTGTGAAATCTCAGAAGAGGACATGCAGGAAAATGACAAGGAACCATTAGATGAACTAGACATATTGGAACCACAGTGCATAAGTCAAACTGCTGCAAGCACTCTAAATAGTGGACCACACAAAAAGGGCAAAGGAAAGAAGACGGATAAGTAGAAACGGGAAGAGCAAGCGCTTAAAAGAGATCAGACATCATTCAAAAATAATCTACTCAAATCTAGAACCGAGGAAGGAACCCCCTCCCTTGGGAAGCAATGAAGATTCTCACATGGGATGTTAGGGGTGTAAACACCCCTAACAAAAGATGTTTGGTGAAACATCATTTGGAAACCAATCTTAGTGACACTGTTCTGATTCAAGAAACCAAATTAACAATATAATCAAATTCTTTATCCATATACTAGAGTATTTGATCTTTGTCAAAGCCACCAATCTAACAAATTCTTGATTTAGGATCACATGTACCTTTTCATATTAAAAGCAAGCCCCTCTAAAGACTTATATTTAAATTAATTGTGACAGGATTGGTTCCAATCTAATTAAGTTCAGTTATAAAGGCGTTCTTGATGCTATGAATATTTGTGATCATCCTAAAACATAGATGGTAAAGACTACTACTATTGTTTGATCTACAAATTGATGTATATAAAGAAAAGTTCAAAATCTGCATGATATAAAACAATAATTTGGCCGTATATGATCTTTAGTTACTGCTAATTGGGATGTGTTAAACCATTGTCCAGCAGTGCGGTAGGGTCTTAGCAAACAGGTTTAAATAATTATTTTATTGCAACCTATATTATTTAGGGATATAATTGCTGATTTAGGAAACATCCACGTAGAGAATGAAATATCGCGCCCCGATCTCGATAGTTAAAAGTATGTATTTGCAAGTATACATTCAATAAAGAGAGTTTGCTGATGTTTTCAATGATTGCATTCAAACAACACACAAGCATAAAACATGATATATTTGCATCATATATAAATGATACATGCTCTCTAGAATAAGTCTTCTTTTCTACTTCATGAGACATGTTTAAAACATTACAAACAGATTTCAAAACAATATTGTAGACCTGGTATTAACTTCAAACACAAAATAGAGTGTTCATCTCTGATCAACGTCCAACCATCAAGCAATGTTGACAAGGGCAAATTATGTGAAGGTTCTCCAATACTCCAAACTCTTAATAAACTGCTCCAGCATTGGTAAAACCTCAGAATGGCAACCAAAGAGGCACTCAACAGGTCTGTTACAGATTTCTAAGTTTGAACAATCCCTAACAGCAATGTATTGTGACCTCACATGACAGATACCATGCCTCAAAAGGCAGCAATGGCATCCAAAAGCTTCCAAAACAAAGGGAAAGGTCTACTAACTGCTAAGATCAAGAAATCAGTCCTTGTAAACTAATACACATGTCACTATCAAGGCTGCAACACAGAAAATATGAATGCTGTAGCAATCTGGGCATCAAAGACAAGGCAGTAAAGTCTGAAATCTTCACACAACACCTTCCAAACAGCTCAGAACTGTTGGGCAGCCCTCAAGACATAAGATTATCACTTCATTGTAAAACAATCAGAAAACCTACCAAAAGAGACTGCTGAAGCTGGCTGGGTGCTCCTTGCACAAGGACAGCTAGCTAACCGTTTCAAAACACCTCTGAAAACTCTCTATTCATGGCATTGTTCATGGCACTATTCACATCATTATAGCCACCAGCAATGTCCAACATGCAGCTCAACAAGTGTGGCATTCAAACTCCTTCACAATCTTCAAACCCTAGCAGCTGTAGACTTGCAAATAAATGATATTTTCAGCTCCTTCTAAATGCCAAATACCTGCAATAATCTCAATGTGAATTCTGGAATGAATCCACCCAATAAGCTGAATGGTTTTTCATCCAAACAATCGAGAAACTCCAAGGGTTTCCATCTTCAGATTTCCTATAATTGAAAGCCAAAGCTCTCAAGCTTCTTAAAGAGAAATTAAAATTATCCATGTATGTCAAATGACTTCCTTGAATCTCCTTTTATTATACTCTCATGAAGTTTTCGGAAAACCTATTTAAATTTCCGACTATTAATATTTTAATATTTGACTTGCATATGGGAAATAATAATAAAGTGACCAGTCATATAATTTTTTCATTAATATAAAGTCACTTTAATATCCTTATACCTCCATATGTTCGTGCCCCATTTGGCATAATAATTAGATACTTTATGGTATTAATATATTAAATGCATACTTAACCCTTTATATCCCCTTTAATCTTAAATTAAATAATTTAATTGATTATATTAAGGTCAATGCTAGATTAGACTTTAATTAATTAAATTAAATCATTAAACTCCACTAAATGTCTAATATCAAACCAACCACTGATCCACCAACTTTTCGGATATAACCGTAGTGCCCTATGACCATACAAATGAATTACCATAAATAGTATGGAACCAAACAACCAAGTGATTTACTTAAAATGGTGTGTATAAACGGAGCATGAAAGACCTCTGGAAGGCAAAACCACAAATAAACTGATGCACTAAGATGGACAGTACTGAAATTAACACCCAAATGGTCAACTAAATAATCCTGAACCACCTTTAAAGGGCTCCCTAATCACCACATTAGCCTACGATGGTCATTGAAAATAGGGTAACCTCTGAAAATAACTGATGCTAAAGAAGGCGCAAAAATGCGGACATTACAAAGAATAATAGAGTAGGGCAGTTCCTTACATTATAAGATCAAACTAGAAGGCTTTTTGACCTCCAACAAACATAAGATGTATAAAATCCTTTGAATAAACAATACAGTGGGTGTGCATACAAGTTTTCTTAACAGGAATTCCAAACAGCTGTTTTATGCAGGATGTTTTACATGAGAAAAAGAAAACAGCAGGGAAATACAATCAAAATTTTAAGCTGTAAAAAACTTAACAAGCATGAAATGATAGATGTCATGCTTTTAGATATTATGAGTGCAAGAAATAGGGTCACTCTGTCAAGATGAAGCACCAGTTTTTGGACTATCGGATTATTGCAATTGAATTTATTTGTAGAATCAGCTGCAGCATCCCTGAAAATTGACAATATCAAGCATTTGTCAAAAACTTAATCAGCTAATGAAACAATAGCATATTCCATAATCCATTCAGAAGATCATGCACTTTCAGTATTCATTGGAACAAATATAAAAAGTTATCAGAGGCCCAGAATAAATAGCAAACATGTTATACAATCTTCTATAATTACAAATCACAAACCATCACTTTCACTTGACTACATACTCGTTATTTTTGTCAAGCATGTAATAGGATGAGTTATCAATCCCACGAAATGATATCGTTTCAGGTGCGGTATCATCCTTTTCTGCGGTATGAGTGTAAACAACTTCAAGTATTACCTGTCAAAGGAAATAAATTCACTTATAATTTGCACAACAATACTTGATGAGGATTCTTTGAATACAAAGCTTCTCATGACAGCTACTAATACTTACTATCCCTGTAGAAGAGGTCATGGTGAAAACATTGGCAATACAGATGCAATATACCATATAATGACATATCAATATTCTTTCATTGATTAGTAATCTATTCCACATACCAGTCTAGACAATGACAGACAATTCAAAACAAATCACTTGCCTCAGTCCTACACATCTCATTTGCTATCAAGCTAACACAATTCTCCCAAACAGAACTAGATCAAACTTCTGAATAGACTGGCGTTGTAAATACAGTATCTAAGTTGAAAATCTGCATCTTATAATGCTGATTGCAACAACTTTTTATTAAATATTGTATATAATTCAATCGACCGTTGATGAATCTCGCATTTATGGCCGGCAATACTCATACGCCACAAAAGAAGGCATAATAGGTTATTGGGCTGAGGTTAACCATTGAAGGAGCTGGATCCAAAAACTATGGTTATGATGACCCCCGAGGAACTATGACACCTGCCCACTTGATTAATAACCCTGCTAGCCCTCCTCCAATCATAATTTTGCAGAGTTTTATGACAGGTGAGTTATATGTTGGTTAACTCCTGACAGACTCAGTGAATCCGACAACAAAAACTCGCTTGAAACTGTTAAAACATGAAACATGCAAGAAATGTGCCAAAAACATGTCAAAAACACTCTTTTCTTTTGCTTCTAAATGCATGAATGCCCTCAGTAGGCCCCACAAAGAGTTGAAGAGCAAATTTGACCTGATTGGAAGGATTTCTAGGTGAATTTCAAGCACAGCTTAGTTTTTTAAAAAAAATTCTCAAGCATTTAAATTCATTTTAAAAGCTAAAATCTAGCATTTAGTCTATGAAAAACTCATAATTTACTAATACTTAGTAGTATTTTGAAATTACTTCCAACATATCACCATTCTTTTGATAATTCCATGGATTTCCATGACAAGGGTTCAAAGGAATCAGTTTCAGGGACAAGGGACCAAGGGCCTAGATTTGGGGACAGCATCAAAACAGTGGTGGGGGGGTGGCACTTGTATTCATTAGCACCTAGAGAAATAGCTATAAAAGATATATAAGAAATACTAATGAAACTTTTTTTTAATTGAATATCAATTACTAAAAGTATCAAAAAACACAGTTTGGAGAACATATTAGTGACCAAGTTGGCCACTTGTTATAAGCCCACACCAAGCTAATACTGTTGTCTGGCATTATGGATAGTTAGGTAGTTGCAATTGAGGGTAGGTAGTTAACAGGTGCAACGGTTCGCCTCGCACCCCCTCGGTCCTTATTTGTATGTAATCTCTCGACCGAAGAGATGTTATGTTATGATATACTCCTTGTACATGATCATTTATGAGCAATGAAAGATACTTGAAGTTCTCTCTCTTATGCTATGTTGTGTACTTACTATTCTGTATGACTGCAACAATCTAGTTTACCCGTGAGGGCAAACATTTGGCGTCGTTGCCGAACTAATCCGGGAAATGGCCCCTATTAACGAGAATGTCCGTACCAACAACGAAGGAGTTCCAGAGCTCTTCCAAGGGGAACATGCACTAACGGCAAACTTCAACATTTTGTTTCAGATGGCCATAGAAACTTTTGTACGAAGAGAGGTTGAACAGGCGGAGGTTGCCAAAGATACTGTTTGGCATGCGCTGAATGTCAGCCCCGCTGCCAACAAGTTGTTGCATAACCTACCACGTCTGCTAGCACAATCATCCCTCGCGCAAACAAATAGAAGGGAGGAAGTTGAGCGGGAACAACGACGACAACAGCTCTTGCGAAATTTTGTTGAGAATAACCGTCGAGAAGAAGAACGTGATGGAACCCGGCAAAGGACAAACCCATGAACTGTAAACCCTCGGGGAGGGAAAATAAAGAAATAAATTTGTAATGACAAGATCACATAGTTGACTCGCGTTGTACGAAGATATGAATAAATAAAAGTGTTTTATTTTAACATGATGTGTTGTTAGAGAATTTATGCCCAATTTATTGAATAAAGATAGAAATAAGGACAAACTGGATGCCTTAGAAGGCACACATGAAGCGTTAATCCTCGAACAACAAGTAGAACACCAACGGAGGTTAAGGCAACTCGCCGAAGGACAACTAACTGAAGGGGGCCACAGAGGTGTCACGGGAGGTGACTACAGGCTTGTTACGGGAGGTGCACCAACTGAACGGGAACACTTGCCAGAGAATCGGCGTGTAAGACGTAGCAAAGAGTCACTTGAGGAGACACGGCAAAGGCTGAACTTGACTGAGACACGAGAACAATTTATAAACCTATCTCTCACACTATAGTCAAAGGGAATTTGAGGCCAGAGTGACTGAAGGGAAGGGGGAGAAGAAGCGAGGGAAGTTGAGGACACCAAGGCAAGGCGTGTCGGAGGGACACGACACGGTGGTGAAAGCAACCCGCCAAGATCAAACCAACCCAGTTCGGGAGCACAACCAACGGGCTCTAGTCAACCAACCAGAGGGAACATAAATGTCTCAAAAACAGAAATTATCAAAGTTCACAGGCGATGGGAAGGAGGATCCCGTAAGACATTGTTGGACCCATGAGACTATTTGGACAGCAAAGGGAGTTACGAATAAAGATGAGTGGGTCCACCAATTCCTAGTGACCATTCGGGGGGTTGTCGTGGATTGGTACTTGGACATGGGCAAGTCAACGATAAGCTCATGGGACAATCTGAAGAAAGAATTCTAAGCGGAATTTAGATTGCTTCGGGATGATAATGAAGTAGTTGCCGAAATATATAGCTTGAAGCAAGGAAAGAAAGAAACTGTGAGAGCCTATAATCGAAGGCTTGAGGAATCCCTGGGGAGGATGGCAACCCAGCCGGCCGATGAATTAAAGAAAATATGGTTTGAAGAGGGATTAAATGCCTCCCTCTGGAAGAAAATGAAAATAGTGTCGGCTACGTCGTACGCAGACTCGTACAACAGGGAAATGAACTTGGAAAGTGAAGATAAGATGTCAAAGAAGAAGAAGAAAAGTGAGTCCTCATTTGAAAGTGACGAATCATCGGACGAGAGCAACAACAGTGAGGACGAATCCAATAAGAAGGTGCAAGCCCTCCTGAAGGACATGGAGAGGATGATGAAAGAGTTTAAAACGGTGAAGGGGAACACGGGACACAATGACGAAGGGGAGATGTGGTGCACAGAGTGCAAGGAGAGCGGGCACACGAAGGGGTCATGCTCGAAGAAAGCATTTTGCAACATCTGCCAAGTGATGGGTCATTCTACTAAGGAATGCCCATACAATATGAAGACAAAAGCCCATAGGTATTGTTCACACAGGAGCAACCGTCTACCTTTGGGGCAACAAACCCCAACCAACAGACATAACAATGCATCATCTGCCGGATTTCGCAACAATTGGCATGGAGGAAGAAGAGGTAACAATAACAAAAGCTGGATACAGTAGGATTTGAAGGGAAGACTGATGATACAGTGTCGGGCATGCAGCCAGTGGGGCCACTTTGCCCGAGACTGCATAAAAGGTGACACACCACAAAAGTTGTGTCGATGGTGCGGCCCTGGAGATCATGAAGATGCTAACTGTCTGAAGCCCGATGTGAACCTCTTGAACATTGAAGAAGAAAGGGTACCTGTTGTCACCCGAAACCAAACAAAACAAGCAATGTATCTGGACCCCCGTGCCGAAAAGTAGAGAGCCCGAGAGGCGAAGGAAGAAAAAGAGAAAGCTGCGAGGGCGGGGAAGGACAGCCACGAGGAAGCGGGCGCTTTTGGGCGAACAGAGGCTGAAAACAATATACTACGACAGATGTTAGAGATGGAGGTGCCTGTAAAAATCCAGGATCTCCTCCATAACATGCCTCAATTGAAGACGGCACTATTAAATGCTTGTCCAGCACAACCTAGCACCACACAACATACGTCTGTCCCGGGTGGATCGACAATGGACCTCATCCTCCTAGGGCTGAATAATGGTCGAAATTGTACCTGGCAGTAGTTGAAATGAGTGTCCTAGGAACAATTCTTACAGACACTATAGTCGATGGCGGTTCGGGAGTGAATGTCCTCCCAGAGGAAACATGGAAGAAACTAGGCAAGCCAACGCTACGACCTCCAACTTTCAACCTGTTGGGCATAGACCAGCAGGGAATTAAACCCCTAGGGACACTCATGGCTCAGAAGGTTACCATCGGCACACAACCCTTCGTGCTAGACTCGTGGTGATTCCACTGAAGAAAAAGGGCTATGATGCTATCGATGTCCGAGGGTGGCTAGTGGAAAGTGGAGGTAGAAAATTTGTTATTGACCTCTATAGGCAAATGGTTAGTGAAGAAATCACATGGATGAGGGGAGAAACCAAATGGAACCAAATGAGAAACGCATACTGTAACTCGAGGAATATTTGGAAGACAACACAGATTCAATGAATGGACTCTTCCATTAACAGATGGAAGACTATGAAATTTTTCACAGTTACATGTTGGGGGTGGAAGAGATAGAACAAGAGTCCGGAAAGGAAGTGTTCCCACCGGAATATGGGGAATAAAGAGAAGGAGAGGCATGCGTGAATGACAGCCCAGCCCACAAATTTGGCACCGAAGGACCAATCAAGTATGAAGAACCATCCCTGCAAGTTACCAATCTCGGGGATGAGCAAAAACCACGCAACATATTGGTTGGTGACGACTAGAATCCCGTACTGAAAGCTGTAGTGTTCAAAATATTCATGGAATATAAGGACGTGTTTGCCTAGACTTACAAAGACCTTAAGGGTGTACCATCGGAGTTATGTGTGCATCGAATACCCTTGATACCGCGTGCCCTAACAATATGGAAAAGACCGTACAAAATGAACAAGAATTATGTTGCCAAGGTAGAAGAAATTCAACCCATGCTTGAGGCAAAGACTATCTTCAAGGTGCAGACAAGTGACTGGGTATCACGCATAGTAATATCATTAAAGGAGGCAAACCAAACTAGAATTTGTGTCGACTTTAGATGCTTAAACACTGCCACCATAAAGGATCCCTTTCCCATTCCATTTATAGACACAATACTCAAGGAAGTCGTTGGACATGAAATGAATTCGTTCATGGACAGATTTTCGGGATATAACTAGATGTCAATTGCAAAAGAAGATAAGTTGAAAATCACGTTCATGGTGGAGGATGGGGTGTTCGCATATAACTGGATGCCCTTCGGTCTATGCAACGCACCGACCACATTTCAGAGACTAATTCTTCACATTTTGATAAAATGTCACTGGGGAACTTTTGAGCTTTCCTTCATGATTGGTCCATCTTTAGTGGGTAGGACACACACTTGGCAGCGTTAGGAGAGTGTATGGAAAAATGTCGACGGGCACGGCTAGCACTCAATCCGAAGAAGTGCAGATTTATGGTCCCATAGGGCAAGTTGTTAGGACACATCGTATGTAAGACAAGATGAAAACAGATCCCGACAAAGTTCGAGTGATAGTAGAAATGGAGGCCCCAAGGACGTGATAGGAATGAAATCATCCTTAGGACACATTGGCTATTATAGACAATTCATCAAGAACTTCGCACAAGTCTCTTGTCCCGTGGACAAGCTAACATAGAAGGGGGAACCATATGTGTGGGGTACGGAACAAGAAGTTGCATTCGGAGAACTGAAGACGAGGCTGATCGGCACACCAATCCTGGCTTATCCCGACTAGGATAAGGAATTCCAAGTACATGTGGATGCTTCTAACTTTGCAATCGATGCAACTCTGGCACAAACCAGTGATCACGGCTTCGACCACCCCATCTATTTTGCCAGCAGACTATTCTCAAAAGCCGAGAAGAACTATAGCATGATGGAGTGGCAGGCCCTTAGAATGGTGTACGCAGTGCAGAAGTTCTGGCACTATCTGTTGGCAACACCGTTCACATTCTACGTTGACCACCAGGCACTGATGTACCTGGTGAACAAACCAATCATACAGGGGAGGGCAAGTAGATGGTTGTTGCTACTTCAAGAATTCACCTTCACCATTATTGTGCGGCCTGGAAAGAGCCACATCATTGCGGACCAACTCTCTCGAATCAAGTCGGGAGAATTGCCGAAAGGAATTAATGATGATTTTCAAAGCACACTTATTTCATATTGCTATCCTTCCGAAATGGTACAAAAACATTTTCGAATATCTATCAACATCACAATTTCCAAGGGAAATGCCGCCTAGTGAGAGACGGAAGCTAGTAGTGAGAAGTAGAACGTTCCAATTGATCAATGAATTTTGTATAAGATGGGCCCAAACCCAGTGTTGCGAAGGTGCATTATGGAGGAAGAAGTGCAAAGTGTCTTGAGGGAAGCTCATGAGGGCCCACAAGAGGGCATATGGGGCCAGACACGACGACGCGGAAAGTACTCCTAGTAGTAGGGCTATGGTGGCCCACACTGTATAATGACACCAGGGAATGGGTCATAAGATGCGATACATGCCAATGAGCAGGGAAACCATTAAAAAGAGATTTCATGCCCTTAAACCCCTCACACGCACAAGAACATTTTGAGTGATGGGGATTGGATTTTATTGGACCCCCAAGAACAAGCAAAGCTCACCGGTGTTGATACATTGTGGTTGCCACTGAATACCTGACAAAGTTGGTGGAAGCACGGACCCTGTCGGACAACTCGACCTTTAGCACAGCCAAATTCAAATACGAGCAGATCATAACAAGGTACGAAATTCTCATTCAGTTGACTAGTGACAGAGGACACTTCGTCAATCATATCATCCGACTGTTGATGACGGAATTCAAAATCTTCCATTCCCTGTCTAGTCCATATTACCCTCGAGCCAATGGCCAAGCGGAGGCAACAAACAAGATTCTGGTGTCAGTCATTTACAAGTCTTGCGGGTTGTAGCATGAGGACTTGGAAGAGAAATTGCCTTCTGCGTTGTGGGCCTACAGAACAATGTACAAGGTGACAACCGGGCAAACGTCCTTTCAATTGATGTATGGACAGGAAGTCATGGTGTCCGCGGAGTTAATGGTTCCAAGCCTGAGAATTGCAATAGATAATAGGCTCGAGGATATGGAGAATCTATGTGAGAGACTCTACAACTTGAACAAATTGGACGAACAACGCATGATGGCACAGTGGGCTACGGAGGTCGCATAGACAAGACGTAAAGCATGGCATGATAAACACCTCAAGCAAGTTCGATTCACTCACGGCCAACTCGTGCTCAACTACAATAGAAAGAAAAATATCAAGCTTGGGAAGTTTAAAGTGAAGTGGCTAGGTCCGTATCGAGTCCGACAAGTCGGTGATAATGGGGCAATCAAATTATGGATGCTTGATGGCAAGGAAGTCTCCGAGACAGTAAACAAGTCCAAATAGAACCCATATCACGAAAGGCGACAGGGCGACCTAGTTCATGCCGGCGGGCCTAGCCAGATGGTGCTAAGGTTTTAGGATCATTACAAATGTAATAGCACTATATGATTGTATGTGTTTTCCAAATGCAAAAATCTCTTGCATTTATATTGAAAATGAGCCAAGAAGAGACATGTCCCTTCATGGGACATGTCTTCATTATTATGTAATTAATATAATGACAATTATGATTATATATATAACATATATATATATAATATCTCTTGAGTATTATATTAATTTCTCTAATATTTACATAATAATAATATTTCTATATATATATATATATATATATATATATATACATACATCTTTACTAGTATTGACTCATAGTGTTTATTCGACTGAAGCTACAAAACATCAACACTCCCTCTTAGCCAGGGAAAATTAAACACATGATTAGGATCAAAAGATATCATTTACTATGATATTAAAGATATGGTCTAACTAGGAATATTAAGTCTAATGAAATTCACCATAACTCATAGAGTCATAAGAATATCATCTCATGATATTGAGAGTATTGGCCACAGAATATCAAGTCACATGATATTCACCAAGTACTCAAAAATAATCTGAAAAGATATGTTACATTAATGTAATATTAGAGTTTATAGAGCTATCATCTCATGATATTAGGAGTAATGGCCACAAAATATCAAGTCACATGATATTCACCATGTACTCAAACTACTGGCCTACCAACATCAAGTCTCATGATGTCAACCAGGTACTCAACAAATATTTTAGATATGACCTTGATATGATATCAGAGATATGGTTTGACCAAGAATATCAAGTCTCATGATATTCACCATAACTCAAAAAATATTTTAGATATCACCTCAATATGATATCAAAGATATGGTCTGACCAAGAATATCAAGTCTCATGATATTCACCATGACTCAAAAAATTCCATAGGTAATGTATCCTTAATGCAACGTATCATCTAATGTGATCTGTTTCAGCCATCACATGATGTCTATCACAATAGAAGGTCAATGGTCTGTATAAGGAACTGAATCCACCATGCAAGAAATCATCTATTGTGATCTGTTTCAGCCATCACACGATGTCTATTACAATAGAAGGTCAATGGTTTGTTTAAGGAATTGAATCCACCATGCAAGATATCATCTATTGTGATTTGTTTCAGCCATCACACGATGTCTATCACAATAGAAGGTCAATGGTCTGTTTAAGGAACTGAATCCACCATGCAAGAAATCATCTATTGTGATATGTTTCAGCCATCACACAATGTTTATCACAACAGAAGGTCAATGGTATGTTTAAGGAACTGAATCCACCATGTAGGAAATCATCTATGATGATCTGTTTCAGCCATCACACGATGTCTATCACAATAGAAGGTCAAGTTATTGTAAGATCGTCACCTTTCAATAACTCTTACAAATACAAGTGACAATCATTTGGAAGTCGTCACTTCCTCATGATTTACACAGGACCCATATAGGCATTCATAATTCATAGTCATCTGACTCTTTGAACACTGGAGATTCCATCTCGATATGGTCTACTCCCTCTAAATCAATACGACCGAGATTATCAAAAGTTGATTTAATCATATCCTCTATCTGCTCCCTCTGAAGCTCAAGTTCTTGTATCAACCTCTTGTCCTCTTTTGAAATGTCAGACTCCCTCTACATCTGGTCTCAATCATCAAGTTGTTTTGCAAGCATTAAGTTGTTTCTCCCTTGAATGCAATTTTCGTGTGCTTCTATCCTGAACGTATGTCACAGAGAGATTACAAATAGCTCACTAAACTCTCTTGACCGAAAATACCAATGATAGAAGCATACAAGATTTTGCTAACCAATAGTATAGAATGAATTACAAACTTAAAAAATATGTGAATTAATAAAACATGGAATACTTATCTTTTATAAATTTTAAATATTTCATTTTGCAAGGTGAGCCCATATAGAAAATATCATGCAAATTCACATAATGATGTCTTCATTCTCAAAAATTACCATAATTCTTCACATGACCTATCTTGAATATCCAAAGGTTCTATACACTATCACAACCTTCAATCTTATTAGATCTCCCTTTAAGTGGTTAGGCTTTTAAAGAAGGAACCTCGCTATTTTATAGATTTCGCATAGACCTGTACACAGTCAGTCATAACTTTTAAACCCGACACTTTCTCGCTAATTGCTCCGGTGAGATTCTTCTAAATTTAGTTTTCACAAACATATTCAAAATTTGGTAAAATCCAACGGTGCATTTGTGAGGTATGGTCCTCATACTAAGATTGTATTTTTTGAGACAGCCACACATTCACTATCAACAAACTACTCTCTTACATTTGCAACTTTCTCTGATACCAAGTTAACATTTTAGGATCATTACAAATGTAATAGCACTATCTGACTGTACGTGTTTTCCAAATGCAAAAATCTCTTGCATTTATATTGAGAATGAGCCAAGAAGAGACATGTCCCTTCATGGGACATGTCTATACATTATTATGTAATTAATATAATGACAATTATGATTATATTTATATATACATATATATATATATAATATCTCTTGAGTATTATATTAATTTCTCTAATATTTACATAATAATAATATTTGTATATATATATATATATATATATATATATTAGTATATATACATCTCATATATACTAAATATATATATATATACATATCTTTACTAGTATTGACTCATAGTGTTTATTCAACTAAAGCTACAAAACATCAAAATATGGGAAATAGATTTTTTTTTTTAAATTAAGAGAGAGAAAGCACTATACGACCGTACGGCGACAAAAAAGAAAAAAAAACGTGCAACACCACCGTACAACACTTGGTCGTATGACATTTAAAGATTGTACGATCAAGATCGTACGACAAAAGTCGCAAGTGAGGAAAAAGACCATACGGCCTCTGCAAATGAAGACTTGCGCATCAAAAAGACCATATGGCCTAAAGGAAAAAAAAACACGTGCACCACCAGCATTAAAGACCGTACAGTTCTGTACAAAGTGTGGGGGAATTCTACGCAAGAAGTTCGTACGATTGGCAAAACAAGAGCAGGTTGTACGGCAGCAAGGAGGACGAAGAGGAATCCGTACGGTTTGAGGAAGAAGCTAAAGGAAGCACGTGAGTGCTAGTTGAATTTGTATGGTGAAAAAGAAAAGAGACAGTAGGGTATTGGGAGGCAAGTCGTACCATTCCATGCGCATCAAAAAGAGATAAAACAAAAATCAATTCATTGCTGTCTGTACTAGGAGAAGAAATCGGGCAAGGGAGAGCAAGGAAAAAATATTGAAAACCTAACCGTTTCACCAGGTAGAAAGGGATCAATTATAACTGTTTGCAAAAAGCGACAAGAGCAAAACCGTTAATGGATACAGGGAAAAAGAAAGGGAACTGGAGAATGCAGCTACAAGCAGGTGACAGGAGAGCAAAGGTACTACTATCAAGAGTTAAAATTGCAGGCAAGGCAGATGCTAGCATAAGTACAAAGAAGAAATCGGGTGATAATGCACAAATGGCAAACCAGAGGGAAATAGTGACTACACAGACAGTTACATTCGAGGGTTTGAATGGATGGGGCTGTCAAAAATGGTGGCAACAAACTCCTAACACAAATGAGGTGAAGAGGAGCCTGCGGAAGGCAAAGGTACATTGGGTTGTGATGGTGCCCTTATTTTGCATTCGTGACTTCAAGGGTTCGCTGAGAACCATGATCGAAACATTTGATCATTTTTCACGGACGAGCACCTTTCCCTACCTAGGGCACACCATCACAATCTCCTTTAAGGCTGCAGACTTCACACGGGTGTTTGGCATTCCGGGATTGAAGGGCAGAAATATTGATACCAAGCAGCGCAAAATGACAAAGGAGGCAAAAGAGTACTGGATTTGGATGGTTTCTCGTACGCTCACACCGGCAGAGTTGGCTTTAGTCACCAAGGCATTGAAGGGGAGGGGTATCAAGAAATCATTTGCCGCAAAGGGACACTGGTAGTGCATCATGTACATCATAAAGAGTAGGTTGACAAGTTCCAGCCGTGCATCCGATATCTCCATCCCACATATAAGTTTGATGAATGGCATACTAAATGGGTGGGCGTACGACTAGCCGTCATTACTGGCAGACCGCATATACGAGTTTTTGACATTACAGCACAAGACATTCTACATGTCGCACTACACCATTGGGCTCTTCTTGGAAGCCACATGGACCCAAATACCTGAGGAGTTGCAGGAAGTTAAGCCAACAAGCATGCTCGCACCTGATGAGCCACCCATCATTCTATGAAGGCATTTGGACACAGGAAACACACCACCTGGACAGAAGAGGAAGCACCAAGTTGTTTTGGAGGAGTCTAACAAAATTGACAGTGGATAGGAGCCAACAACAACTTCTAGCAATTCGAAGGACAGTACCGAGGTTGATTCGATAACCCACGAGGTAGTACAAGTTGCCCCACCGAGGTATTATTTACTCCACCACGACTAGGAGTAGTGCAGCTCACTACACCAACAGCAGGGTTGGTAACCACAGCAAATACTCTAGCGTTTGGACAGTTGAGGAAGCCAGTGGAGATGAGACCTGTGGGAGTTGCGGAGGTAGTCGCTGAGCCTACGACACCTACAGAGGAGGTACGGGAGGTGGAAGTGCTAGAGGTGGTGGCAGAGTCTAGACATGAGGAGTTGACTAGTGGATTGGAGTGTAGGGAGCAGTTCGATAGCACGGAAGTCCAAGAGGCGCGAAGTAGTGAGATGCAGGTAGAGGCCTTGGTTACCCCGATTACTCCCAGTATCGCATTTGTCACTTCAGAGGAAGCCCTCTTGGAGGACCCACCACATGTTACACCTTCTACTGAGGCCATTTGTACTTGGATCACACGGCGTTTTCAGATGACTCCCTTGGCACCTATGGGGCGGGTCTATCTCCTAGACGAGATACCCCCGCGAAAGTCGTGGTGTTGGATCGAGAGGCATCCCCCGTGGGTACCCATGCTTTGGCAGCAAGTCTGTTGGTAGAGAGTCAACCTCCGAGAGAGTTAGTGATGGAGGAGTTGATAGACCATTTTGCGGCCGTGGTGAGTAGCACAGTGGATTCGGCAATCCAGGTAACGGAGGGAGGGCCGAAACTCCCATCTTTTCCTGAGTCTCCTAGACAACCAGTTGGAGAGGATGTTGAGGCGTACTTCGCAGACGTGGTTGCACGTGGTCGTCGGGTAGTTGCTGCTGCACAAGCGAGGGCTCTTGAGAGGGTCGAGGAGGATCTCCAGAGGGTGCTCACCTTTATGAGACACGACTGCCTTGGAGTTTTTGCGAGTTGTTTTGAGTCTGGAGGATGGCTAGCTATAGAGACTGTTCAGATGAAGGCATGGGCTATGGATGTGCCTATGGTTTCCAGTAGGGTAGAGATCTTGATCAGCGAGATTGACTAGGCCTTTAGGGAAGGTTACTATACTTGGCGACGCGCAGGGTATGTTTCTGATGGACATGCGACTACATGGGAGGCTGCAGAGGCAGCTCGGGTGGGTTCGGTCACCCAGTTGGAGGAGGTCGAGAGGGATTTAGCTCACCACAGACAGGAGTCAGCCACCCAACAAGCAGCATGGGCAGAGGAGAGAGCAACGTTGATGGCTCAGTTGGAGGCCACTAGATTAGAGAAGGCATCTCTAGAGGCACAGTTTGCCGAGGAGAAATCCTCTCTTGAGCAGCATTTGGTGGAGGTTGGGGAAGAACAGAGTATGTTACAATTGGGTCTGACTCAGGCACGCAAGGAGGTTGATGGAAAAGGGAAGGAGCTTTTGGAAGCCGCATTCATGGTAAGGCATCATTAGAACATCAAATGGTTGTCGAATGGGACCTGAAGATTAGGACACAGCGGGTCTACGAGCTACGGGCTTGATTGCCATCTTCATCAGGGCCACCGGCTTCATCAAGGACGCTTCCTCAACCCCCTACTTAGCTATGATTTCTTTCTAGTAGTATATTTAGTTGGTGGGCAATTTTGTTTTCACGTCATCCCATTTTGTTGTTCTCCGTCCCGGACACTTTTGTTTCTTGTCATCCGAAGACGACTTTCTTTTTGGGGGGGATGATGTTGTCCAGCATTATGGACAGTTAGGTTGCAACCGAGGGTAGGTAGTTAACGGGTGCGACGGTTCGCCTCGCACCCCCGCGGTCCCTATTTGTATTTAATCTCTCGATGGAAGATGTGTTATGTTATGATATACTCCTTGTACATGATCATTTATGAGCAATGAAAGATACTTGAAGTTCTCTCTCTTATGTTGTGTTGTGTACTTACTATTCTGTATGACAGAAACAATCTAGTTTACCCGTGAGGGCAAACAAATACAAGGTTGTCAAAACATGGTACTAGGTATTACAAATTTACAATATATGTAAATGGAGCAATTCTGAAACAAACACAATAGTCTAAGCACCATTAATAAGCATCACAAAATCTCTAATACTCAGATTTTTAAACATGTGTATGTTTTAAAAGCTTATCAGAAACAAAAAGGAGTCATTCTTCTTCGGATTCCTCCTGAGACTTATCATCACCTTCATTATCTTCTTGGCTATTCTCTTCGTCCTCTTGGCTGTTATCTTCACTTTCTCCATCTTCTTGGTCTTCGTTCTCACCAATTTTCTTCTTACCTTTTCCTTTTGTATCTTTCTTTTTCTTAGGTCCGGATGTGCTACACTGGAATGAATCCCAATTCTGTCCTAAGGGGGGGGAGATTCTCTTCCAGTTGGAATTGTCGAAAATTTGGCTTGTCATTTCCATATCCCTCACTGTCTCTGCTTCTCTCAACTGATATGCATGCTCTTTGATGTAGGTATTTTGAAAATCCAAGTATTCGTTCTGAAAGCTGGGATCTACATTCCGAAGGTTTTGTGGCCAAAGGTCAACATCTTTAATATCCTCCTACTATATTTTCTCCCCTTCCCTCATAATCTTCATAAACCTATCAGTAGGCAATTTTACAGTGAAAGATACATATTAAGAAATCAGTAAGATTGTGACTCTATCAATAGAAACAGTAAGGACTCTCTCTAACCCTTGGTACCAGTACAAGTGCTCATTCCTTTTCATCTATTAAAACCACAAAATGTACGTAGAAAGAACAAGCCAAAGAACATTATGCTTCTTTTCCATGCCCAAGGTAAAACCAAACAAGACTTTGTTCCAACAAAATTCAGTGTTACTATTCCAGCCTTTAATGTTACCCATAAACAATGGCCAAACATGAACAACATACTTACAATGGAAGAAAATATGGAAATAATTTTCAATCTCACCACAGAACAAACAAGGAGTGGGTGAGGGACTTAAAACCAGCTTGTGGAGCAGCAATTGCCACCTGGAACAGTTGAGTTTAGGTTCAATTTTACTGGACCAACATGCATTCATGATCAATTCCCAGGTTTTGTTAGAAATATTGATATTCAGCATTCCTTGACATGCATCATGATATTAGCAATTTGGGTGAGGAGCTTGTACAGATTCTTGGCCTTGAAATTGAGAAGGGGGGTGCCACCCACTCACTTGAAATTGTAAAAAAAATTGGAGATTCAGTTCCCTGAAAAGCATTTTCACATTTGAAAGAACTTTAGCTAGAACTGAGTATGTTCTTTTATTTTCTTCTTTCAAGTTATATTACTTCTTAAAATCTTCCCAATTTTTTAGTCTTTGATTATAACAGAGCTTATTCAAAGAGTCAAGACCTACATAATACCATTTTCTGGCAGAACACCCTTACAAAAGGGCAAGGGCTTTCCCATTGCAACTGATATTCCACCATATATATCTGTGACCTACAAATCACCATTAATGGGATCGATAGCATTAGTATGAAGGAATTTTCTCTTACAACATTACCAGGCCCTCCAAAAAGCTAAGAAATGCCCTAGGCCATAGTGAGATAGCATTAAATTTACCAAATAGGAAATCATGAAAATGAAGCCCCTCCAATTTTTCACACATTTGACACATGCTTCCTGAATATTGTTTCTAACAAGGATCTTCCAAAGCTCATTCCCTTCTAAAGCTTTGACAATCCATTTCACTACAAGGGTGAACCCTTGTGTCTTTAGATCATTGAGACCCAAGCCCCCAGTTCTTTACTAACACAACACCATTCCCAAAAGATAGCATGCTTTTGGTGTTTATCTTTTCCATCTAACCACAAAAAATGTCTAATATATTTTTGAACTTTGTTGATTTGATACCTTGGAAAGAGCCAAGCTGAAGCATAGTATAAGGTATAAAAAGACAAGATTTTCTGACAGACCTGTAGTCTCCTTGCCAGGGATAAATAATTCCTATTCCAATTATTGAGCTTCCTCTCTATCTTTTAATATAACCAGTCCCATATATTACGTAAGGATGGAGAAACCGAGAAGGGAATGCCCAAATATCTGATAATAGTGTTGGGACCACCCCATTGCCATCCAAATCTACTGATCCACCTTGGGGGTTCATTCTCCCATGCGAGAAGGGTTGATCTGGCTTGAGATACCTCCAGCTTGAGGCTTTCCCAAAAATATCAATTCTATAGGCTAGATTCACCATATTATCTTCAAAGAGCTTCAGAAATAAGGGAGCATCATCTGCAAATTACATGTTAAGCAGTATGTCATTGTTGGGCAAGGTAATACCTGACAAGTTTGGGCCCAGTTCATGTGACCTGAGCATATAGAAGAGGCCCTTTGAAGCTATCAAAAATAGGGCAGGAGCAAGCGGACAACCCTATCTTATAGAACTGCTCAATGTAAAGGTTTCAGAAAGCTCTCCATTAATGTCAATCTGGGCATTAGCATCTCTGAAGAGAACCTAGACCATATTGCAGTATTCTTCAAGGAACCCCATAGCATTATTATAGTCAAGATATATGACCAGTCAATCCAGTCATATGCTTTCTAAAAGTCAAGCAGAAGGATACCAGCCTTCTATCTATTTCTATTAGGCCAATCTAAACCTTCCAAGCTGGTGATGAGATTTTCCAAAATGTATCTCCTTTTGATAAATGCAGTTTCGGTTTATTTTATAAGGAGGCAGGATGTCTATCAACCTTCTAGCAAGAAGCTTTGCAAAAAAATTATAGGAGACATTAAGTAGTGTAATAGGTCTCCAATTTCTCAAATTACTTTTGTCCCCTTCTTTGGGCAGCATCCTTATGACTCCTCTATTGATCTCTTGGAGTACCTTTCCAAACAGCTTCTTGGTACAATTCAAGTAGGTCATCTACCACCCAATTGACATTAGCCCTACAAAACTCTACAGGAAGGCCATCTAAACCGAGGGACTTGTCAATGTGAAATGACATGATAGTTTCTTTAACTTCTTTATCAAACTTCCTCTCAAAATCTTTGGCCATTTTAGTGTAATATTCTTGGGTATGATGCCTTTACAAAACTATTGTGCCACCTTGCAGACAGAGTTGTTTTCTTCTACAGTAAAGAGTTTGTTGTAGAAATCCAAGAATATCTTTTTAACTTCAGAATTCTTATGGACCCAGTTGTCATCAACCTAAATAGGGTGAACGGTTTCTCTATGTTGTTTTGTTTAAGTATGTTAAAAAAATACTTAGTTCCTTTATCCCCTTCCTGTATCTAATTGATTCTGACTATGATCCTTGCTCCTTCGCACTTCAAAAATTGAAACTTCCTTAGGTTGTGCTTGATTATCTTAATATGTTCAATTAACTCCTAAACTAAGGCATTATTTTGAAGCTTATCTTCTATTTTAACTAGTTCAATCTAAAGAGAATGCTCTTTCCTTCTTTCTAGGGGTTCTTTCTTACCCAATGATCTCAACAATTTTTGGAGATTGCTTACTAAAGTGTTCCAGTATGATTGTTGGTGTAATTAATTATTCACCTAATTACACTTTAGGATAATGCATACAAAGTAGTTTGCATTTGAGACATTTAGGAGTTTGCACTTTTACTTGTAAATAGTATAGGAGAAATTCTACTTTAGGTGGTGATAGTGGTTATCACATTCCACTTTATATGCTGTCTCCATCTTTAATGTACTTATCACTTTATCATTCTCCACATGTTACACATACTTCATTGCACAATGGAGGATGATCCACCTTTGGTGGACATGTGATTCCACCTTGTGTGGGTGATAAGTTATCTCCTAGTTATCATATTCTCCTATTGTCTTGCCTATATAAGCAGACACATCTACATTGAAATCAATCAATCCATCAATTATGGTATTGCAATTAAATTATTGCATTGTTGATAAGAATACAATTTGTTCTTGCCCATTTTGTCTCTCTTGTGCTATTCATTAACCTCTAGATCTTGGGTTAGAGCTATAGGAAAATTCTTACATGAAATCACAGCCCATAGAGTGCCATTGCATAATCTTTTGAGAGATTTGAATGCATATTTTGTGTTAATGTTTTGTAGCTATGAGAGATATCATTCTCTCCTTCTTCATCGTAGAGTTATGATGACATGGCACCAAATGAGATGACATGGTATTGTGCGTGGGTGTTGCCATCGTCCGTTCACAATCTTTATTGGTGCTGGTTCATATGTATGCAAGTTGCCATTGATTTTGTATTCTGTCATCATGATAAGCCTCAGTTATACTATGAAGGCGTCGGTTCACCTTCCTATGGTTTTCATATGTCGTTCTTGCTTTATCAACAAAATTTCTATCTATGATATATTATGGCACCACTTGTATTTATTTTGGTCTCTTTACTACAGTTGTGGCTTTTCCTACTTGGCTTCCATTGAGACTCTTTGAATATAATTCGTTCCTTGTTGATAGTCTCCCTTACGTGTACGTCCGTTCAAGAATCTCCATATGATTGTCACCGACATATTTATATCTTTCCCACCACTCATGGCTGACACTGGGCATCCGATCGGTGTCGATTCACTGTATTGAAGTAACGAAGACTGCTGAGTATAATTTTAGAGGATTTGGTCTCTGATTGACGGCATCAGTTCTGATTATATGATCATAATAAGTTGAATCTTCTTATGTCTATGCAAGCAGAAGTATTATTTAGAAGCAGCATTTTTCTGTATTAATTTCTCTTATCTGTGTACCGTGTGATCTCTAATCATTGTGTGATCATTGCATACTGAAGATTTTGATAACGGACAGAGTTTCTCTTGTATTTGATTTGATATACTTAAATAAAGGATCTATTTTTGGGGCTAGGTTTTTCACCCTCGGGTGGAGGGTTTTCCCAGGATATTTTATGGTGTTATCTGTTTTTGTATTTTCTATTCTTTGCACATTTACGTATTCTGGTTCAAGGACATTAACATTTTGGTGGATATTGGGGGCTCTTCTTGTAGCTTTCTGTTGTAGGTTAAAATTGGAGCTTGCTAGTGCAAATCAAAGGTTGGCATCACGAGGAGGTTCAAAAACCCCAAGATCAACTTTTGTTTCATCCACATCAAACACCGGAAGCAAAATCTATAACCATTTGAAGTTTGGAGGTGCGGCTGCGATTATGGCAAAATAATTGCGTAAAAAATTGCATAATCCCATTTTTGCAACTTCCAAAGCCTCATTCAAGTGCATGGTTTTTTTGTATTTTATAGTGTTGCTATTAGTTTATAGTAATTTTGATCAGAAATGGTACTTTCAAAATTTGGCTTAGTTTTGCAAATGTAATGCATAGACTTTAGTTTGGTCTTTTGCATAGTGATATAAGTTTATTATAGTCTGATTGTGGCAATTGCAATCATTGAAATGGAGAGTCCTAGAAGGAAGAAGAAAAACAAAAAAAGTTTACTTAATAAAGGTTTTAGTAGTAAAATGTTTTAAATAACTTTTACAAATTTTTAAAACAAATTTTCAATAAATATGCAAATTGGGAACACAATTTTTTTTCCACCTACTATACCTGTTGCAGTGATCCGTCCTCCAACTAGCAACTAGGGGGGTCAACTACTCCCATATTTTCTTGTCACATCAGTCAATTGGAGGGCATCATCAGTAATTACTGGCAACACATCCTTGGTGGCATTATCTTCATGTTTCCAGATTTGCATCATCATGTATTCTCATGCACGAGCCATGTTGTACACATACGAATATAAAGTGCTATCTTTCTTTGTACTTTGTCATTGATGACATATTTGATGTAATTCTACTGTACTCGGTAGATTAGGAATTATCTTGTGTGATGGTCCCAACCGGTGCTAAGAGGTGAGGAGTGAATCAGCACCCACTAAAACTTGAAAATATTCTGATATAAGCTAACTACAATTGCATGCAAAACTGATCCTATAAAAGAAATAACTATCACAAGATCATAGCAGTAATAAACACCAGATGTATCACGTGGAAACCCAAAGCGGGAGAAAACCATGGTGTGAGTAGAGCTCAAAAATTTTGCACTCTTCTGAAGTGCGCCCTATTAAAAGCCTTCCCTGTTAAAGGATTACAAACGCACAGTTAGATGCGACCCGATTAAGGGATTTAAGAAATAAGGCCTATTAAAGCCTACCGTGTTAGAGGACTTTAGAAAATCTACTAGATGTCACTCGGTTAAGAGATTTAAAACAAGGGACCTGTTAATGTCCACCCAAATACTGGGATTTTACTATTGCAATTGTGAGAGAGCAATACAAGGTTTGATCTTTTTAGATGGCTTTGTTGAGCCTGATAAAATCATTGTTTCATACACTGAGATTCTTCGTCAGGCAACACAAGTATACTCTCGTTAGGTTGTTGCGCTTCCTTGCACACTCTTCTCTTCTTCTTCTTCTTCTCTTCACCTTTTCTTCCCCTTTTTCCTTACTGTAACTTTTCTCAATGTATAGGTTCACTCTTTCTCTTTGGCAAAATGAAGGCAAATGATATTCTTCGCTGGCTGAAGAATACATAGACTTCCTTTGCCTTTCATGCTTTTTTTTGCATGTTGCGGTATCCACGAGGATCTCCTTTGGATCTATCATCCAATCAAGTCTTAGTTATAAGAGGAAACAATAGATACATGACATAGGCTTTTTCTCAACAAGAGATCCACCATGCAATCGTGTTTCAATTTTGTAAAGGAAACATCAATTGCATGTCACATATTTTCCTTTACATGGGATTTCACCATGTTTTAATGCCTTAAATTTTGGCATTAAATCCTTCAACTGTGCCTTGCACCGATATGTTTCGTAATGCAAAATCCTACGTGATTTGTGCAACAAAACTTAGTAGAAGGGTCACTTAAGTGTTTGTCATCTGTGACTTTCACCAGTTCACCGGTCTTAATGAAATCTCACCGATCAGAGATGATCAGTTCATTTCCTTCCTTATGCAGTGTACAAGTCAATGTCTTCACCTGTCATTTTTCTTTTCTCTATCTATACCAATTCTATTCCGGTCATTGCTCTGGTTAGTTACTTCACAGGTCATGGTACACTTCACTACACAGGTCGCTACTCTGAGCAATAAGTGTATCACTGCTTAATAGGTATCACCAGTTTCCTAAACAGTTTCTCTTGACAACTGCAATTGTTTACTACTATTGTCACTTGTTCCCTATTTGAACAATGTTAGCCTAATTGACATCAATGTCAACACCACTTTACCATTTACCGATTGCATCATTACCGATTAATGCCAACAATCTCCCCCTTTGGCATTGATGGCAAATACCTTACTGGTCCACATACCTTACTGGTTATAATCTCCCACTTTGACAATAATGCCAAAGGCTAGTCAAATGACTACCTTTCCTAAAGTCTGCTCCCCCTTCGAGCAACAGTCCTTTGTCACCAATCCGATTAAGATATCCCTAATTTACCTCTGAGATACTCAAAGGTACTCTTCGGTAAAGGCTTTGTGAATATGTCAGCAACTTGTTCTTTTGTGGGAACATATTCCAACTTTACTTCTTTATTCTACACCTACTCTCTCAGATAGTGATACTTTATAGCAATGTGTTTTGTTTTTTAGTGCATAACAGGATTTTTAGATATATTGATTGCACTAGTGTTGTCATAGAATATTGCAATCGGTTCAAGTACCTGTTTTTGGATTCCTTCCAATATCTATTTTATCCAAATTACCTATGTACAATTGATTGTTGTAGCAACATTCTCCGTCTCTGTTGTTGATTGTGAAATGTAGTTTTGCTTCTTGCTTGTCCACGAGACAATCCTTTCTCCAAGAAAGAATGCACCTCCACTTGTGCTCTCTCTGTCATCAATGTTACCGGCCCAGTCTCCATTGGTGAACACTTTTATCTCGAAACCTCCTTTGTGAGGAAACCATAGACCATAATCATTAGTACCCTTTAGGTATCTGAAGATTCTCTTTACTGCTATCAAATGTGTCTCTTTTGGGTTTCTAGAGAATCTTGCCACAATACCCACCGCATGTGCAATGTCAGGTCTATTGTCCACAGCATATTGTAATTTACCAATCATTAATCGGTAAAGTGTCTCATTGACTTCTTTAGCATCATCCAATTAGTTATCATTGGTGTGCCAATCGGTCTGGATTCTTCTAGCCCAAAAGATTTAAGAATCTCCTTAATATATTTGGACTAAGATATGAAAATACCTTCTTTGAGCTGATGGACTTGTAGACCAATGAAGAATTTTAATGCTCCAATCATGGACATTTCAAATTCTTTCTTCATTTCTTCAGCGAAGTCTTTGCTCATTTTATCATCTCCTCCAAAAATGATATCATCCACAAATATTTCAACATTCAGGTTCCCTTCTTTACCGGACTTAAGATACATATTGTTGTTATCACCTATTCTTGTGAATCCTATGGTCAAGAGGTATGAGTGTAATCTTTCATACCAAGCCCTTGGGGCTTGTTTTAGTCCATAGAGCATCTTCTTCAATTTGCAGACCATATCAGCTTTCTCTGTGGATGAGAAGCCCTCTAGTTGCTCTATATACACTTCCTGTTCTAGTATACCATTCAGAAATGCAGATTTTACATCCATCTGATATACTTTGAACCTTTTATGAGCAGCATAAGCAAGTAGAATTCTTACCCCATCTAGTCTTGCTACCGGCGCAAAGGTTTCTCCATAGATTTCTTCATTCAGCGTGTTTCTGAACACCCACTTGGTGCCTATGACATTCTTGTCATGTCTGGGAACAAGAGTCTGTGTTTCATTCTTTTCTATTTGCTCAAGCTCCTCTTCCATTGCCTTAACCCAATTGTCATCCTCCAGAGCTTCTCTAGTAGTTTTAGGCTCTATGTTGAAAAGCAAACAGATACTTTCTCTAGCCTTTCTCCTGGTAAGAATGTTAGCACATTTGTCACCAATAATGTTAATAGTGGAATGATATGTGACATAACTTGGCAAAACTGGTTGGTGGTCCCGGTCTTCATTTTCTGGTTGTGCAACATTTCCAGCGAGATCATGAACAACTTCGTCTTCTTCTTCAGTCATTCTTATGTTTTGATCCCTTCCTACCTCAAACACATTACCCTATTCCATGGGTTTGTCTACCTGTTCTTCTTCATCAACGGCTATAATTTCATTGAATTCTAAATGATCATTTATATCATGGTCCTGATGACTGACAGATTCACCATGACTGATCTTATTTCTTGGTTCTACATACTCATCAATTTTACATTTGCACTTTCCACTATTTTTCTTGTTCTTTTATTCAAACACCGGTAAGCTTTACTTTTGGTGGAATAACCCAAAAATATGACTTCATCACTCTTTGGCTCAAACTTGCCACAGTAAACATCTCTTTTGATGTAGCAGTTGCTTCCAAACACTCTGAAATAGCTTACACTGGGAGTATAACTAAACCATAACTCATATGGAGTTTTACCGGTTCCTTTCTTGACTTGAACCAGGTTCAATGTATATACAACGGTGTTGATTGCTTCTCTCCAGAAGTGATGAGGTAGATCCTTCTGAATCATCAGAGTTCTAGCACAGTCAATCGGAGTCCTATTTCTTCTTTTTCAGCGACACCATTTTGTTGAGAGGTTCTCAGTGCAGACATCTGCTTTTTTATCTCCTGTTCTTCACAGTAGTTGGTAAACTCTTGAGAGGTGTACTCACCTCGTCTATCCGACCTGAAACACTTAAGCTTTTACCGGTCTCTGTAGTGTCCCTTGGTAACCCCCCTTTATTGTTTTCTACAAAATCAACGTTAGATCAAAATAACATGTAATAATCATATGACTCATACTCTAATCTACGTTAGTTAGGGGGGAATTGTGATTCTTATAGCTGCCTCCAGGTCGGGCTTCACAGAATTCCCGATTCTCGGCCTGAGGGATATAAGATCCACTCTAAGCAACCGGGCTATCGACACATCATCCCAAGAGCACTGCCCATAAGAATCTCTTGGAAGCAATTAAATGCTTTCCAAGCCTACGCATATGACTGGCAATCAGTAGATATATTGCCTACGTGAGATTATAACAATCTCGAGACTACAGGACTGCACAATTTCCTCTAGCCCCGTCCAGATACGGGGATCCATCTGTATCATCCTTTTGTTGAGATATTAATCTCGAGACTAAGATATTATAATAATTTCTTCTAGCCCCCTCCAAATATGGGATCCATCTCTTAATGAACACATTATTCATATCTCTCTATGGTCCCATATCATCCACATAAAAATTGTACAATAATTTTATTCAGATTTATAAACAATTAAAAAAAACATGTGAAGCTCATAGCAACATTCGATGAATTCCAATTATAATCATTTATATATGTAAAGAATATCATATTCTGAAAGTGTAAGTATATATATATATATATATATATATATATATATATATTTAAATGAAACTGTAATAAATGTCATAACTTACTGCAGGCTTCCGTAAGTCTCTGCAAACTTCCTTAAATATTTAGTATTCCTCGTATACTGTTCTTTTTTTTTCTCTGTTTTTTGTTTCTTAATACATACACGTAATATATATATATATATATTACACTTGATTAGTGTGCAGATATATGTATTAGACTGAGCACAGTAATTTACACCCAAGATATTAATAATATGCAACAGCAATATAAATACCTCTTACCTTTCTTCTGATTGGAGTTACCTTTTAGTGCTGAGTGGGTTCTTTTTTGCTGACTGTACCAAGTGGCTAATGTTGATTGGTCTGTTTATTCTCTGCCATTTCATCAGATTTCCCCGTTAACTTTTATATCCCTCATCTTTGATTGTCTCTTCCATTTTATATTCTTCCTTCCTATTTTGGTTTTCTATTCCATGAGATAACTTCTTATTCTCAAAAAACCAAAAATACCAGATTCAATACTTGACGGGAAGGCTATTCCATATTCCAAGTTTATATGCCTTGACTTTCAATGTAGGATATATTTTGTTTTATGCACCTCAAACAAATCTGGACGGATGATATAAATATATACATTTTTTTCCTTCATACTAACTGGCTGGTGTATATCCATGTCATTCTTGAAAGTGTTGATTTTGTATCCCTTTCTTCCATTCGATGCTTCTCTAATTCCCCCTGCCCATTTTTTGGACATACTGCATATTAATAGGAGTGGGAGAGGGAAGTCACGTCCCTCCCCACATGGGTCGCCACCCCTTAGGGTGCGGCTGGACCCTTGCCTTCATTTGCTGCCGACCAACTTTAGGTATTAGATATAATATATATATTATATTATATATTATAATATATATAATATATAGATTATAATATATATATTATATTAAATGATTAGTATTATAATTTCTTATTTTTATATTTTAATATAATATATATTATATTATTAAGTTATTAAATAATTAATATACTATATATTACATTATAATATTATATTATGTTATTTATTATAATATATATATTATATTTAAACGATTATAATATATATATTTTATTAAAATGATTATTCTTATAAATACATTTTATTAAATGATTATTATTAATAATACAATTATTAATAGTGTTTAATTTTTATAATAAATATATCTTATTAAATTACTCTTATTAATAATATAGCAATATATATAATATTATTTATTCATTTGCAATGTTATATTATAATTCATTTAATGATAATTGTATTTATTATTTTAGTTTGTCTATTAATTTATTATTAATTTATGGTCAAGGAAGGGGACATTACAGTCTCCTTCTCACCTCGAGCCTTGTAAAGTTTAAACATATGGAAGGCCTCGGATTTTTCCTTAAGGAACAGCGTCCACTTCATCCTTGAAAAATCACCTACAAAGAGCATAAAATACCTGTCTCGATAGTAGCTCTTCGTCCTCATTGGTCCACACAGATTTGTGTGAACAAGATCTAGTACATTTTCAGTAGAAAAAGACTTGTTGCTGAAGCTTGTACCTGTCAATTTTTGTAACTAACATTCTTTACAAATGGCCTTGTCTGGCTTTATAATGTCAAGAAGCCCTCTGATTGACTTCTTCCTACTTACTTTGACTATGCTATCAAAGTTTATGTGGCAAAGTCTCTTGTGCCAAAACCAGCTATTGTCATCCTTTGCCATGAGGCAATTTTTCTTTGTCTCCCCTTTTGTTGTAGCTACAAGGCAAGCCCCCTTGAATGAGTTTAGGTAGAACAGGTTCCCTTTGCTCTTTCTACAGGTGGCAACTTGAGTTCCTAATTGATTCTTGACAATACAAGAACCCTATCCAAACTCCAACAGATATCCTTTGTTGTTCACTTGAGCCACACTTATTAGGTTGTAAATGAGTCCTACCTAGTACAGATCATCACAAACAGCTTCATTTCCAAGTGCTATTGAGCCTTTGCCTCTAATAGCACAGGGGGCATTGTTACCAAATGTCATTGATCCACCATCATTAAGCTTCAAGCTGATGAACTTGTTTTTGTCACCAGTCATGTGGTGAGTGCATCCACTGTCAATGATCCAGTCATCACATTGGTGGGATCTAGAGATAAGTGTCATTTCACTTATCACTGAACTTTCTTCCTTTATTGCCACAAAGGCAATTTCATCATCTCCTGATTCTTCATATTCATTGTCAGTGACACCTTCCTCAGCAAGGTAGCACTCCTTTCCTTTGTTCTTGAATCGGTTGAACTTTTGTTTATTTTCATTTTTTGGACACCTGGTAGCTATGTGCCCTATCTTATTCCAAGAAAAGCACTTCAATGGAAGTGTAATGTTCCTGACCACAACTCCCAGAAAGAAAACGGTCACGCTGCCTCTACACAGCCCTTCTGAGTCTATACGGAGGACTAGGCGAGATGCTGGGAGACCGTACAGTGAAGTAGGGGTGGTCATACGGTATTAAGCAAAAGGTCGTACGAAACAAATGAAGGTCGTACGGTGATGTCTGGGTGTCGTATGGTGCTAGTAGAAGGGATTGTAGGGAATTGCTTGGAGACCGTACAGGATCTGCAGAGAAGGTCATACAGAGTTGCATGGTGGTTGTACGATGTCAACAAGGGAGACCGTACGGGGTTGTTTGGAGACCATACTGGCTAGGGGAAGGTCGTACGGTAGTGGATTATGGCTGCCAAAAAAGGTGTTGAGGCTCTTCGCTTGGTGAAGTGTGACGGTCGCCAATTGGAGTTGGAGTATGATGTCGAATGTTTGCGAAATAATATTTATATCCAGACACGAAACAAGGACGCGAGCCAATATTTTTGCAAAGCAGTTTTTATTGATATAAATGAAAATACTATAGATTCGCTAGACCCAATACAGCAGAACAAGCAAAATAGGGTGAGGGTTAAATCCCACCAAAATTGCAAATACCAAATAGGGAGGGTCTTTCACCTCTGAAATGGAAGCCAGCAGAATCCCAACAGGAATTCACAATTAACAATAAAATATCAAATCTCTAACATATTAATTTCATCCTACACGCCGCGCATAACTGCCCGTCGGGAAAACTCCCGAGGGTGCACAAATAGAACCGACGGCGACAACTACTCCTATGCCAACAAATAAAATATGGGCCTAAGTAAACTAAATCGATTGGGACCCAAATACAATAGTTTTTATTATTCATTTAATGACGGGGACATTACAGTCCTCCCGTCCCAATAATTGCTTGTCCTTAAGCAATTTCAGGCTAGGGTGTTCCAAAGTCTCTTCGCCTTCCCAGGTGGCATCTTCAAGGGGTAGATCCTTCCAGCACACAAGAAATTCCTTGACCGTGCGTGTCCTCAATCTTTTCTTTTGACTGTCGACGATTTCCGCCGGTTCCAATACTAATTTTCCTCCGTCGTCTTGACCCACAGCTTTCTTCAAGCAAGAAACGTGGAAGACTTGGATTCGACTTCCCTCAGGTAGGTCTAATTCGTATGCAACCTCGCCCACTCTCCTTGTCACACGGTAGGGTCTGTAGAAGCGCGGCCTCAGCTTCTCCTTCCTGGAAGCCTTCAAAGAGGACTGTCTGTATGGTTGAAGTCGGAGGTATACCAAATCCCGACTTCAAAATTCCTCTCGATTTGGTGCTTGTCAGCATACATTTTTTGTTGATTATGAGCCCGTTCGAGATTTTCCATTAGGGATCTTAAAATATCTATTCCTTGTTGCAGCCAATCTTTGGCCTTCGGTGCGTGACTGTCACCCATAACCAAGTCCACAAATGAAGGAGGTTCACACTCGTACAAAGCTTTGAAAGGTTCCATTCCAATGGACATGTGGTAGGTGGTATTGTAATAGTACTCTCCCAGATGTAGCCATTAGACCCATGCCCTTTGTTGTGCAGAAACATAGTTTCTGAGGTAACCTTCTAGCCATTTGTTCAAAATCTTTGTTTGTCTGTCGGTCTGGGGGTGATAACTGGTGCTTGGCGACAACTTCGTCCTAGCTAGTTGAAACAATTCTTTCCAGAAATTACTGAGGAAGCAGCTATCTCTATTGCTAACTATGTTTCCAGGGAGTCCATGCAAGCGGAACACCTCCCGAAAGAATAAGTCTGCCACCTGTGAGGCCGAAAAACTCTGCTGAAACAGCAAAGAAATGTGCATACTTGGTTAATCTGTCAACCACCACAAAGATGCAGTCCTTCCCCTACGCCTTAAGGAGCTCAGAGATGAAATCCATTGAGATGCTATCCCACTTTTTCTCCGGAATTGGTAATGGTTGAAGTAAACCCGCCGACAGAGTGTGTTCGGATTTATTTTGTTGACAGGTAGAGCATTCCCAGACGTACTGTAATATATCATTCTTTAGGCCCTTCCATGAAACCTTTCCCTGATCTATCTATAGGTCTTCAAGTATCCTTGATGCCTGGCTAGAGGCAAGTCGTGCATCTCTTTCAAGATTTTCTTCTTCAATTTGGATTCAGCTACCAAATAAATTCTGCCTTTGTAGAAAATAATATCATCAACCACCTTATACATGTCGTCTCGTGCTTCTTTGTCTAGAAGTTGGCATGCAAAAGTGTTCTTGGAGTATTCGAGCAACAAATGTGCCATCCAATCCGTTGATATGTAAGATAAGGAACATATGGCCGACTTTCTTGACAAAGCATCAACCACTACATTATTTTTTCCTTTTACATACTCAATGTCAAAGTCGAAAGCTTGTACTTACCCATTTTTGTTGTTGCTCATTCAATTCCCGTTGTTCCAAAAAATGTTTGAGGTTGTTGTGAACTGTACGGACGACGAACTTGGCTCTGACGAGGTATTGCCGGAATTTTGTCAAGGCATGCATGATGGCGAGCATTTCTTTGTCGTATATGGAATACAACCTTTCGGCCCCTGAGAGCTTCTGACTTTCAAAAGCAATTGGGTGGTGGTCCTACATCAGCATGGCCTTGATACTCTCTCCGAAGGCATCGCACTCCAGGATGAAAGGCCGAGTGAAATCTGGCAGTGCAAGAACCGGGCAAGAACTCATAGTCTTCTTGAGTTTTTCAAAAGTTTTGTGTGCCCGTTCACTCCACTAAAAAAACCCCTTGCCCTTCTTTGTCAGATCGATGAGTCGCGTGCTGAGCTATGAGAACCCCTTCACGAACCGTCTATAGTAACTACACAACCCAAAGAATCCACGTAGTTCCGAAAGAGTTTTCAGAGATGGCCAATCCAAGATAGCCTAAATCTTCTCTTGATGTACCTGAACTCCTCGACTACTGACAATGTGCCCTAAATATAATCTCTGTCATCCCGAATTCACATTTGGATCTTTTGGCGAACAAAAGTTGTGACTTCATAATCGCAAGCACTTCTTCCAAATGCCTTAAGTGCTCCTCCCATGTCTTGTTGTAGATCAGTATATCATCGAAGAATACCAATAGAAACTTGCATAGCTGTTTGTTAAAAATGTGATTCATGCAAGATTGGAATGAAGTTGGCGCGTTGGTCAATCCAAATGGCATGACCAAAAATTCGTAATGCCCATAATGGCAACGAAATGTTGTTTTCTCCACATCTTGTTCCCTCGTGCGGATTTGGTGATACCCCGAACGGAGGTCTATTTTGAACAAATAGACGGCGCCGTGTAACTCATCTAGCGATTCGCCGATCCTGGGAATTGGATACCTATTCTTGATGGTCTTTTTGTTCAATGCCTGGTAGTCTACACACATTCGCAATGGTCCATCCTTCTTTTTAACCAGCACTACTAATGATGCAAAAGGACTAGAACTAGACCTGATCCAACCTTTGTCAAGAAGTTCCTGTTTTGTTTTTCATTCTCATCTTTTAGCCTCTTAGGGTGGCGGTATGGCACAATGATAACCGGTTTGGCGCCAGTCTCCATCTTAATGGTGTGTTCAAACCCCCAGTGTGGTGGTATGCCTAGTGGTATGTCAGCGAAGACTTGGTGATGTCTATCCAAAATGGTTCGAAGCTCTTCATCCTGGTGGTTAGTTCTTTGTCCCTAAATAGGTTCTATCGAGGCAAAACAGTGTGCGGCCCAGACCACGTCGTCGTGTCTGAAGATTGCTTCCATCTGTCGGGTTGAAACTTCCTTCGGTCCTCCATTCGACATCCCTCTCAGCACAATCTTTTTGTCATTCACCTTGAAGGAGAACTCCATTCATTTGAAACTCTATGTGTATTTGTCCAATGTTTCCATCCACTGAATGCCCAAAATGACTTTCATGTCATCCAGATCGACCACGAAGAAATCATCCGTCACTGTGTGGTTCCCCATGGTTATGCTCAATTGCGGAACCAAGTGGGTGCATTTTAACAAGTTTCCTCCCACCACCTTGACGTCAAATCCCTAGTGTGCCTTTGTACACAAACTCCGCCGACTCACCAACAATCAGTTAATGAAGTTGAGTGTGGCTCTGCTATCAAGCATGACCACGACCCATTGCCCTTGGAGGGTACCCCGGATCCGGAATACAATACAACTTGGAGCTCCCGCCAGAGTAGCAATGGCACCTCCTCTCTTCAAGAGTGTGGCTATTCTTTTTGCACAATTGATGTTTACCTCCCCAGAAGTTTGTTGTTCGTCCCCATCGGCTTCCGGTGCCTGTTCCTCCTCCTCGTCGGACAATACCTCAATTTAATGAATTTTTCCTTTGCCAAGGCATCAATGTCCCAGTACCCATGATTCCTTACAGTTGAAACAAAGTTTCTTCCTTCTGAGTTCCTGCCTAGTTGCCTCATCCAATGGGGGATTCCTAGGTGGGGGTCTGTTGTCTTTCTCCCTTTGAGCAAGAGGTGGTTTGGACTATGAGTAATATTTGGTGGAAGAAGAAGAGGATGTTGCCATGTCACGTGCCTTCTTTATTGCCTCCGTGAGTGTGATGGGATTGAATCCCTTCACCCAACCCTTCAAAGGTTCTGCCAACCCATCCATAAACACTAACACCAAACCTCTTTCTGAAATATTTGTTACCAAGACAAACATTCTCTGAAATTTTGTTATGTAACCATCGACTGTGACGGATTGCTTCAATTGAGCCAACTCTTTGAAATTCAGTTCTGGATCTCTTTTGTGAAAATGGTCTATCAATCTCTCAGTGAATTCAGCGTAGGAATTTATTTGATCGTGGCCAAGAGTAACCATGCCATGATGCCACCATTCATGGGCTACCTCTTCCAGATGCAGTGCAGCAAATTTGATGGCCTCATCCTCTGGCATAGGGTTGAGCTGGAAATACATGTCTTCCTTTTGCACCCATGCTCGAGCTATGATGGATCCAGACCCATCAAAGGATGACAAGTTAACCTTGCCAATCTTTTGTCTGAGATCGTCATTATGATAGCCACACTTGTTTCCAACAAAGTACCTCATTCTCAGCTCAGCATAGTCTTTGAAGGATATCTCTCCTTCCATATTTGCGTTCCTCCAATCTTCCCGAAGTTGATCCTGCACTTCTTGGAAAGTTGGTTGCTCTCTATGCTGCTCTTCCTCCCGTGGAGGGAAAGTTGGCATCAACGGTCAAGAGCGTACGGTTTGGGGATTTGCCCTTACTGAGACAGAATTGTCACTTTGTTCAACAGATATCTTGCCTTCAGCCAATTTTCGCAGTGTCTCTTCCATGAGGCGCTAAGTGTCATTTATCTGTGTTTGGTTCATAGTGAGTTCTCTCGAAAGAGTCATGACTTCGACGGCAAGATCTTGCGGATTCGCCATTCTACCAAGTGATATCTTCTCCTCTTCCTAGTATAAACTTGCATTCACTACCCACAAGCTGGCAGAATCACCAACTCTGATACCACTATAGTATTCCGAACCACAACTCCCAGAAAGAAAACGGTCACGCTGCCTCTACATAGCCTCCGTACGGAGTAGGCGAGATGTTGGGAGGCCGTACGATGAAGTAGGGGTGGTCGTACGGTGTTAAAAAGAAGGCCGTATGGGACAAATGAAGGTCGTACGGTGATGTTTGGGTGTCGTACAATGCCAATAGGAGGAGTCGTATGAAATTGCTAGGAGACCGTACGGGATCTGCAAAGGTTGTATGGAGTTGCTTCGTGGTCGTATGGTGTCAGCAAGGGAGACCATACGGGATTGTTTGGAGGTCGTACTACCTGGGGGAAGGTTGTACGGTAGTGGATTATGACTAGCAAAAAAGGTGTTGAGGCTCTTCGCTTGGTGAAGTGTGACGGTCGCCAGTTGGAGTTGGAGTATGATGCTGAATGTTTGGGAAATAATAAATATATCCAAACACAAAACAAGGGCGCAAGCCAATATTTTTGCAAAGCAGTTTTTATTGATATAAATGAAAATACTATGGATTCGCCAGACCCAATACAGTAGAACAAGCATAATAGGGTGAGGGTTAAATCCCACCGAAACTGCAAATACCAAATAGGGAGTCTTTCACCTCCGAAATGGCAGCCAGCGGAATCCCAACAGGAATTCGCAATTAACAATAAAATATCAACTCTCAACATTAATTTCATCCTACACGCCGAGCATAAATATCCGTCAGGAAAACTCCTGAGGGTGCGCAAATAGAGCCGACGGCGCCAACTACTCCTACGCCAACAAATAAAATATGGGCCCGAGATAAACTAAATCGATGACCCAAATACAATAGTTTTTAATACTCATTTAATGACAGGCACATTACAAGAAGTTTCCCTTTGTACTTCCCTTATCCTCTTGGAAATCTCCTTGCGATGAGTCCTGCTCTAGTTCTTCTAAGAGAAGATTTTCAATGAAATAACCAGACTTACCGGTAGAACTACTACCGGTCTCTCTTCCTTTCTTGGTGGAAGCAATATTCATGGATGACTTAAAAGAAACATCTAACATGGGTAAGCTATTATCATAATTGCTTAATTCAAAAGCAGTTAACTTACCGATAAGAGAGTCAAGGGTAACTTGTGATGTGCTCACTGATCTGAACTCTTGTATGGCTGAGATTTTGATAGCATACTATGGCCTTAGCGTCCTCAGTATCTTGCTTATTACATCTTGCTCACTCAGTGTTCCTCCAGAGCTTTTGATGGAGTTCATCACTTCTTTTATTTTGTTGTTGTAGTGCTCAATGTCTTCTCCTTCATTCATCTTCATGTCATCATATTTGCCTCTGAGGCTTTCTACTTTTGCTGTTTGGACATTAGGGTCGCCTCCGTACACCGTTTGTAGCTTCGCCCACATTTGGCAAGTTGTAGTCAGATGTTCAATTTCTGCATAGATATGGTCAAGAAGCGTATTAGATATACATAGCAGTCGTGTGTTCACTTTTGATCTTCAGTTGATCATCCGTCAAGGTACTGGTGGGTTCATTGTAATCTGTGATCACATGGTTCCAGAACTGATCTCCGATGGTTTTCATGTACAACTTCATTCTGCTGCACCATAGACTGAAGTTTTCCTTAGAAAACTTAGGTCCTTCCTTTCACATCATTTGATCTATTCCTTGTTGTGGTTAAGCAGCACAGAAAAAGAACTTGGCCCTAATACCAATTGATGGTCCCAATCGGTGCTAAAAGGGGAGGGGTGAATCAGCACCCACTGAAACTTGAAAATAATCTGATATAAGCTAACTACAACTGCATACAGAACTAATCCTATAAAAGAAATAACTATCACAAGATCATAGCAATAATAAACACCAGATGTATCACGTGGAAATCCAAATCGGGAGAAAACCACAGTGTGAGTAGAGCTCACAAATTTTGCACTCTTCTGAAGTGCGCCCTGTTAAAAGCCTTCCCTATTAAAGGAATACAAACGCACAACTAGATGCGACCCGGTTAAGGGATTTAAGAAATAAGGCCTGTTGAAGCCTGACTTGTTAGAGGAATTTAGAACATCTACTAGATGTCACCCGGTTAAGGGATTTAATATAAGGGACCTGTTAATGTCCACCCAAATACTAGGATTTTACTATTGCAATTATCAAAGAGCAATAGAGGGTTTGATCTTTTGAGATGGCTTTGTTGAGCTTGATAAGATCGTTGTTTCATACACTGAGGGTCTTCACCAGGCAACACAGGTATACTCTTGTTAGGTTGTTGCGCTTCCTTGCACACTCCTCTCTTCTTCTACTCTTCTCCTTTTTCCGCACTGTAGCTTTGCTCAGCGTACGGGTTCACTCTTTCTCTTTGGCAGAATGAAGGCAAATGATATTCTTCACTGGCTGAAGAATAAATAGACTTCCTTTGCCTTTCATGCTTTTTTTGCATGTTGCGGTATCCATGAGGATCTCCTTTGGATCTATCATCCAGTCAAGTCTCAGTTATGAGAGGAAACAACAGATACATGACATAGGCTTTTTCTCAACAAGAGATCCGCCATGCAGTCGTGTTTAGGTTTTGTAAAGGAAACATCAAATGCATGTCGCATACTTTCCTTTACATGGGATTCCGCCATGTTTTAATGCCTTAAATTTGGGCTTTAAATCCTTCAACTATGCCTTGCACCGATCTGTTCTGTAATGCAAAATCCTGCATGATTTGTGCAACAAAACTCGGTAGAAAAGTCACTTAAGTGTTTGTCATCCATGACTTTCACCAGTTCACCGATCTTAATGATATCTCACCGATCAGAAATGATCGGTGAATTTCTTTCCTTATGCAATGTATGGGACAATGTCTTCACCTGTCTTTTTTCTTTTCTCTGTCTATACCGGTTCTGTTCCGATCATATACTTACCGATCACTGCTCCGGTTAGTTACTTCACCGGTCACGGTACACTTCACTACATAGGTCGCTACTCCAAGCAATAAGTCTATCGTTGCTCAATAGGTATCACCGGTTTCCTAAACAATTTCTCTTGACAACGGGAACTGTTTACTACTATTGTCACTTGTTCCCTATTTGAACAATATTAGCCTAATTGACATTAATGACAACACCACTTTACCATTTACCAGTTGCATCGTTACCGGTTAACGCCAACATTGTGAGACTTGGTGCAAGAGGAGATTAGAATCCACCAATCGATCATTGGCAATGCATGGCTCCAGCTGAGACTTCAAATGTACCAACCTGTCATTTATGAGTATTCAATACCCTCAAGTGGGTCTATGCATGCCTAATCTCTATCATGTTGCAGTCGTTGATTCATCATCATTTCTTCATTGACATTGGTACTTGTTATTGACACACTTTGACATTCTAGGTGTAGCATTGGCTCTATTTTCTTCTAATGGGAGAGTATTGGTTGTCATCTTGGACCATCTTTGCAAGAGATTCTAAATTGAGCAGGGGCTTCATGGTCTCTCTTTTTCTCTCTCATTTATTATTGAGAGCATTCTGTATTTTAATCTCTCTTTTTTTTGTGGGAGGGTGTTCTCCCATGTGGTTTTCTCCTCTTCTTTACTTTGTGAGAGATTGCAATTGCATATTGTACATGGGGTACCTAACATGCCCTAGCCGTCGGGACCCATCATACATTGTGACCTTAAGTCTCTATTCCCTTAAGTTGCACTTAAGGGGGGGTGTTGTCATAATTAATTATTCACCTAATTACACTTAAGCTTATTAAGATAATGCATACATAGTAGTTGGCATTTGAGACACTTAGGAGTTTGCAGTTTTAGTTGCACATGATGTAGGAGAAATTCCACTTTAGGTGGTGATAGTAGTTATCACATTCCACTTTATATGTTGTCTTCATCTTTAGTGCACTTATCACTTTATCATCCTCCTCATGTTGCATGTACTTCATTGCGTAGAGGATGATCCACCTTTGGTGGACATGTGATTCCACCTTGTGTGGGTGATAAGTTATCTCTTCGTTATCATATTTTCCTATTGCCTTGCCTATATAAGTAGGCACATCTACACTGTAATCAATCAATACATCAATTATGGTATTGTAACTCACTTATTGCATCATTAATAAGAATAAAGTTTGTTCTTGTCCATTTTGTCTCTCTTGTACTATTCAAAGGCCTCTAGATCTTGGGTTGTTGCTATAGGAAAATTCTTATAATGATCTCATACCACATCTGCTATTAATTGTCTTGGTGTTGTTTCTAAGGGTGTTGATACCCTCAATGTAGTCTTGCTGATTCCATAACTCAATATTCAATTTAAAAAGAGCACCCTTCGTATTATTGTCCATGTGCCGCTTATTTCTGAAAAAAACAGTGGCGATTATGGGATGGTGATCAGATAATGCCTTAGGCTCTACTTGAACAGGGTTTTTATTGCAATTATTAACAAAACTGAAGGTGTCGTGGTAGGCATAGAATCTATCCAATCTGCAATATATTATTTCCCCTTGACCTTGGTAGTTGCATTGTGTATACTAGATGGCTTTAGTCTTTTTTCTTGCCTACTATAGGGTCAATAACTTTAAGCCACCTCATTCTATCCTAGAAGTGACCATTACCTTTCCAATTGAAACTAATTCCTCCTAGTTTATCTTCTATATTTTCTACCATATTGAAGTCTCCTCCAAAAATCCAAGGGGCGTTGGGCAGAGACTAAGTTATCTATTGCAACAATCTAATCCTCTCCCTGTGATCATTTGGTGCACAGACAGCAAAGTGATTATTGTCTTTTGAATTTTCCACCCACAAGCGTCTATTGCATAGGGAGAACCCAGTCTGATGATGAACTTGTCAAAGACACTATTGACCATTATTGCTATACTACCCTTCCTTTCTTGTGTTTAGTGCGGAAAAAAATAGCCTCTCCAGATGAATCTCAAGTTACTAACTAGGTTAAAACCTATAGTTTTGACTTCTTGTAAAAATAGAAAATCTATTTTTTTAGTTTGATTACAAAAGCTTCTCATGACATACTTTCTATTTGGGGATCCCAATCCTATGATATTCCAACTCACACACTCACGGGAGAGCTTGAGCGAACGAGTCCTCTTTCCCATCCTTGATTAGAATCTAAAACACTCAAGGAGATTGGTGTCTTTCCCTTTTTTCCACTCCTTCACAAAACTATTAGTCCTACTCCTATTCTTTCTTTTTCTTCTACCTTTGCCAGAGGCACTATTGTCGTTTTTAGTGTTTTCATCATTGGTGAAGGCCAAAGTCATGCCATTTAGGGTTTCAGAGTCAATCAGCATTTCCTGTTCCTCACTATCACACATTCCACCTTCAATTTCCATCAAGTATGCAGTGTCTATGAGCTCTGATAAACGAACCTGGTCCTTTGTAACATTGTTTAATAGGGCCAATTTATCAACATCCCCACTAGGTACATCTTCATCCAATTCCTTTGCGCAATTTTCAATGCTTTTGCTTTCCTTGTCGATTTTTTTGCAATGGACAGTATCTTCGATTCTAATGCTATCCCATTACAACCTATGGTGTTCAAAGCATTTGGAGGGTCAGCGAATGAATTCCCGATAATTCTTCCTATAATGTCCCCGTTTTTCAGAGCTTTGGATTAGCGTACTTTGGTCACTCTCATAAACTAATCAAGTGATCAGAGGGGGTCAGTTGGCAGAGCCAATGGTTGGATTCCATTCTAGAGGTTAGTTGCCAGGTCTGCTCTTCATTTGGGTCAAATCAAATGACTTACTATTTATAGTAAGTGTTATTTTGGGTGTGGCTTTGTTTAGCAGGGTGCCTGCGCAATATTATCAAATGTTTCAGGATTGATTTTGAGGAATCTCCAATTTGTGAGACTTACTATATTTAGTAAGTCTATTTTGATCAGTTGGCTATTTCTGGCAGGGCAGTATGCGCTTGGGGCTCTGTTGTCAGAAGTTAGAATATTTTGTCAAAGCGATTCAGTGGCTTCATATTTTAATTGTGGTTATTAAATTAAATTATTTTAATTTAATAACTTTATAACTTTAATGTTATAAAATGATGTTGTGTTGAAGAAGCTACTTAAGTGAAAAATGTGAAGTTGAAGCTTTTTCAAAAAGCTTATATATTCAACTCGAAAAAGCATTCTTCTCACCTATTGATCATTTGATAAAAAATTGTGTTTTGAGAAGTGGAGAAGAAAGGCTAGGGTTTGAGGACAGATTCCTCATTTTTGCAATTTGAATCATCACTGATGGATGATGAATTTTGCCACTGAAATTCTGAATATTTAGTTATGATTCTGAGAATGCAATTTGATGCTGATGTATACCAAATTGTGAAGAGTTCTTCAATTATTGTTGTTCAAAGATATTCTTCATCAAGTTCGATTTTCTTCTAGAGATTCAAATAATTGCCAAGAAGGCTGTTATATCTTCCCAATGGCTGCGATTGGAAGTTGGTGAGCATTGGCAGCATTGTCCAGTAAATTTACTGATATTCTGGACTGCATTTTGTGCTGGAGATTTGTGTTACCTTTCATATTGGCTGTGTGAGGTGTTTTGAAGGCTGCGTTTCCTTTCATATTGGCTGCATGAGGTATTTGAAGGCTGCGTTTTCTTCTAGAATAGGTTGTGTGTCTTCTTAGCAGCCTGCGCACCAACATTTAGAGGTTGTGTTTCTTCCTGGCAGCCCACGCACATGTTGGGAGGGCTGTGTGAACATTTTGACAGCTAGTGTGCATTCCTGGAGGGCTGCATTTCATCTCCAGTTGGTTATTTTTTCCAAAAAGGTGCTCATTTACCATTTTTAATTGTTATGTTGTATGACAATTGAAAATTAGAATAAATTTGATGAATGTGATCATTTCCAACAAATTGTTGAAGTTTGAAATAAATTGTTTATATTACTCAATTCTGGAAAAAAATTCAATAAGTTAATTATTATTAAAAGAAAAACACAAGACTTTGCAAGCGAATTCAGGAATTAATAATATCTTCATCAAAGACCCAGGCAGGCTCTTCATAGTGGTATAAGAGCATGTTTCTTGCCATCCTGTGGGGTATGAAATTCATTTTTATTCTGATGTTATATTAAGAGTGACCAGCACTCTCGCATTTTCTAGCTATGGACAAATACAGGAGGCCTAGTTCTGAGAGTCAGCGTAGCAGTGTGGGAAAAAGAGAGGAAATAAATGCCTTGATGGAAAGTATGGAGAAACTTAAGCTTCATCAACAAAGGTTGGTGGAGAGTTTGTCGGATCCAGAGACAGTTGAGAGGGCAGTGAGGTATATGGTTTCTACCTTTAGAAGGCCGACATCGAGATTGCAAGGACGAAAGCTTGAGTTTTCTCTAACAGATGTCCATGATGCAGATGTACCTATATTTAGTACGACACCTGCTAGTCATATCAGCAGTGCTGATGATGGACTTATTTCACAAGGACATGTGGATGTATCAGTGCCCTTGGTGGACAGCAGCACTGAGCTTCAGCAGGTGAGGCTCCCAGAGTTGTTGCAGTTGGTGTAGAGACAGTTGATACAGCAGTTGCAAATGATCGTTCAATTTCTCTCGAGGAGGGAATTGTTATCAGGAATTTATATGTCAGCTGTCGTAGTGTAGCTCCAGAGCGAGAGGCATCACCTCTCTCAGGTGGAATAGGCGAGAGCAAGGAGCTACCCTGTTGTGGTATTGATGATCAAGGCGTTATAGCTAAGTCAGTAGATGGTAGTTCATGCTTCAGCATTATTTTAATTTAATGACTTTATAACTTGAATGTTATAAAATGATGTTGTGTTGAAGAAACTACTTAAGTGAAAAATGTGAAGTTGAAGCTTTTTCAAAAAGCTTATATATTCAACTCGAAAAAGCATTCTTCTCACCTATTGATCATTTGCTAAAAAAAATTGTGTTTTGAGAAGTGGGGAAGAAAGGCTAGGGTTTGAGGACAGATTCCTCATTTTTGCAATTTGAATCATCACTGATTGATAATGAATTTTGCCACTGAAATTCTAAATATTTAGTTCTGATTCTGGGAATGCAATTTGATGCTGATGTATATCAAATTGTGAAGAGTTCGTAAATTGTTGTTGTTCAAAGATATTCTTCATCAAGTTCGATTTTCTTCTAGAGATTCAGATAATTGCCAGGAAGACTGTTATATCTTCCTAGTGGCTGCAATTGGAAGTTGGTGAGCATTGGCAACATTGTCTAGTAAATTTACTGATTTTCTGGACTGTGTTTTGTGCTGGAGAGTTGCATTACCTTTCATATTGGCTGCGTGAGGTGTTTTGAAGGCTGTGTTTCCTTTCATATTGGCTGCGTGAGGTATTTGAAGGCTGCGTTTTCTTCTAGAACAGGCTGTGTGTCTTCTTAGCAGCCTGCGCACCAACATTTAGAGGTTGTGTTTCTTCCTGGCAGCCCACGCACATGTTGGGAGGGCTGTGTGAACATTTTGACAGCTAGTGTGCATTCCTGGAGGGCTACGTTTCATTTCCAACTGGTTATTTTTTCCAAAAAGGTGTCATTTACCATTTTTAATTGTTATGTTGTATGACAATTGAAAATTAGAATAAATTTGATGAATTGGATCATTTTCAAAAAATTGTTGAAGTTTGAAATAAACTATTTTCTATATTACTCAATTCTGGAAAAAAATTCAATAAGTTAATTATTGTTAAAAGAAAAACACAAGACTTTGCAAGCGAATTCAGGAATTAATAATATCTTCAGCAAAGAGCCAGGCAGGCTTTTCACACTTCCCTTGACTTTGTGAAGTTCTTTCAACTTGTCCAAAATCAGTTCTTGGACATTTTTCCTCTTAAGAGGATCAACATTATTTTTAACCATAGTATTGTCATTAATGGATTCAATAATATTATTAGCATTTTTACGATCACCACGATTCTAAGTTTCTTTGGGTCTCACCACTGTATTCACTACACCCTCATAATCTAGAGGTGTCCATTTTGTCTTATGAGGGAGATCTCATGGCAGGAAGTTGATCGGCATCCACCAACAACAGGGGGAGAAGAAGCAACCTGAGCATGTTCATGAGAAACCCCCTCCAAAGGCAAATTGGCCTGACTCATTGAAGGAAGTCATGGGGTGGGGATTGTTGTGATTCAGCCTATTCTTAGAAACTTTGGGGCATTCTCTCTAGTGGTGTCCATCAGATTTGCAAAGGACACATGAGTTAAAGCCACCAAGGGACTCAACCTCACATTTGTAAATCTGATCATATAGAGGGAATTCTACAATATCTAGGATTTATATCCCCTCATTGAAGGAAATCAAAACCCTTGCATCCAGGTGAGGTAATGTAGATCTGGCTTCCTCCACCTTGACAGTTTTACCAATTGGTTTAAGAAATTGAGAGACATCTCCAAAATTGTTAAGGAAGGCTCTTAACATTTATCCATCTTGGGGTAGACCAGACGACAATTTCATTATGAGAAATATTCAAGGCCCAAGAAATAGCCTTAAATAGAGATTTGCCAACATTCCTGTACTTCTTTTTAAGAACTCTCTCTTGCATTTTATGGTTTTTTAAGAAAATCACAAACAATCCCCTTTAGATCATCCTACGGAAAGAGAGATATATCCCTAATTTTTACCCCATACCAATTTTAACCAACTATCAAAAACTTCATGGACGGAAGGGTATTATTACCCGGACAAGTAAAGAATATAGCCACACTTTTCAACCTTAGTTCTTCTTTCTTAATAGCATTTAACATTTCCTCATTCGAATTCAACCTTAGAAACTCAGGAAGGAGACAATTCTTACCTCCCTTGGCTTGGATTCTGAGGTCACCTCTAATGGGCCCTAAACAATTTACTCCAAACCCTATATCAAACCTTGCTTCTTCATGTGTATATTCAAATTCTTTCACTTGCAGAGCCTCTTTAATTGTTTTGCTACTTTGGCCATCATCTTTCCTATTTTCCTGCACAACTTGGCCAAGGTCACAACACCTAATCTCAAACCCCAAGGCAAAGTTATCCATAGGTTAACCCAAGGAACAAGAACATTTGTGCAGGCTATCAATCACCCAAAAAACAAGACAAACACACCCACAAAGACTAAGAGATGTGTCAAGAGCCATGAATTGATATATATATATATATATATATATATATATATAGTGCAACAATACATTTTTGGGGATATATGGATTTGAGGAAAAATATACATTGCCTTGTATATGGCTCAATTCCCAACCAATTATCTAAATGATAAAAATGATAATTATAATGATTAATATTATTCATAGAATAATCAAGATTAATAATTATAATAAATATCCATTATATATTACCTTGTTAATATAATTATAATCATATGTTGATCAAGATTAACAATTATTATAAACATCCATTATATACATACATACATACATACATACATACATATATATATATATATATATATTTCTTTGTTAATAAACTTAGGGGATATAAAGCAAAACCAAGGAGCAATCAAGTACAGTCACTGCAATATCAATTTATTATAAAGAACGATTAAATCATTAATTAAGACATAGTGGATCAACTCATACAAGCAAGTACGATTATTGTTGCCAAAGAGAGGCTTCTGATCACTGACTAACTAATCATTGATTAGTTATATGGAAGGGTGTAGTAAAGAGCCTTCATTCCTCCATATTAAAATGGCATCAAAAATCATTGGGGGATGCATCGAACATTCTTATATATATTATTATTTTCATATCCATATTTGGATTTCTCAAACTAAGTGACAGCCCTCTTAGGCATCGGACACTTTTAGTGACAACAACCGAAGGATCTAAGACAGCGTAGAGGATCATCATCAAATAGGAATAGAGATGTTCATTAATAATTGCATGAGATCAAATAGGAATTAAAACATGGCATAGAGAAATTGAATAACCGATCACGAATCAAGATATTCAGTATTAACTTCAAGAAGAGAACAATAACAACTGCACTTGGGGAATATAATTTACCTTGGTGGGACCACAGAAATCTGCGAAGGAGGAGAATTTGTAAAATATATTTGGTATTGATTATAAGATAGAGATAGAAGGAAATAAATATATTTATTTGCTAGCAAGCATTGGAAATGGGAGATAGAAGAAAATATATTTGATACTCATTAAATAGACTGAGATTAGAAGTGGAATAAAACAAGTATATTCTATTGCTGGCAGGTATCTGACAGCATATTTGGTATGATGCAAATTAGCTGTAGATCAATAGTGATCTAAAATTGTTAGTCAGAATAAGGGACCATTAATAAGGGACCATTATATATATGTATACGGTTATATATATATATATATATATGAATAATAGTGGTCAGAAATATATATATGGAATAATATATATTTAATAATATTAATTAGAATTTTATATTTATATTACATTTTGTGCATATATATCTATATATAATATTATATGTATAATGGAATTAGAATCATATAGATAGATGTATATATTATAATATTTGAATTATATATCTAGGATATATATATCAGATTATATAATTGGATCATATAATTAAGAAGATTTAATATATTTGGGAATATGAGAATGATTATTTATATATAAATAAATAAATAAATGTATATTAATAATACATGTTATTAAGAGTGAAATAGAATTATACATTGGTTATGTTATACAATATATTCATAATATATAAGATAATAAAATATACTTAACAAATTCTTTAATCACTCACTAATACAACCACGTGGATAGGGAGTTTGTGAAGGGGACAATAATCTAGTCATAGTGAGGAGAAGATTCCCAAAATGGGCTTTACGTGGGTAGGGAGTTTATTCATGAGGGACCCTTTTGGAGACTGTTTCTACCCAAGCACAGTAATTCTACCATCCACCTTAGGGTTAGTGATTAGGAGAGGATTAAGGTATTGAGGCTTAAGTATTTATTATTGCTAAATATGATTTAGATGCATAATCACATATGATAATTATTGGGAGCTAGAATTCTCCTAGTATGAGACACTATAATTTACCATCCCCAAGGGCAGCAATTCAAACCCTAATTGAGAATTTATAGAGAAAATCAAGTAAGGTCCTAGAAGGGGACATTATAGGATGGCGGCACAAGGACACCAGTAGGCTAGCAAAGAAACGATGGCAAAAAAGAACAAACAAAAGACAAACAATAAGCACATGAACCAAGGGAAACAAGACAATACTTACTGCACAACCCTCAGCAATAACACCATGTTGCAAAGCGCCTCTCCTAACTCTCAAATTAAACTCACAAATGAAACTTTGTAAATTGGTAAAACACTAAAACCTAAATGCTACTAAACTTAGAAGAGAATATTAACAATTAACATTAAACAATGAAAATGTCAAATTCAAAATATATATTATATCCAAGATTTAATAATGATGATTACTATGAGTACATGCTCAAGATAAATAAATGGAGTGATGCGAGGCCTCTAATCATCCAGAAACTCCTCATCACTAGAACAAATGGAAGTGGACTCCACATGGTTAAGCTCCTCCAAACTAATAACAACCTGCATTGTTTGTGTAACTGTAGTATTCACATTAATTTTTGCTAGCCCTCTAGCTCTACATCCCATAGTGTTGTTGGCCCCAATGTACAAAAGTGTCTTGCAGTCAATGAGATGCAATGCACTACATACAACCACAAGCTTCTCCGCTCTCTTAGAGGTAACCCAATTCCTCTTAATAAAGTCTATCAAGCTATGAGTATACCAATTACTCTTTGAAGTAGAAAAACAAGAAAATTAGAAGTGAATATTAACAATTTAACACTAAACGATGAAAATGTTGAATTAAAAAATTTATATTATATCGAAGATTTCATAATGATAAACACATTAACTACATATTTAAAATAACAAAATGGAGTAATGTGAGGCCTCTAACCATCCCCAAACTCCTCATCACTAAAACTTATGGAAATGTACTCCACACGGTCAAGCCCCTCCCACCTAATACCAACCAGCAGTGCCTGTGTAACTGTTGCATTCTCATCGATATGTGTTGATTCATCTAGCTCTACATCCCACCATGTTGTTGGCCCTTGTACACAAAAATGTCTTGCAGTCAATGAGACACAACGCACTATGCACAACCACAAAGCTTCTTTTCTCTCTTAGAGGTAACCTTATTCCTCTTAAGAACATGGATGGAGCTATAAGTAGACTAGTTCCTCTTGACAGCAAAAGAACAAGAAATCTGAGATGCAAATTAAATGAATAGGGTGGTAGTTGAAGAATTTGGTAATTGAAAACGCCTCCACAAAATTGGGTCCTCCTATGCCATAATTGCCCTATCCATCTTGACCTACTCAGAATAACCCTCAAGAGAGACAATTTTTGTCCGCTCAATATGAATGATGATGGCCTCTACAAAATCATACATCTTTTGCATGGCCCTCATGAACCTTGCCTTCATTTCAGCATCTTGTTGGGTGTGACTCTAACAAGCCTTTTCTTGTAACACTTGGAGTTCAACTTAAAGGCAGCCATGTGCAACGGATTGTTGAGCTTCATCCATCTCCAATAAATGATTGGCTAAATGTGGTCATTGTAGAATGCTAATGTGTGGTCCACTTGCACGGCAACCCTCATTTGGTCTAGTTGAGAATCAATGCACACAAACACCTCTCCAAGATTAGTTGCATTGGCATCCACATATCTAATGACCTAGAAAACTAGAATAATGATAGAGACTATAGGTTTTGTAACACCCCCAAAAAAATCATACATCGCTACATCCTTCATCCTCTTCCCTTGCTTTGTCTTGAACGGGGCCCACCAACTCCATTCTACTATCATAACCATTAGGTGCAACACCTCTTGCAAATCATTCTCTCCAAGAGAATAAAATAGGATATATCTCTAGTCTCCACAGGTTTCAAGAATTACTTCTTAGAGATGATCTTGAATAGTGCATGTGAGCATGGTGGTTGCAATAAAAATCTGCACATCTCTACCACCATTAACGACTGCTTTGATCCAATCAATCTATCCCATGTACTTGAGTGCATTATTCATGGCATGAAAACTACAAAAAGTCCACCAAATGTGTCTATGGTCTGCCTCAATCAATTTCCTTGCAACTTTGCACACATGGGCCAAATATGTCACTCCTTGGACCACATTTTGTGGCCCAACCTCTTGAATACCATCCTTGAGAATTTGATACTAAAACTAGACATCTTGTGATGCCCTAAACAATCAATTGCCTTCAGAAAATATGGACCCTCTAAACATGTAACCATGATATTGGTGAGTGGACAATGCCAAATGTTTGTCCACCCAACATTCCTTCATTTTTCTCATTAACACATTTATCACATAATAGTTCTTATCTATGATTGAGGTTCTCAATTTTGTCTCCCTAGATGCAACATATGATGGTCATGCCCTTCCTACCATCATCATCACCTACTTTAATAAGGAGATCAGGCCACGTGGAATAGAATACCATTAGCATAGAAGAAATTTCTAATGGCATCATCTGCATCATCCTTCAAATGCATTGAATGATTCAGCTATAGGATTAGAAGCATCACTTGCCAACTTGTGTTTCCCCCTAGCCCCCACTCCATGGACCCCTGAAGTTGAAGAAGCTAGCATACATGCAACTTGCCCCTGCAAACTAAAAGTAGATCATGTAATTAACCATGCCATTAATTCAAGTCGACAGTTCTTGTAATATCTCTATTTATTCTTGTTTGCTCTTAATAACAAAGCCTTCTCATTGCTGTTCTTTGTTCTTTCTTTCGATTGTATGTATTCCTTTAATATAAGTATAGTGCAAAGATTAATTATATTGTATTATTATTTATTTATTTATTTTAATATTCTTATTTATTTATTAAATTTTCTTTTATTATTATTTATTTAATGAAATCCTATTATTTAAATATTATTATTTATTATTGAATCCTATTTAAAACAGGGGATATTCCAATAATTTACTCTTTGATTCTTATAACAGACATACCTGATAAACAGTTGAATTGTAATCATTTTTTAACATCTTATAACTAATAAAAAAAACTCACTCTTCTATTGCCAATACTTCTTCCTTTGAAATATAATATATAAATTCATTTTTTTTCATCGGATGCAAGAACTTGATTCTTTGATCAATACCAAACCTATATGATGATCTTCACAAATCTGATGCTTGAATGCCTCTAATATCTGAGAAGGGATGATGAGTTATATCCAAAAGTTGTCTCTTGACCTTATATCAATGCCTCCTAACTAAGATCCCACTAAAACATAAAGTATTAACTCCTTAATGTATCGATGGGAGGTAACTCTTGGAAATCGATTATCATGTTCTTCTCGCTGACTTTCATTACATAAACAAATCGCATTATTAAAGAATTCTATGCAAATCGTATCTCTTGGACATTAAACAGTGGCATTAATTAAATCACTGCTTGCTTTGCACTAATCATTGATTTGAATCTCTATATTAATGCTACCTTTTAATATCACTGATTGAACGCTATTGCCATCGTATGCTTCTAAATCTTGCTTAATAAGTTTCATCTGTAATTTCCCCCTCTTCAAGTAATTCGCCTTCTGTGCTTATCTGCTTGGGATTAACTGATCTCTCCAACACTCTTACTGGGCTCATTATGACGAGATAAAAATAATTTAAAAGTGATTCATCCTTTTGCTGATCATTGCTCCAATTCTGATGTTCGCTGCATCTATATTTATCTTTAACTCCATCACTGCTTCTATTTAGGCTTATGAAGTCGAAGTCATATGTATGTCCAGTATAGTAGTGGTCTCCCTAATGACATCAACGATAAATCCCTGACAAAGCATAAGACAGCAAGTTGACAGGTCTGTTTTTTCTTCCTTATCGACACTCAGAATATCGATTTTGTATTTATTGATAGCAAGCTTGATTAATTGATACTTGTGTGAATCACCGCCATCTATGCTTAATGTCAAAGTTTATCCTTACCGTCATCATGGATGTATTGCTATAATCAATCATTGTAGATGCTAAGTTGCTGTCAATCATCTTATTGTCATTTGTCATCTTGCCATTCAGAAGATTGAGACAATAGCATATTCCTGCTCATTGATTGAGATACATGATATCGGTCTTCTCCTATGTAGAAATCACAATACATACTTTCCCATCATACTCCGATGAACGCAACTATCGTTAATAATCTTCTACAATACTCATCAATGATAAGTGATTGTTTGTGGCAACTGTGACTCAATCACAAAATATTTTGTTAACATCCAACTTTCACTAAGCTCAATTAGCTTGAAATTATATTTTTTATTATTTATTTACTTATTTATTAATTTATTTATTTTTATATTTTAATTTCAATATTATTATTTATTATAAATCTTACTTAAGAAAGGCGACATTACATATAAACTGATTTAAATGCATAGTGTTGTATGGTAATCATTGGGAATTGGCATTCTCCTAGTAGGGAACATTACAAGTTGCAATTCCCAAGTGCAATCCAAGTAAGGTCCTAATTGGGGACATTACAACCTCCTTTTAATCATAAGGAAAAGGATCAGTGGTAAATGCATAACATTCAAGTAAACATATTCTGCATGAATACAAAAAAGCAAGGATATACCTCAATGGCACTTTCATGAAACGATTAACCATTTCTTTATGGTAGTGCTTGCTGATATGCAATTTCCCAATTGATCATAAATATTAACATGAAAATGACATTTCAGTAGTAAGGTACTTCCTATTGTCATTTTATGAAATCTGTGACCAATTTCAGTAGGGCATAATATCAATTGTGATTATCAATATATTCTTGCTCTCGTTCACTACATAACATGCCAGTAGCAGTCATGACAAGTTTGGTACAAGACTATTACTGGTAGGAAAGAAAGACCTGCATCTTGATTTAATTGATACCTCAGCACTGCACTCTGTTAGTTATTCAACTGTTCTAACTTCTAACACATTAATATATGGAACATGTCACACTTATTTAAAAATTACAAATCAATGGAAAATAAAAATCTAATATATGTGATTTTTCCCTTAAAAAGCACCATGCCTCCTTTAATAATAAGGAAAAAGCTTAGTGGTAAATGTATAACACTAAGCAAACATATTTTGCATGAATACCAGAAACAGCAAGGATATACCTCAATGCCGTTCTCATGAAATGATTTAACCATTTCTTTTAAGGAAGTGCTTGCTGATATGCTATTTCCTAATGGACCATAAATATCCATGGGTGCAAAAAAACTGCAAAGCAATGCCACAATCCATGAGCAAAAAGAAGTGATCAATCCAAAAAATTACATTAAAATTTAACTCATAAAGCTATGATGCTAACTGTTACAGAATTCAAGAAAGAAATTACATTAATGTCCACAAAAAACAAAGAATAGCTCAAGGGGGCTGCAATGTACAATTGTTGCAGAAGTAAAGTACCAATAAGAGAAATTGTGATGCCCCATGACACAGACTCAAGATATTAGCAATATGAACATTTTTTTTCGAAAGAACACTAAGCAATTGAGCTTGCACACAAACATGCACACAAAATGTAGTGCCAAGCATGACACTGTAATGTCCCCAATTTAGGACCTTAAAGATATATAATTTAAAACGTTTTAATTAAAGATTCAAACTTATTCATATGAGCCTCCACTGTCTATTGACAGCACAAAGACAAAATAGAAGACTAAACTTGAAGCATTAATACTAGCCAATGAAATTGACAGTGGTAATATTAAAGATGACGATGGTCAAATTCAGAGATTCTATTTTCATGTAATGTAATTATCAATGAGGCAACCGACAATGATCATTAATGGTATGATTTGCAAATAGATGGATACCTAAGATATCAATATCACAGATTCAATAACCATACGAAGACCAGAATATATAGAAGTCTACAGATCAAACTTATATACAGTGAGCCCACGTTGATGTTAAAAAACTTATAGGACCTTGTATTGGCATCACTACAAAGGAAAATTACGTGAATGAAGAGCATTGATTACATACTCCTAGCGCCTTGGAGTGAGAATGACTACATCTATATTGATGATTAACAGAAACTAAAACAGCGACTATGTTCATATGATGATCCAGTTTATACACCCGATGGGTAAAGTGGTCGACATCTGTCGTATATAGAAATACAAATGAGATATAATTCATCCACAGCCATAAAAGATCGGTTGTAGTCATCAAAGAGTGTAAGAGATGAAGGCATAATGATTAATTGCTGATACTAAGATTAGTAACCAAACTAACCAGTGTAGATTGATTGATAACGATGATCGGGACAGGATTGATAATGTTCGCCAAAACATATCAATATTCTAAGTAAAGTAATAAACCGATTCCTTAAGCGTATTGAATTGCATCATCAAACCTCTTTACTCAACAAGGATAAGATAAGATAAGATAAATTATTAATGTCCAACAAGAGACCACCAAAAGGGTCTAAGAGACTGGAAGCATACAAAAGGCAACCGCCAACAGCAGGGCACCAAACGGTGTCCAAGAAAAGAACCGAACAACAACAACAACAACAACAAAGTAGAAAGCAAAAGAGTCGGAAAGAGCAATAAACAACCCTAGCCGGGCGAGAAGTCCAACACCGATGGGTACGGATCGGGGCGAGAAAGAACCCCAGATTGCCGCTGAGTAACTTTGGGGGTGGAGTGCTACTGCCGCCGACTCGAGTGCAATTGCCGAGTGTGACCGCTACGGGGTCTCACAGTCCTGATGTAACCAAAAGAGGGAGGACCAAGAGGACACTTCGTACCCTGGGCCGAGGATACGAGAGTGAAAAAGGAAGTGATAAGCTGGTCCTGGCACTGTCCCAATGGGATTTGAAAATGGAGGGTGGAATCACGAAGCTGCGTGCTCTCCTAAAGATAAAGAGCGAGGCACCACTAATCAGTGTATCTGAAGGAGGGAAGGGACCTACACTCTCTAAACAAGCAATAGAACCTCCCTCTGATCTCGTAGTAAGTAGGACAACTGAAGATGAAGTGTGTCTCGATCTCGGCCTCCATCAAGGTGCAAAGACGGCAGGTCCGATCAGCTCTGTCAATATGATGGTCAGTCTGGATGCGGAGGCGGTGGGAACTAATTCTGCAGGACTCCAAAGCGATACGGAGGGCGTGACTCCAGCGGTGAGCTAAGCAAGGAGGGCGCACAATGACCCCGTCCTGAATCACCATATAGTGCTCTGCATAGAAAGCCATCCTCGGACGGAGACCTCCAGGAGGGTTGCTCCATGTCGTCGTAATGTACTGTCTGTAAATATCAAGTCTGACGTACCCATTCAACTCCTGTTGAGGAAGGAGGAGATGGGCAGGGGCACCCAGCGAGAACATAAAGGGGGGTAAGCAGTCAATTGAAATCCCAACGGACCCAAGCAAGGCAGAAGCTTGGGCGTACCAGCAACGGGCTCGACCAAAAGGGTCAGAGCGCGCGATCACCATAGAAGAGCAGTAGGCCAAATAGGGGTATCTCTGACGACCATCAACAAAATCAGCAAAGCCTCTGAGGCGGTGAAGGAACCAAATCAAATCAAAGATAACCGCAAGCTTGAAAGGATGGGCCCCGAACTCAGCCAGGATGATCCTATGAGGAGTAGATCGGTGGCATCTAATGAGGCGCCGAAGAAGAAGGATCTGGACTCTCTCAACCAAGGCCCAATCAGACTCTAGGAGAGAGGGACCCCACACCACAGTCGTATAGCACAGTCGGCATGACAAGGGAATCCAGGAGGGACAGCTTGGACCTGATGTCTAGAAAGTGATATCTGAAGCACTGTCTCTCAAGCAGAGCCAAGGAGCCTAACCCCTTGTTAACACGGGGCTGCATAGCAAGTCTAAAACTGAAGCGAGGTCCAGAGAACTTGACCTCGAGGTAAGTGTAGGAGGATGAGATCTTGATCTCCGTACCCTAGAAGTAAAAGTGAAGATAAGAGGTCTTCAAGCAATTGAAGACCATCACCCGGGTCTTACCAAGGTTCACCACCAATTGCCGAAGATCACAAAAGGAAGCTAAACCATCAACGAGCCACTGCAAACCCTCAGGGGAGAAGGCCAAAATGACCACATCATCAGCAAATAGGAAAATGGAGATAAGGACCTAGTACAAATAACAGCCGTCGTTGGGGAGCGAGAAATCCCGGAGGAAAGACTCGAGCTCATCAATGTAAATGCCAAATAGTGTAGGGGAGAGAGGGCAGCCCTGCTTCACCCCAATAGTGCTCTGGATCGGGTTGGAGAAGCCTTGTGGGGTCCTAAATCTGCCCACCACACTCTCGTAAAGTCTCATAATAGCAGTCAAGAGAGTCTTTGAAATCCCAACGTCTCTAAGCCTCTGAAAAAGGGCCACCCGAGGAATGGAGTCAAAAGCTTTGCGAAAGTCCACGAAACAACAGTAGACTTTCGCCGAGCAGTGTCGGGTCTCCTCAATGATAGCACGCAAAGTCAAGATGTGGTCCATGGTCTAAAAATCAGTGTAAAAACCCGCTTGCCCCTTAGCACGACAATGTCGTCGATCAAGCTCTCTGGATAGAATAGTGTTCAGGACGATGGCATACAATTTGGCAAAGGTGTGGCCAACCATGATGGTTTTGTAGTTCCCGAGATCTGAGACTACACCAGTCTTATGGATCGGGTATATGTTGTGTCAAGATCATGAATCAAGAAAACCAGTGCAAACCACTCTGTTGAAGAGCATAAACAGAGAGGAACCCAGAACACTGATGCCCAGTTTGAAGAGTTCCACTTGGAACCCTTCATCATCCGTAGTCCTACTACAACTCATAAGTCTAACCGCCTCACATATGCTGGAAAAGGTGAAGAGATGGCAAGATGGCGGGGGGTGAGGTGAAGAGGGAGTTGGTTGGGAATGTCATAAAGAGTGGAGGTGTGGGAGACCAGTGAGTGGAAGTCGAGGGTGGAGGGTGGGCAGGGCATGGCGAGGGAACGGAGTGCGCCAGAAGAGCTTGGGGGACTGTAATAGGGAGTCGCAGATAGACTTGCACTGGAAAGCGATGTAGGCGCATTGGTTGTGGCAGAGGAAACGGCGGTAGGAGTCTCAGCTGAGTGAAAGAGGGGGAGTGAGCGGAGAACATAGAGCGAACGGAGCGGTGGAAGGATTTGCAGTCATCGTCGAACCACTAGTTCCTAGGACAAGTATTGTTACGATTGGGGCTGCGGGAAAAGGGGGTGGTACGGTGGGGAATGGAAAGGAGGGCAACACTCCAAAGGGTGGTCACAAGCAAATCGAACATGGAGGAAGTGTCTCCGGACTCGGTGAAGGAGGTCTAGGGGAGGAGCCATCTGAGGTGAGATATGAAGAGGTCACGATTGCACTTAGTGAAACAGAAAGAGGTGCGGGTGAGGGTCTGAGCGAGTGTCCGACAAGGGGGGGTGGATGAGGGAGGGGGCGAAGAAACACTGATGTAGAGGCTAAGAAGGGCGTGATCGGCAAGGGGAAGACGTGAGACAGTGAAGTGGCAAATGGAGGGGATGAAGGAGGTGCAGGATAGGACGTAGTCAATGACACTCGCACCCCCGCAATGAGGCCAGCAAGTGAAGGATCTAGAGCCAGGGAAACAGGGGAGCCCATTCAGGATCACCAAGCCAGAAGACTCACAGAGCGGAAGAAGGTGGCGGCCGTACCGCGTTAGGGGACCACGGCTGTCGTCAGAAGAGCATTGTAGACCCAGAGTGGAAGGGTCAGACTCATAAGTGCAAGTAGAATCGGCGCAGCGGTCATGAAGGGGGGTCAAACTATCTAGTCTATGCGTTGAAGTCCCCAAGGATGATGATGTCACCAATGGCCGAGAATCTGATGTACTCGTGTAGGTCCTCGTAAGGGTCGTCACACTCCGTGTTATGAACAGCATATGATGAGGAGGCCGGCGGAAAGTAACAAACTGCAATATAGATATCTTTGTGATGTGACGTAGTACAGCCAATATGGATCCACATGAATCTGGCAGAGTTGTAGGCATGAACCAATGAAGTAGAATTGGAAAAGCGATCTCTGACCAGACACGTGACCCCACCGGAACCCCGGACCCCACCAGAAGACCCAACCTCATCATGAAAGGCAGAAAACCACTGATATCCAAGAAACCCAGGCAAAGGGTGAGCAGGGCTCTCGTGAGTCTCTGTGACAGCAAGAATGTCGGCGAAACTAACAGCATCCTGAAAAAGACCTGGTAATGACCAAAGGGTACCATTAACGTTCCAACAATTGATAAGCAGGGAACCACTGTGGTGTTCCCTCCTGACCAACTGCTGCCTAGGTCGTCATTTGGCTTTGAAAGCCGGACTGGGCTCCCAACTAGGGGGAGGAGAGTCGCGAATAATAGCTCTGAGGTTCCTGATAACAGCCCACTTACCCACACATCTAGCCTCCGCAACCAATCCCCTAGAGTGTTTCAATTCAGCAACTTGGGATTTCGTGAGGTCCTCATCCAAATAGATCCTTGTGGGAAGAGAGAACAACTTCCTCCTTGCCTTAAGAACCCGGATCCTGTTAGCCATGCAGAGGAATCTGAGAAAAAGTGTGTCATGGTTAATCCAAGCCCTGTCAAGAGTGATATCAGAGAAGCCAAGCTGCTCATTGAGGAAGGAATATCCTGTTGGGACAGGCTCAGCAAAGGGGGAGAGTGGAAGGCCGCGAACTCGCAAGTTGAGTTCACGGACCCGTCTAACACGCTTGTCCGCCAACTTGTCCTGTACAAGTTTTTCAATGCCAGAAAGGGGTGCGGGGCTGGTGTTATTATTGCTGCAAATTGAAGCCCAGGATTTCAGTTGTTGCTCGGTTTCAGTGATTAGGGAGGCATGCTTGTTGTCTAGTTTAAGGATAAAAGGCTAATCAATATCATTCAATATTAAGTTAATAGTGACTAAAGACAAGGCTGATCCAATGGGTATCTTAACGAAAGGGTGCGATTAGTAAATATGAAGAGTATTATTATGAATGGACATAAGGCACATCCCATTCATTAAAACTCCTTATGAAGGAGAATATATATAAGAACTCATTAGATTCAATCATGGAATTGTTGTGGATTATTTCTTTGTTTATTTATCCTTATGGATTTGCTCTGTTTAGAGCGACTATGTAATGTCCCCATTTTTTGCAGATCATTGATCTAATGGTGCCAGGTCATTATTGTGATCCCCGTGGTCTGGCGAGGTGTTTAGAGGGTCATTGGTGTGAACTTACTATTTATAGTAAGTCAATGGATAGTTCCGATGAGCTCAGATGAGTTAGAGGAGTTGAATGATGCTCTCAGTTTTCATTTCTGGCTTCCGGTTTGGGCTCCAAGAATCTTGGAGAGAGCGTATATTTTAAGTAAGTCACCCCGTCAAGTTCATTCATCATCTTTCATCATCTGAATCAATCCTGTGCAGACAAATTTCGATTCGGATGCTTCTTCAGTTGTTTTCGCAAGACGGGTGGTTTATTATTATTATTTAATTAAACTTGCTAAGGTTGCCATTTTTATTGGTATTATATGCTGGATACCTTAGTGTTATAGCTCATTGGAACCAGGATGAAAAGTTTTAAATCTTGAGCACAAGAAACAAGGACCTTGCGTGTCATAATTTCATGATATTGGTGAAAAGGCTTTTTTGGGAGCTAAATGAATTAATAAATTATATTATTCAATATGTGTCCAAGTATAAAAAGTGTTTTAAATGAAAAGTGTGTGAGAGAAGACACTTTTGAATTATAAAAGCAATGCTTTGTGAAAGGAAAATCATCTGTTGTTGAATTATGAATTGATTGAAGTTCATGAGAGAGACTACCCGACTAGGGTTTTGAGGATTGATTCCTCTTCTGGCAATTTGAGCCATTACAGATTAATGGTGAATTTTGCAGCTGTACCTGTGATCATAATCCAATGCTGAGGTATACTCGAATTCTGGGAAGTTTTGTTCTACATGCAAATCAATTTATTCATTCTGGGGTTTGATTTGTTTTCCTGCTAAAGTTCTAAAATTGTTTGGAGTTCTGTGTTTCTTCATTTGGTAATTGCATTCAAATTTGCTGAGGTTTTCCAATTTGTCAAGAGAGATTGATTTTTCTCCAAGCTGCAAATCAAGGGGTGAATCAAATTTAATGCATGAGTCCTGGTTTTAATCACGCATGTGTTGCGTGAGAGTTCTAATAGCTGCGTGAGGGCTTGCTGTTAAATTCTGAGCATTCACGTCATTACTAGATAGTTGTTTGAAGCTACAGCAGGGGCGTTAAGAGTTGGCAGGTTACGGCAGCCCTTCCTAGCTGCCACGTGACTGCATTAAGAGCAGTTTAATACCTCCAAGGCCTGCATTTAAGTGCCTAAACTGGCACGTGAGTCTTCTCTGCTGCTGTGTGTACTTTCAGTGGGCTGCCGGAAGACATTTGGAGATGTGTATATTGTTTGGAAAGCATTATAAGCTGCAAGCACGTGGATTACCAAGTGCTCATTAATTTGGGGAATGAACTGTAATTTTAATGTGTTATTTATTTTGGAACAAAGAAATAAATGTAGAGTTTATGCAGAGATATGTAGAGTTTATACAGAGATTTGTATTGTTCTAGTTTAATGTCTGAATTTGGAGGAAGTGAATTTAAATTGCCAATTAAAAGTAGTTTGAACAAGTATTTGCAAATATTTTAAATTCAAAATTAAGTAGATTCAAAAGAGCCAGCTAAGGCTCTTTACAGACTACCTTTGGCATTTTGGTACAAGTGTTTATTGGCCATATCAGAGACAGCATTCCAGGATTGCAGAGATTAAAGAATTCAGATCAGACACAGCATCCATCATTGATTGCAAGATACAACCATAGAAACATCAGAAACAGCATCAGCATTCGTTGTAAGTATATATATATCCCTATTTGACACAGCAACACTATCGCTTCTAAAGCGATCAATACTTCGTTGTTCGTACATTGCAAGTATTTGATTGACATATCAGAAACAGCAATTTTGTTGCTATAAGCAACATATTATTCTATTGCATGTACTATAGAGGAAGATCAGACATAGCAATCGATATTGCCTTTGGTGATATCCTCTCATCAATCGTTGCATATATCATCAGATTGATAAAATATTTTAACTGAAAGCAATAATTATCAATTGCATATTCGTATCGTATATCAGATATTCCATATTAGTACTATCACTATAAGTGATAAAGAACATCATTGTCACATCCCTCCGGATCACTCATATTTGATACTTTGCTTATGATGATGCCCTAAGCGGTATCTAGATTCTTTTAAACAGTGGTTTTGTTTAAATTATGCCCTAGATGGTTTATGGTATATACTAACCATGGTTTTGTTTAATTTATGCCCTAGATGGTTTCAGATGTTAGAAATAGTGGTTTTCAATTAAATGATGCCCTAGATAGTAACTGCTTTATTTCTATTTTATGATGCATTTGATTCTGATATTATATATGCAATGTCATGATGAGTTCATGTGTATCTAGAATAGATGTAATTGTTTATCTAGTATTATGCAAATTATTGACATTATAATGCCCCAAGGATTCGGACAGATGACTTTTGTTTTGGCAAGTGGATGTAGGATCAACTTGGCCTCCGAAGAAAGGGGGGAAAAGATATCATGAAAGGGAGAAGTAAATGGTTATGGTCAATGATCAACTGGATTACAAAAGACAGGTAAGTATTGTCTAGAACTGTCTAGCACAACCTTGATGGCCTAGGTCTCTATTAGGATCATGAGGAGGAGGCCTAACCACCAATGTCTTTCATTCAATTGGGATAGCCTTGGAGTTGTTAGATGGTAGTGTCTCCGACTTGCACCTAGTTCGACTAGGTTATCCTGGTAATTTTGATGATGTTTTTGTGCCTTCGTTCCTTTTTAATATTTCATAATAATCTTAACCAATATTGATATATAGGTATATATGTATATTCGAAGTATGGAGATACATATGAATATGCATTTACATATGCATAAAATAAATGGGCATGGTACCATTGTTTGTAAATTTATTACATATATGTAAATGTATAATTATATGTAAGAACATAACAAATAGATATATGAACCTATATATCCCCATTTAAAGGGAGACTTGGTCACTTCAATTACTTAATTAAGTTTATAATATTAAGTGAGCAAATAATATTCAACATTTTTAATTATTAAGCAGACCACGTTAGTGGTCACTACCATGCTCTCGGTCGAATATCACCTATGAAGAGAACTTTGGTCTCAAAGTATTCGACGGCATATATAAAGTGTTGTCGAGCGAGTTGTTAGCGCATTAAGAACATTTGAGCTCAAACAAATTAATCAAGGTAGGCTGGCAAGGAATAACATCTGGTAATGAAATTAATTTTTAAGTGGATATGTTTGGAAAAACTTCTTCTTGAGCCACGATGAGCTGGCGAGAATATCGCCACTCATCACAAGAAAGAGTATGGGACAGAAGTTTTAGGTTAGAGAAAAGGAAGTATGAAAAGGATGGTTAGACATTCTTGTTACCACCTTTCGTTTTGGCACTCTCGGCAGTTTGGGAAATTCATTTTCTTTTGTTTCCTGAAGGAAATACGAAAACATTCACATTAGGTTGCCACCATTCTGCGACAACTCAATAGAAGTTGGAAGAGTTACAAGGTGGGCTTGAAGCTACGCACTCAACAGGAAGAAAAGACAAATTGGAAAGAAGACTCCAGGCACGTTAAGTCCATTGTGTTGCTCTACTTTTCGTATTGGAAAGAACTGAGAATTATTTACCTCTCTTTTGTACTGAAAGTATTGTAGTTTCAATATTAAAAATGTAAAGAAACAAATAGCTCATAGTTTCTGCAAAGAAATGAAGAACCTTGTGCACGTAACCTTATGTAGCTTGACGAATTCATAGTTCAGTGTTAATTACAGCAAGTATTGAAGGGTTCTACTCACGCAAATCTTTATATCTGATTAAACTCTGATTTGCATGAATAAATTCTATAAAGAAATAAAGAAATAAGTATTCATATTCTGTGAATCCTCATTTAGTAGTAAGTCCATTGTTAACAGGACAACCAGTTAGAGAAACCTGAATAAGTCAAGGTCTTCTATTATTTCTTTTGTAAATCTTTTGTACAAAAACATTCACGTGGAATGATCCTTTAAGGAGAATAAGCACAAATGCAAGGAAGAATGGGAACCATTCTTAGTGCCTTGTTACTCTACTCTGTTATAACTATAGAAAGCTTTTCTGCCCTTCTATTACTGTCATCAGCTTGTTTGAATAAAAGTTGGTATTACCATTCTTGCAAAACTGGCGTGTAGAAACTGTATCAGACTTGTAATTTTAAGGAAATAATAGCAGACATCTAGTCCATGTTGTTATAAGTTCAGATAATAATAAGGAATAATTAAGAAAAGTGATTGGAACTAAACAAACCTTCTGTTGTACAATAAACCACGGGCTACAGCAATTAGTCATTAAGCTTCATCATAACTGAGGGATAATAATACTGGCAACCCTCTACAAATGAGGTGAATGAACACAGAAAATGATTCTTGTTGCAACTATGTGAAAGTCTCAGATCTGTTGTGAAGACTCAACTTAATAAAAATGGATCTTCTCCTTGAGCCATTTAGCATGGATCGGCATGGCCTGAGCAGCAGCTCCAGCACATGTGTTCCTTAGGATCAGATGAGGACCCTAAGGAGTAATGGGCTCGAGAGGTGACGTTGTGCAGTTTCATGCTGAATGGATCACATGCATAATATGGGCTAAAATCTATCCATAGAAAATAGCACAAGAACTGAAATAATTCGTCAATATTTACACAGAAGACCAGTGGACATATCATTTAGAGAACAACATATTACCCTCTCTACTCTAGAGCTTACCATTAACATATTTGTTGGATATTGCTAATGCATGGGGAGGTGATTGAGACATTTAATATGTTTAATCACTACGTTACTGAATGGGCACTCATATTGTTGTCATCTATGTTTTGTCACTGATGTCAACATATGTTTCTGTGATGAAAATAGGCTGGTTATCACAGTGTGCAGACACTGTACGAATGTTTCAGATTCTGCGAAAACAGATGAGAGTTCAAGAGGATGTTGTGATCTTATATCCAAGATCGCATCATGTAATGTTGCATATTGGATAAGTAACAAATGTTTTGGTGAAGACTGGTCACTGGACTGTAACAATGAGAAATGCCAGAGTTAGTCTCTATGATTCTGGTATATCTTCGAGATGATATGGATTCAAGGTATGCGAGCTTGAGGGACGACAGACAAGGTACTGAAGGATGTTCACTGGTCAGCGCAAGGTATAGAACACTTGGTGACATCAACTATGGCGTGTGTTCTGGAGGTGACTTATTTGCAAGCCGACGTGGGAGATGTAGCGTGTGTTATACTTGGTGAACATAAATTAAGGATGTCGGTCCTTAATTGTTGTAATGAAATCATTGTATATTTGTTCTAGATACCGTGTGTATCTTAGCAAGGGTTTATGTAATTGTTTGTAATTAGGAAAGCCTCATGGGCCGACCTGTTAATGAGAATTGTAATAAGGTATAAATAAAAGGTCTTTTCATTGGAAAAGATACAGATGAGAAGAAGATGATATAGAGAGGTTGTGAAAGCTGCGAGCTTGTGTCTGTTGTATGTAGAGCAGAGGTTTGTTGGTGGAGTTCATTGGAACTGATCAAGCAAAGACAGTTGTTGTCGAACAATTCAAAAAGATTGTGTATTTCTTCATATACACTTGTGTTGCGAACAGTGAGTTCTGAAGGTGGACTTAACCTTCTTTGGGCAGTGAGCCTTGGGTAGTGAGCCCTCCCTTTTGTTCTTGACTCCTAACAGGGTTTGTCCTCTAACAAGGACTATGTACTGTAATGTTTCAATAAGCTCCTAACAGGGCTATATCTTCTAACAAGGATAACTATACTCTTAGTACATCATTTGTGGGTGCTAATTCCCACCGGAGTTTTTACCTTTAACAGGGTTTCCCCGAGACCAAAATATTGTGTTATTGTGTTGGCATTCATTGTGTTCATTGGATCTGATATTGCTGATACTTAAAGTTTAAAGTTTAATAATCTGTCATACAACTGATTCACCCCCCCCCCCCTCTCAGTTGTATTGTGGACAGTTATTCCTAACAATATTGTGTCTCTAGGGGTGCAAGTCAGATAAGGGTGAGAATTGCTCAACAAGACAATCATGTAGAATGAATCCTTGGCCAAGGTGTACTACCTATGAGTTAGGGTTTGCCAGTTCTAAGATACCGGATACAGTCCTAGTGTGATGTCCCTCAAGTAAAACTCATACAAACTATGTGTTCTAAAAATTATTACAATTAAGTAAAATTTGTATTAATCAAAAGATCGGTAAAATGGTTACCTTCATTTGAAATTAATATCATTATTAAAATAGAAATATTATTCATTAATAATAATTAAATAATGTTGCCACTTCAATCAATTAAACATTATCAATATATTAATAAACATTATTATTTAATTATTAAATAATCAATTTATATATATATATATATATTTATTATAGTATATACTATAATATATATTATATGCCATTTTAATTAAGCATTATTAATAATATACTAATAAATTTGATATTATATAATTATTAATAATAACCATATAATAATAAAATATGTAATATTATACATATTATAATATATGCTTATAATATATATTATATTATAATATAAACTATAGTATATATTATAATATACTAAGCAGTTGTTTTACAAAGAGCTGCGACAGAGTATCAAGGGTCACACCTTAGGAGGTGCGACTGGGTCGCAGCCTTAGGCCGCAACCAGTCGCACCCCTAAGGGTGACGGCCCTGTGTGGAGGGGACGTGACTCCCCCTCCAACACACATATATACTTGTTATTACTAACCGGTTATTGAGAGGGGGAGGTGAATCAATAAATGCTATTTCTAAACTTCAATTAAACCTTGTATAGAGATTCTTGCCGAATAAACAAAATGTAAATAACCATTCACAAACAAAAATAGAAATACTCAGATCAACACATCATATATATGTGGAAACCCTCGGTTAGAAGGAAAAAACCACGGTGAGACAGACCTCACAACTTCACTACTGCAGTAATAAAGATGTCCGATAAAGAGCTTACAAAGCACTTGCAAGAGTGCTACCCGATAAAGGAATTTAGTAGAAGATCGGTTAAGATCTTAACTCTGTTAGGAGCCGCCTTGTTAAAGGACTTTCAACATCAACTACGATACTACACGGTTAAAGGATTTATACAAAGAACCTATTAGGGTTCACCCTGATAGAGGGATTTGAATATGCTTTAACAGTATAAAAGCAATGATTTTAATTGACACTCTCTGTCTGATTAGATCATACCTGTTGACCTTCTTGTTTTGCCTAGCTGTTGATCCAATCTGCCTTTCACCTCTGTGATTGTAGCTTCTCTTAGAAGATATCTCTCTCCTGCTCTATATATTAAACAATGCTTCTTTTGTGTCCTATGACCTATATTTATAAGAAATTAATCTTATTAAAACCTAACTCATAGAACCGCCAAGCTGTAAACTCACCCAAAAATCATGCAGCAAAAAGCTTTGCGAGATGATCTTGAGTTTACCTTGAAACATCCGCGTAGAAATTATAAAACTAACTCCTATTAAAAAACTAACTCCAATTCTAAACGGTGGATACTCCGTATAATCCGGTTTTAAAACAGACAACTAAGCATAATCCGGTGCGGATTATTATGCACTGCGGATTATTATGCACTTGACCGGCATGATCTTATACCCGGTTTATCCCCTGTATTCACTATAAGACTGCTACTTTGTACTCTGTTTAGTCTACCAGTGCATATACTTTGTTTAGTCTACCGATGCGTAAAAAGAAATATGAGTGATCTACCGGTGTACCTATACCAGTGGGAATGGTGTTTGCATCTATCTTCACCAATGACAACTTAAATACGCCAATAATCTTCCCCTTTGGCATTGGTGGCAAAACATCACTCACTCATGACAGTTAATTCCCTGTCCAGTAGACTTCCCATATTCTTGTGTTGCCTTCTGCTCTATAGCGTTGAATTAACTCTGTTATCATTTCTGAACTCTTTCTGACCTTCTCCCCTTTCCCTGATGTCTTCTTCCCCTTTTGCCTCAATAGGACAAAGGGTTATGCATTACTGACTGGTTTACATCTGTAACTTTGTAAAGATGTCCTTGTATATTTTCTTCGCTATATGAAGGGATTCCATTGACCGGTGACATGTTCTATATTTATTTGTGTTGCTTTCAACGATACAATAATGTTCTCCATGTCCTCTACAGTTTTGTAGGCTGGTTCACTGATCAGATTCTCAGCTTCTGTTGCGGTCCTTTGCATTAAATCAAAAGTGGGGGCCAAAAATAATTGAAATCGAATAATATCTTGGATTCTCTAGGTTTTCCCTTCAAATGCCTTTCTCAGAATGAGAGCTAGGCTTGTCATTTCTCTGTTGAAATTTGTTGCAGATTTGTTCTTTATATCAAAGTGGGAAGACAGAACTCTTATGTCTTCAGAAGTCTTCGTTGACTTCTCTGTGAGATCTTGTATAAAAGGATCAAAATTTGAAGTCCTTGTCATCAGACTTCCTGCAATTTGAATCTGTTGTTGAAGTACCCTTAAGTTGGTAGAAAAGGTTACCTTTATATCTTCAACCTGTTTGTGGAGAATTTTTATTCTTTTCTTTTCATAGTGATCAATGGCAATTATCTCCGGATCAATGACATCTTCTTTGATTGCTTGTGCCGAAATCTCCAATTGATTAATGACAGGTTCATCTTCATCAATGTCTGCATCCGGTACAAAGTTGCACAGGATGTTCTTTACACTTGTGAGAACCATGTCCTATTTTCTCTTTGTCAGCTGCTTTAGTTGCCTAGTTGACATTTTGCTTATGTCAACCACAGTCTTGCTAGCCTTGCTTTTCTTGGCTTTTGTGTCTGCTGCAAAGGTTAACTTCCTCTTAGATGAGGATGAGCTTGCAACATCTACCTGTTCCATTTGCTTTGGCTCCTATACCAGTTGTTGTTGCTCCTGTTTGTTCTGTTGTTCTTGATTTCCTTTATTTGCTGGTTGTGCTATTTCTTCCAGTATTACCACATCTTTCAGTTGTGCCATATTTTCTGGCAGGACCTCTTCTGTCGGTCTTTCTACCTATTGTTGTACTTCCCCTTCCGGTAGTACCTCTGTTTCTGGTTGTGCATCCTCTTCTTGTTGCACTTGCTCTTCTGAAGGGGGTTCTTGTTCCGGTGGTGGATCTGAGTGCTGCTCTTCAGCTTTATGTAGCTCACCTATAGCAATGTCTTCTTCGCCAGATGTGGTGTTGCCCGTAGTCATCTTGACCGATGACTATCCCAGTACTTGTTCACCGGTTGTAGGTTCTTCACGAGCAGTGAATTGAACCGATGGTTCCTGTTCTTTCCTAAGTTCATCCTGTGGACCTATTTCCTTGAGAGCACTAAAATCATATTGTTGCCAGAAAACTAGTGTCTCTTTATGGACCTCGTTCTCATAACCATTTATTATCTTGGCAACCCTATTTCTAGTATCTAAATTCATTGATGCTTCCTCTATCAGAAGTTTGATAGTTTCTTCACTAAGATCAGATTTGACCTGTGACAATGTCTCCTTAGTAATTTAGTGTTGGAGCCTAGACCGATTCTCCATTTTGTCATTAGTCTTGTATTTAGTTCAGAGGGAAATTTAGTCTCTTGGAGTTCTATTGTAATCCAAGAAGGCTTCCAACAGAGCCACTATTATTGCTTGTTTATCTTCCTCTCCTAACACTCTATATCATTTAGCCGCATTGGCTAATTCTCCAAAATCCATTACTTCATCTACTATATCATTAACAGTCATAGTGCGAGCCTTACCTTTTTCTATAGAAACAAGAGTGGTTGGTGGAGCCTGATCACTACCTCTATCATCAGTGATGTCGACGATGACTGGTCTGGTAGGAATCTTCTCTTTAACCAGTACTTCTACTCCCAGTACTCTTTTTCCTTTTCCGGTATCAATAACTAGTGGCTCAGTGGTCCTTCGGCATGCTTCTTATGCCTGTTGTTGGGTCTGAAGAAGTTTTGTCCATGTTGCCAAACCTTCCTCGTGAACCTTTTCAGCTTCACCAACAAGCATTTGACTTATTCTCTTTCTTATCAGGAAGTTTTGTTTGTGCAATTCTCCTTGATGGGTGGCCTTGTCCAGAGTGAGATGATTCTGAACCTCAAGCAGAGCCCTAATCCTTAGCTCTTTTTCTCTTTCCATTGAAGCTTTCCATCTTGCTTCAAGAATTTCTTGGAGATCATCAGGGATGACCTTATGAAGTTCGGTAAGAGTAAGGTTGAATTTATGAATGCAATAGACTGCCACTTCTATTTTCTTCCTGTCTTCTTCATTCGCCAGATCATACCTCCTTCCTACTGAAGCCATACCACCTGAATTCTTTAATGCTGCCACGTATTCATCAATTGTGGGCTTTCTTGCTCTCGGTGCATCTTCCTTCACCGATTTAGCAGATTTCTTCTTGCGGACCGGAGGAGTTGGGTCTTCAGTTTACGTTCCTTCAGTTTCTTCCCCTTGAGCGTTGGTCGCATGTTGTGCTCTTTTCCTTTGAGCTTTGGGTTGATCTGTCACCGGTTTCTTCTTAGGTGTGGGGGTCCTCTTCACATATACATTCTTAATTGGTGCCTTTTTCTTCAGATTCTCTTGAATCTCTTCAAAGGTCCCAAACCGATAAGCAGAGAGATCTAGGTCAGCTTCTTGTAAGGCATCTGCATATGCCTTGGCTGTCTTGGAGGAGATCTCGTAACCGAGCTCCGATGCGTACTCGGTTCTTGGTTCCATAGCTTGAAAGATGTAGTGTTTCATGATCACCAGAAAACACACCTCATCTTTGTAGGAGTCAACAATAGTTGACAGAACTCTTTCCCTAGCGTGCATCCTCAACTGGAATGCCTCAAACTACTCATTCATAATTTTACTAAACTGGTTTCCCAGTTTGTTTGCCATGTCGTTGATCATTACCGGTCTATCGGTATCCCATGTCACCTTGCCTATTCCTGAAAAATAATTCTAATAGTAGAAGAATAAGCATACTAGTAGGGTTTCATATTTCAGGAAATTTTTCTTTACAATGTCGAGCTTCTTCAAATTTTCAAATATGACCTCGTAGCATTCCACAAAGATCGTACTAGGCGTTGTCATGCATGATCCGGTGAGCGGCATGAATGGCTCCTCCCGGTATGTTGTTCAGGTTGCTGGTTTGATAGATTTTGTAGCTTATCACTACTAATGCGAACCGAACTCCATCTTCGATGTCGTTGACGGTCATTAGCCAACTGCCAAACTTTGATTTTGTCAACTTGGCGACCACGGCATTGGAGATGGTTCTTAGGGTGAAAGGTTCCCCTTTGTCGTTGTACCAGGTCACTCTATGCAGGTCCTCCTTGGTGATTTGATTGCATGCTCCTTTTGTGAGCCAAAATCCAAGTTCATGTACACGACTGAGAACCAGTCGAATCCAGTCTGGTCGGAAGACAGTTGGGTAGCAGACTCCATTGATTAGCCAAGACGACACCAGCTTCGCGTATTTGTTTGGAAGCTTTTCGTCTATGCATAGTGAGAGGTACTCGCTTTGGATGAAGGTCTCACCAAGTTCTTCTTGCTTGGCGTGAATGAAGGCCATGACATCTTCAGTCATGAGGACTCCATTTGGCACAGAAGATAGTGCATCAGACATGTCGTTTTCCCTGTTTTGAGCCGCCATAATGTCGTAGGCAGGTTGGTCGACTAGGTTTCCTTTGATCATCTTGACAGCGGAGGATGATGATGTCATTTCTTATCAACCGGTTTACACAGAAAGTAGCTTGATTGGTCTTACAGTAGTATCTTATCAATGATCAAAGCACGAGAATATTACTCAAGCATAAGAAATTGTAAATCACAAATCGCAAAGTAAAAGACAATGAGTAATCCTCCTTTCTATATATAGAATTAGGTCATAACGGTAATTACCAAACGGTAACTATTTGTTAACGGCTATAGCATTAATTGCCTTACCTAACCTTTCTTTCCTTTTTCGCCAACCGGTATTCAGGCTTTTTCCTGTTGAACAAACCCCGGTTGATCAACGCTTACCTATCTGGTTTTACTTACTGACTTAGTGAGTTTGTTGCTCACCAGTCCTACCGGGAACCGTAGACGGGCTACCAGTTCCCTCTAAGCCTTTTAGGCTCAGTTTGCTGAAGAGATATCACCATCAGCAGACGACGATCTTCCCTCTGTCTTCTCAGCGAAGCTCTTTGATTCCTTCCTGAACCAAATCTTCTTGACTTCTTTCTCGGTCTCTTTTCCTCTGGTGTTCTTCTCATTGGAAGACAAGGTCTTCATCACCGGTTTGACTGATCCTTTTCTTTTGTTCATTGACCGTTTCCTACAATCTTTGGCTAGGTGTCCAACTTTGTTGCAGGTGTAACAGACTATCCCGGTTGCCTTCCATGGATTTACCCTTCTTTTGTTAGGTGATTTACACCAAGAGTCATTATGACTATACATCCCACAGTTAGCACAGTTGGTTGTGCTTCGGTTCTTATTCCTTTTAGAGAATATCGATCTCAGTGGGGATCTGAATGCCATTGTTTTGGATCTGCATTCATCAGCTTTGTGTCCAAACTTGTTACATGCATAGTAATAGCCCTTGAAGCTTCCCCTGCTTCCACTGGACACACTTGTGGGTCGAGACCAGCATTTAGTGGTCTTGTGGCCATACTTGTAACAGTTTTTTCAGTAACTATTGGTTGGCTTTACCGGTGCATTTCTGCAGTTATTTGTTTTATGGCCCAGTTTTCCACAGTGATTGCAAGAAGTGTTGAAGGTCTTTTTACCCTTTTGTTCTACCAGTTTCTTCTTTTCCTTCTTTCTTTTGTTGGCTCCAGATGACTCACCGATTTCCTTGGTGTCTTATCCGGTGAACCCAAGTCCTGTGGGATCTTTGTGCTTTCTTTGAGCTTTTAGCTGCTCATCAAGCTTTATTGAGCTTTCGTTGTATTTTCTGAGGGTTTCATTCCTTTCTTTGAGTTCTTTCATTTGTTCCTTCAGTTGATACAGCTCAATTGTCAGCCTCTTGCATGCATCATCTTTATCATGCCAAATCTTTTGCATGTTGGCATTTTCTTCAGTGACTATTTGCATGTCTTCTTGAAGTTGCAGAAAGACAAGATCACTTTCCCTTATAGCTTCTTCAGCCAAATTTCTTGCTCTCTCAGAGGATGTTAGTGATTTAATTGCAGTGTTTCTTTCATCTTCAGCTTTCCTCTTTTTCTCAATCAGTTCAATCATTCTTAGGGCATTATCTTCCTACTCCCTTTTTAGGTTGGAGATCTGATCGGTTAGGATCTGGTTTCTCTCCATGAGCTCAGAGACTGCCTCCTTAGAGTTCATCAATTGTTTCATTGCTCTCACTCAACTACAGAGCCAGCTGCTTTCTTTTAGCAAGGGATCTTCTTAGCCTATTTTCAAGAGAGGCAATGATGTCATTGGCTTCCTCAAGCTGCTTTTGATACCTGTAACCCTCCATGATCTTTTTCTCGAGGGGTTATGCTTTACATCTAAGAGAACTAGCTCTAACACCAATTGTTATTACTAACCAATTACTAAGAGGGGGGGTGAATCAGTAAATACTATTTCTAAACTTCAATTAAACCTTGTATAGAGATTCTTGCAGAATAAACAGAATGTAAATAACCATTCAAAAACAGAAATAGAAATACTCAGATCAACACATCATATATACGTGGAAACCCTCGGTTAGAAGGAAAAAAACACAGTGAGACAGAGCTAACAACTTCACTACTGCAGTAATAAAGATGTCCGGTTAAGAGCTTACAAAGCACTTGCAAGAGTGCTACCCGGTAAAGGGATTTGGTAGAAGATCGGTTAAGATCTTGACTCTATTAGGAGCCGCCTTGTTAAAGGACTTTCAACATCAACTAAGATGCTACCTGGTTAAAGGATTTATACAAAGAACCTAATTAGATCATACCTGTTGACCTTCCTATTCTGCCTGGCTGTTGATCCTTTTTGCCTTTCACCTCTGTGATCGTAGCTTCTCTCAGAAGATATCACTCTCCTGCTCTATATATTCAACAACGCTTCTTTTGTGTCCTATGACCTCTATTTATAAGAAATTAATCTTATTAAAACCTAACTCATAGAACCGCCAAGCTGTAAACTCACCCAAAAATCATGCAGCAAAAAGCTTTGCGAGATGATCTTGACTTTACCTTGAAACATCCACGTAGAAATAAACCTAACTCCTATTAAAAAGCTAAGTCCAGTTCTAAACGGTGGATGCTCAGTGTAATCCGGTTTTAAAACAGACAGCTCCGCATAATCCGATGCGGATTATTATGCACTTGACTGGTATGATCTTATACCCGGTTCATCCCCTGTATTCACTATAAGACCGCTACTTTGTACTCTATTTAGTCTACAGGTGCATATACTCTGTTTAGTCTATCGGTGCTTAAAAGTAATATGAGTGATCTACCGGTGTACCTATACCTTTGGGAATGGTGTTTGCATCTATCTTCACCAATGACAACTTAAATTTGCCAACAATACTGGTCACCGAACATCGATAAAAGGCAAGGAAGGCAAAAAGAAAGATATACCAGAGGATCACAACGAAGAGCTAAGGAAAAAGGTTTATTTTGGTAGCTCAATTAAATACGAAATTAATTATTTATTTATTATTATATATATATGAACAATTTTATTTTCAAGTTATATGATATTTATATATATAGATTATATATTTATGGATATTAAATTAAGATATACATATATATATTATATGAATTCTTGATTAATGCATTCTTGAGTAACTCTGGATTTATTTTATGGATGTCTAATATCTATGATTCTATAATCAAATGTTTGTACATTTATATGTTCACTAAAATAATGATGATAGGGATACCATATAGAATGAATCTTATATTCATTAGAGATGTGGGGGCTAGAGGAAATTGTTATAGTTTCCCTAGTCTCGAGATTGTTATAATCTCACGTAGGCAGTATATATACTGATGCCAGTCATATGCATATGTGTAGGCTTGGAGAGCATTTATTGCTTCCACGAGATTCTTATGGGCAGTGCTCTATGGGAAGACGTGTCGATAGCCAAGTTGCTTAGGGTGGACTTTATATCCCTCAAGCCGAGAATCGGGAATTCTGTGAGCCCGACCTAGAGGCAGCCTTAAGAATCAAATCCCCCCTTTACTAACGTAGAATAGAGTATGAGTCATGTAAATATTATGTAATATATTCTACTAACGCTGGTTTTGCAAGGAAATACATAAGGAGTATAAGAAGGGACATTACACCTAGTCAAGAGTCAACCAAGATAGCAGTAGCTATAGGGGTCTTACACTAGATCAGATATGACTTGTCATAACCATATTCCTTTCCTTGCACAGGGTCGGGCCCACTTTGGTAAGAAGTGAGCAAGGGAGGATTGGGTACGATCCATGGCTGGGTGGATAAACGCCTTGATGATATCTTTTCCCCTTTAGTGCTGAACAAGATTAAAGATGATCCACTGACAGTCAATTGCTAGATGTAAAGTAAGATTTTTTCCAATTCTCTGTACTTTGAATATGAAGTGTAAAGAAATGTAAATTTAGATTTAGATTTAGATTCTTCTTGAAAGTTATCTTATGAAATGTTGCAACAATTGATTTATTTTATTATTCAAAAAAAAAACTCTAAAAAAAATTAGCATGTTAGAGTAGTTCCTTTTCCTATTTTATAAAGTTTCAAATCTTTGATAAAATTTTAAAATCTAGTCATTACTTTTGTTCTAGTCTAATGCTTGTTTCAATCATTTATATAGCATACTCAATATCAGCTAAATTAGATATTGTTATTGATACATTGATATCTATATCCTTTGCACATATTTATATTGATTATATCATAAATTGCAATTGATCTTGGTTTATCTTCCATTTCTTGCTTAAATAGTACTCAATTAACATAGTAGAAAAGGAAGTTGAAGTAAATTGTCCTGGCTTTCCTAACTCAGCCAAAAAGGGGACATTACAAACACAGGACAATAACAAGGATGTTGTGGCAATCTTTTACATCATACACAACTAAAGACTTTCAAAACACTTACAAGCCATCACCATTTCTCCAAGCAAGGTGGAAAAAGCAAAAGACTTCCAATCATGTGATGAAGCCACCACGACAAACCTACGAGAGAGAGGAACTGCAAAATGATGATGATCAAATCTTAACCCACGATTGCATTCTCTCAAAAACACAACATGAGGGTAGGAAGAGGGAAACATCAACCTCAAACTCTCTAAAGACACTTGATGATACAACACCAAGGGATATCACATCTCAACTAGACAGATGACCACCAATTTCCTACATACATGGCACACTTAACAATGCAAAGGCAAGATATCTCCCATCAAAGGCAAACAAACACAAGGAACAAACCTTCACAAAAGAACTCCCCACTAGAAAGTAAAAGCCCTCCATCAACAAGAACATGTTATTTTTGTTCAAAGGACGCTTTCCAATGCAAAAGATGACATAACTTTCAAACTACGAGAATAGTAGATGAACTAACACCATGGAAAGACTCATAAGACCTAGGCAACTTTTGATTACAAAGTTTCCCTAGTAAATAACTAAAAAAGCCTCTTGCTCGATGAGACGGACTACTATGTGTTAGAGGTCTACAACACGTAGAAAATATATTATTGTCTAGACAAGATGCAAGCACCCAAGAAGAACTCCAGTTTTGGTATTGAAGACCTCTTTGGCACTAGAGTCCATTGTAGTCCTAACCAAAGACTGATTGGAAAAGCATTTACAAATATTGTGCTCAGGGACAACACATTTAACACACAAAAACTAGCTACAACTAAAAATGAACTCCAAAATATTAGACAATTAAACCTAATATCTAAAATGCACACAAATGAAAAAGACACTTCCTAACGGCTAAGATGTCTTACTAAGGACGCCAAAACAAGTCCAACAACATGAGGGATGAAGGGGAATGTCCCCAACACATGTAAGATACTTACTTTTTGACTAACCCCAACATCTGGTCAAATTTTTTTAACTTCGGCTCATGGAAATTTTGTCAAACAGTTTGCTTGCAATCTGAATACTTAGTTTTTAATTGGTTCTCAGAATGCTGATGTAAATGTGTTTGATGTGATGTTTGTTGTTGTTGCTAAGTAATTCAAATAGGAAACAACACATAACAAATGCTAGCACAATAATATAGAGATGATATTCATGCAAGATGATAGAAGAAAAGTCTGATAACAATACACACCTTCAAATTTTATTGATTTGCTTAACATAACAAACTGATTATAAACATTGCAGACCTGGTATCTATTTCAGAAGTGATGCACAATGGATTGATGCCCTCATTCATGCTCCAGACTTGAAGCTTTAGATTATTTCCATGTGCAGCTAGATGAATGCTTGTTTGGAACTGTTGTATGGTCTCTTTGACTGATAGGAGTTGTCCCTAATGATCCCTAATGGTCTCTTTGACTGCACAAAAGGGAGATTATTACACAAGCTAGATGTGCATGCACTTGATTCTCGTAACAATTTGGTAAAGTATTTACTAACTAGAGATTGGTAACTTCCAATACAAGATTCACAAGCAACATTTCCGCACTCGAATTTCAATTTTTCCTTCAAAAATGTACTAAGACTTGCAAAATAATATACAACACCATCCAATTATGGGAAATTTCGACATTGTTTCCCCTTGCCATAGTTTGCAAACTTTGCGAGTACTCTCTGAGTTGCCGAGTACACTATTTTTTTGCTCCACGAGTTTTAACAAGATTAACTCTCGCACGTTTATAGGAACAAGAAAAACATGGATAAAATTGCCAATGCAAGTAAAACACTAGTTTCCCATTATTTTTTTGTTATAAAACCATGCATTTTCTCTTTGGAGATGTCAATTTTTAATTTTAAAAACATTTTGTAATTGAATTTTGCAAAAAAAATATGTCTTTAAGAAATGTTAATTTGTAGTACTCTCTAACTTGTCGAGTTTTTCCAAAGTTTTTGTCGAATTTTTGCCGAGTTTTTACAGAGTCAAAAATTTTGGGCTTGTCGAGTACTCTCTAAGTCTGAGTCTACAAAGTGCAAACTATGCCCCTTGCAAATTCATCAATCCCAACCCATAAAAATGGCATGCATAACAACAATTCTCAAATCTACTGCTACAAACACCGATGCACTAAGTACTCAATCTCCTTAATTGATCTTCGTAGCAACCTACAAACAAAAAAATCTACTCTCCTTTCGGTCCTGTCAATCTTCTCTCCAAAAGTTAACATCTCCCTCAATCTTAAAGTATTATTTATAAGTTTCTCCTCCTCCAAATGGGAGGCCAAAAGAGATTGAAGTATGGACAAAGTGAGATTCTCCATATGATCAAATTGAAATGAACTTTTGCAATAATGAAGACGAAATCAAGATTGTGTCCCATTCAACCAAAGAGAAACATCCACTAGCTAAAATAGCCATGTGGGGTACCTTCTCCAATATACATTAACACACAATAGAACACTCCATTTTCAAAGACAAAATCTGACAAGTTAAAGATGCCTCTCTAATGTAACGCATCATAGAAGCTCTCACACATTTTCAATGTTGTCATATGTAACACCCATATTCAAAGAGGTGTCATAGCCAGTCATTAAACTCCATACAAATGGAAAGAGGGAATCTCCAAGATTCCCCCCAAGTGGGACACCCCAAGTGACATGATAAATATATATTAAAATGCTCAAAAATAAAACCACCGTGAGTTACCATAACATAGGAGCCTAAGGTCTTTATTCATAAACAAATATAAAGAGAAATCAATTTTTATTGATTTTCATTGTTCAACCTCCAAGACGCTCTTACATTGTATCCTCCATCCTGACAATGTAGGTACAAATAACATCCATGAATTGAAAAGAATGATGATGTTGCAATACCAACACGAGAACATAAATGTGTCTAAACTTTAAAGAGATTATCAATGGTCAAACCTTTAATTATATTTTTCTTAATGAGTCAAGGGTTTGCGGCCTTCACCTATACTTTAAAAAAACAAAATATTAAAAAAGGAAAGCTTCAAACCCTTAGGGAAAAAAATCGGTTCCCATTAACAAGAAAGCTAAATAAAGACCCCACGAAAGTCTTGGGAAGGAAAAAAGCAAGCTAACTCTTTTTAACATGAGAATGATGAGTAATCTCGCTATTGGCTTCAATTCCCTTATACTATGGTGTCTTCCTATTTCTTTCCACTATGGTCCAAACATTGGAAGAACGATGAGATCTTCGAAAAGAGAAACTCCCTCCTTGAAGATTTGAAACGAGTATGCACTATGACATATGCTAAAGAAGAAAACCCACCTGCCACAAAAGTGTTAAGAGAAGTCACGTTTTTGGCAAAAGGGACTCAGCAACCAAGCAAGTCGGTGGAGAATTAAAAGACAATCAGAAGTCACAATCAAAAGAGGCATCGAAATTATCCTCCCTGTTGGAATCAACCAAATGCTGCAGCTCAGCTTCCGGCAACAAAATGATATTTTTAATACGTAATTATCATAAAAATACTTGATTAAAATATCTTTAGGCAGCTTAAGCATATTTAGGTTAACTATTGATATATGTAATGTCCCTGTCCATTTAAGACCCTCCAAAATCAGGAAGTCTCCTATGGAGACAAATTTGGAAGTTGGACCCAAACCAAATAAGTATGAATAATATAAACAGATTAGCTATAAAAGGTTCGTGGCATTAAGATTACAAGTAATTATGACATATCGACCAAATAAGGCAAGAATGTGAGAGATGATGACAACTTAAAAGAGATTACAAGAGTCGACAATGAATAGCAATTAAGAAGATAGAATATTGATTATCAAATAGTGTAAGTCACCGTAATATGTTAAGCATATTATCATTGCACCATTGAAGAATAGTAAGACATATTAGATGATGGATATGATTATAGTTCAGAATAGAGAATATGGACGATGATGTGAGTAAACACGTAATCATGAAAAGAGCAATTTGCTAGTCCAATCAAGATTAATATTACCATCAATAATACCATCATCGATCAATACATTAGAGAGATGAAAAGCGGCAAATATCGATTATGTGGTGTCTTATACAAAGACCCAACAACGATACAAAGGAAGGACTGAAAAGTCAAATCAAGACGTCAGCAATCAACAGTAACGTTAATACTATTAAGGGGCCTGACCATGGTTTATAGAGACATCAATGTTGAGAGGACATCTTTGGTATGAACATAACACAGAACTCCAATACTATTCAGCATACTAAGGCATACCATTACCATAGCTTTCGCAGATAACAGAGATTATAAATAACAGCAAGTGAAGGAATTATTATCGATCAAAAGCATATGATCGCTGTACATGTTGTACGTGTCTCCCATATGATTATCTTTTATGGGAGATCCGAAAGACTACGGTAACAAAGATGAAAAGATATAGCAGTGATATGTTTGGGATACTAAGCAGCAATAATCTTGCCACATTAGAAATAATATTCCACATAAGGCAAAATACCTCATGAGTTGATGTCCTACAGGAAGGGAATAATTCAGATATGCAAGTAAAGGGGAAATCGATTTAAGGAACAAGTCAGTCTAATCCATAGCAATCCTGCTTGAGTTATGAGGAAGCACAAACATTAATTATGTTAATTGATAAATGTAAACAATATATTAGTCAATGTTATTGATGATAAGGAATGATTGGGCACCAAACAGTAAGAGACTAATCATGAGCAATAGACACCAATTACGACATAATCTGCAGAGTGACTAAGACAAGAAACTAATCATGTGGTTAATCAATTGGTGATTAGTAATAACAGATATTATAATTGCTAGAATGATAACTAAGTTATCAGCATTGATATATTCTAAAACAAGAGGCAGCGTCTAAACAAAGGCAAGGTGCGACTTGAGTAATTACTAACATCAGAGGTGGTTTACTAATCATAATCATAAATTAAGTTGAGGATGCATGGAAGCATTTCAGGAATAGATATATCTCTAGCATCTTAAGGGTTGCAACCTTTCAGATTGACAAAGTGTATAATGGATATCAAATCTATCCTTTCAATCATCATTGGACATTTATTTCTTTTATTTCAATCCTTATTGGATCTTCTCTGTAAGAGCAAGTGCCATTGGCATTATCAGTTGCAAGTGATATAGGGCAGATCAGAGATGGCGCCAAGGGATTGCAAGTATTAAAGATTGCATATCAAAAACAGCATCCATTATCAAGATGCAAGCCTTCAAATATCAATCTGAAACAGAAACATGTTGCCTCTAGCGATATCTATATATTTGCATAATCAAATTGACATATCAGATATAGCAAACCATTTCTGAAAGCAATATAAATCGATTGCATAGGCCTATTGTTTACATCAAACATAGCATCAACCTTTTATCACTATACGTGATAAAGTAATTTCATTCATAGCATATTTCATAATTGTATATTAGGCATTGCTATGGAATCTATATCATCTTGCATGCATTTATATCTTTATATCAGAAATAGCAGTCAATAATTTGTGTAACCTCCATTACTTGGTTTAATTGAAATCAATTGATACAGTAAGAAGGATAAGTTAAGGTAATAGTCCCAACTTTCCAAGTTCGCCACATAGGAGACATTACGATATCCAATCTACCCAAGTACCCACTAAGCAGCTTATAGCATTGACGAGGTGTAGAATCCATTCAAAATGCACAAATTAAAGGACAATTAGGCAATATGGTTGGTACAAGCATTACATAGAACATGGGTAGCCTGCAATCCAATGCTCAAGTTCAAGACTTTCAACTCTCAGCCATCAATAGTTGATTTCAAATAATGAACTTACTTATATGGATAAAACGAACCCTGCCTCATATCAAATGCAAAAATGGGTTCTAACATAACTGCATTCACACCTGCACAGAAATATCAAAAAAATATTAGGACATATCTCAAAGTAGACTAGGATCATTGATGAACCTACCATATCATACACGCTATTTTGACAATGCATAGACAAAACAAATTAATATCATGCAATCTGCTCACCAAGATTCTTTAAATGGTAAATTTTATGTATCAGACCCAAAAAAGTTCCCTGGAAGTCAGCCTGCAGTCCACTGGACTTGTCTGAAGTAAATAGTTCTACATTCAATCGATATATCACGAGACTCTCCAATGGAAGACTGAAAAACAAAGATAATTTCAGAATCTAGTAATTATAATTTATAACATAGAAAATAAAATACACTTAGCTATTGTTTCAAAATCAAAGTTCCTTTCTGAACCATAACTTCTGTTAAATCCTCAAGCAAATATTTTGAACAAACCTGCTCGAATATTTAGAGCAAATAAAGTACATGGACTGTGGAAACTCGTGCCAGCATTTATTTCATCATCAAAAAACTTTCCCATGGATTAATCTTACTGCTGGTCAAATTGTAATATGTCACCTTTTGTTTAGCAAATTTCAAAAATTCCTACCCCCATGAGGAACAGCATTGTAAATTTGACAAAAACATTTCATATACAATCAAAATATTCTAGGAATTTGTCAAAATAAATGATGATACATGATATTATAAAGTTATAAACACAGAGAAAAGTCATATAGCCGGTTTTCATACCCATCTAATTAAGAAACTAAGAGCTATGACCAGGACCAAAAAATGGTCCTAATTCATGTTGTAATTTGTCATGAGTCCTGTAGCAGGGAACACATTTGCTCAGACGGGTTTAAGAACCAGAAAGAGCCACTTGATGACCCAGAATCTACTTCCCTCACATCCACCCTTGTATTTGTGTGTGTGTGTGCAAACAATTCTGGGAATAAGGACAAAACAATAATTAACCCTCAATTAAACTCAATGAATGCTCATTCTCTTAATATTAAAACAACAAAAGCATTAGAAAATAAGACAAATAAGTGGGTAGTTAACAAGATCAAACAACAACCAATAAAAGGTTTAGGAAGCAATAAACAATGAAGGATATTTTTATTGGTGGGCAGAAATATTGAAATCTAGAGTCTACAATAGAAGTAAATTTCAAAAACTATCTAGAGTCTACAGTAGAGATAAATTTCAAAAACTATGGAGCACAACTGGTCTCTGTTTTATTGTGCTTTATGCATGAGTTACATAAATTTATTCTATATTTCACCTTTATACGTTGCCATACATTTACAAACCTATTTTTCAATGTTCTCCACAAGTTTTCATGGTATACTATTTTCCCCATAAGCAAATTAGTCATTTCTTGCATCTTTTTGGAATCTTATTGAGGACCAGACTGCAAGATGACCTGGATGTTTACACAAACATTCATTTCAAGTAAAATGCAAAAGCCATAAGTGGCTACATTGAAGTTGAAAGCACATCTTATAGTACATAAATTTGGGTGTTATGTGCTGATCTCCAGGCATAAATTGTATTGAAGTTGGAAATCATTATTTGAAAGCATATTTAAAGCTAAGACAGAAGAGTTGTTTCCAATTGCATGTTTACTGTAAAATTATAAGGAGATGATGATTGTTGCTAAGCCTCCATAAGTAGTGTATCTGCTTTTATTTATCATCATTATCAAAGGCATGTTATCATCTTACATGGATAGTTACAATTGTGTAGAAATGACTTCCTAAACGACCATGCTTCAATGACTAATAATAAAACACAGTATCTTCAATTTTTTTTATCATATTTGGAAATAAGCACCCAATGAAATAAAAGAACCCTCGAAAGAGTGTACAATAATTTGTTGTAACATACACAAGTCAAGACACTGTAAAAGAGAATGTTATAAGCTTTATCGGGTACTAATACTTTGACATCTGTAATAGATACATTCACTGAAGAAAAAATTGTAAAACACAACAAATAGGAGTTATTATATTGTGAGTTCAATCATAAATTCTAAAATACTTACAGAATGCTTCAATCAGTAAAGATTAGTCCTTCACAATATTACTATGTTCATGACATCATTGAAAGCATGATTTTGCTTTCCCTTATTGCCCTGTACACTAAATACATAACCACTTTTGGAGAGGCTACTTCCATTAATACTATATACATCTGACCTAAGAGACAATTTTGAAACCAAATTTTATGATCACTCACTTCAAAACCATTTAAAGGATATTCTTAAAAATGAATTATTATAGGAAAATGCTAAGTTGCCAATTCGGGTTCGGGGACGGATTCGTGTACGAGAATCCGATTTGTGGATTCGTGAAAAAAAAAATTCCCATTATGATTTGTATGGGTTCATGTGTGTGTATATATATAAAAATATATATGCATTATATATACAAAAAAAATAAGAGAAATATACATAATTCTAAAACTAAATCATTTCATAGTATAAATCTATGATGCTTGATCACTGATCAATGCCAAATGTCAAAGATAAACATTAAAAATTTAAATAGTATACTTGATCATTGATCTATGTTCACAATTCTAAAGAAAATCAGCACATTGAATTACTGAATTACAAAATGAAAATTCAAAATTAGAAGCAAAAAAAATATTAAAAAAACTTTTTTTAAGTGGTTTGGACCCACTTTTTAAGTTGCCTGGCCGCGGGTCCCTGGGGATACGCGTGGATCCACGCAGGATCCTCGTGGGTCCATGCTGGATCCCCTCGGGTCCGCGCTGGATCCAGGCAAGATCCGGATCTGGACCTATGGGTCCATCAAGATCCGCGGGTCTGCCGATCCCTACGGACCCACAGGTCCAGATCCGGACCCTGCCCGGATCCAGCACGGACCAGTCTGCGGATCTGGACCCGGATTGGACCCGGACCCAGTTCGAGGGTCCAGGGTCCGAATCCGGTAACGTAGGGAAAATGCATTACTTCTGTGCACTTGTGATGTCACAAAAATCTAGCCTACAATATGTATCTCATTTCATAAAAACATGAATCTGTCCCACTTTGACAAGACTTTCTAAGGTTAGGAATATAGCAGAGAAAATCCTAGTGCAAATTCCTATACCAATTGTAAAATGTGTTCCTTTATTGCAACAATCAAAGTTAACCAAAGTAATTATTTTGTCTATATATAATACTTAGTAGCTAACAATCTTTAAAGTAAGAGTTTGTTATAAGCCCTTTCAATTGGTTACTAGAAAAGGTAAGATCCAATCTCATTAGGAGACAATGCCAAATAGAAATTTAAACATTACCAAGGATGAGTATCTCCATCCCAGTTAAATGGAGGTTCTTCAATCAGCCAACCAAGATAACTTGCAGGAGATGCAGACTTGTCTGCAATAAAAAAAAAATGAATCTAGTGGGACAAAACAATCTAACATTAGGATAAGTCAATTTATAATACTATTCAGCTTTGCTAACCTTGCCCTAACACAAATGGAGCAACAAACTTCGAGTATGGATCTAAAAGAATGTGCCGGGCATGAAACCGACCACCTTTTTCCCAATCAATATCTCCCTGTTCAATTCACAATATGCAAACAACTGATTCAGTATGTATTAAAACATGACAAGTTTGTCATAGACTACGAGATCTAAAAAATGAATAAGTTTCTTGAAAGACTTAATCATTCAACTTCATATCATGCATAATGTTCTAGGATAAACAAATTTTTAGTTGACTTATAAAAGCTGACCATTAGTTAGGTTCTAATAATCATTAGTTTAAGCCCACAAACAATATGTCATGATATGGTTGAAGTCCAAGGGATATGACAACCCTTGTAACATGGGAAGATGAAAAGCAAGATTTTATTTATGTCCAGAATAACTAGAGAATACTTGATAGGAGAATACAGAGTATAAAGGAGTGCCAAGCAAAACTTCAAGGTAAATTATTAGGAAATGGATACCCGTGCAGTTGTGGGAAATCTAAACTCTTTTGGGAATATGGATGAGGTTCGTATTGGTTAAGTTTGTATAAAATACTAACAAAATAGCAATCATATCAATGTTACATGCAGAAATGTTAATATCAATCATATCAATGTATCAGCATTGAAATAAAGATAAACTAACAGAGGTTTAGTGATGATTGCATTCAGCTGAGAGAGGGCCAAGATTAGAAATAAGTTTAGATTAGATAACTGGAACTGCTGACCTCGATTAGATAGCCCCTTGATGTTAGATGTGATCATAGTAAGGGTACTCTGCTTCATCCTCCCAGCCCTCAGCACTCCTTGATGAGCATTATCAAAACTTGTATTAGGCACTTCGCAGTAATTCATAATGGCAACAATGACTTCACCATTTCTAGTCCAGAAAGTGATACTTGATGGTCTCCATTTTTCCTCAACATTTGCACTTTGGGGGTCTTCATCCTCCTTCAAAATATGTACTAGTTTATTGACCACTTTTGTGGGTGATTCCTTCATGTTTCTTATTTTTTCTTTTGTTCTTCCCCTTTGTGGATCCTTCCTATGTTTCTCATCCTAGAACTTTCTTTTGTAAACATCTACAATCTTGTGTACCCTTGCCCTACTCATGATGCTGCATATCATTTTACTGGGAAAGAAACTATTTCTTTCTGCATGCCTTCCAGTGATACTGTTAACCTTGATGATGTCCTTTATGTTACTGGATTAATAAAGAATTTACTTTTACTTTCAACTATCAAATTGTTATCATTAGAAAGTCCAGAGACTTAAACAAAGCCCCTGTCAAAGGGGAAGTTAGAAATTCTGAGAAATAAATTGGGGTTGATAGAGAACAGTTTCCTCACAAGGGAGTGATAAACTTTTATCATTTGGTGTTGCTAGGCACAATGCATTAGAAAAATCGGACTCCTTCAAAAATCTGACTATTATCAGAATTTGAAACTATTGTTTTTGGCACTAAGTCTAAGTTGATCTTAGATGCACATTTTGTGTTTATGTTGGCTGTTATTTTCACTAATTTAGGTGCTATCATTAATTGGACTGCACATTTATTCCAGACAGTAAGTAATGATAATTTTTTTTGCTCCATTCTGAGCTGATCGCAGACTTTTCTTTTTAGCTCTATTTTGTGCAGACTACAAATTTTCCTAGACACAGCAGTTATTATTATTATTCTGGGCAGTTGGCTTATTTTCTGATGTTGTTTTTGTAAAAAAGACATCATAAAATTGTAGTTGCTTTGTTCTATTTTGGAACATCAAGTTCATGGGTTATTTATGACCTTGTGGCTTCCATCTTTTGCATTCAGAAATTTTCCAGAATAATAAAAATCATTTTTCCAGCAATCGCAGAATTATGATTTCACTTTTATTGTTTTGTTATTTTGTACTTTCAGAAGTTTGTGTTTTAAGGTTGATGCTCAGGATTGCATCTTTGATCGAAGATTAAGTTATTCAGTTCGTCTCAAACCCTAGAATGCAAAATCTGCATAACATGTATTGAATTTTAACAATTATTCACAGTTCTACTTTAGTTATTCACAGTTGTACTTTAGTACACTAACTGTATGCAATTGTATTGTCTCTGGTGTCCCAACCTTGGCCAAGTTATTTTATTACGAACAATGTTTAATTCAAGATTCAGATTCATAGATACACATGCCAGATACATTACTCTTTCTCCTCATGTGAGTACTATTCTATGACCTGATTTGTGAAGCAAGCATCCCACCAATTTGGAAACATAACAGTTGCTAGTTTGAAATGAAAACATAACAATTTTTCTGATTGGTTTGTTTCAGATTCCGTTCACCATTTAAGAGCATTCATAGAACACTTGGAAAGATAGCATAAAACCAAAGTGCATTAAATAACAAGTTCACCATAATCTTTCAATAAACACAATACACATAATCTGAAAATAAGTTTGCAATACAGACGAGCAACCCTGCAGCAACACCATTGACAAAGATTTTCAGTCAAAATAGAGCTTTAACATCACTCTTTGCTCCACACAAGCCACTGAAACTGCAGGTACAATAACTAAACTAAAGAACTGAATTTGCAGGAGTTCTCTACCCTTTTAGAGGTCTGAAATACACTCAGAAATTTTCTGCACCTCACAGATTGATGCAGGAGTACAGGGTGCGATTTGGAAAAATATTAATTTAAAATTATTTTCAGCTCCAAATCTTACTTCCCAGCTTCAAGGCGCCTCAGATTTAAGTCTTTTTGAACTCCAGCAGCAACAAGGTATGGTTCCTGATTACTTCATATTGAATTCAATGACTTACAATACAACAACATACCCAATTTTGCCTTCAATGTTATGATCATAAAATGTCAATCAACAAGGTATGGTTCCTGATTACAACTCTGGTTATGAACTGAATATAAAACTGACTTTATGGCAGAACTGAAACAAGGATGAGGCTGTCCCAAATGTCTGAAATAGATCCTTAAATCACCTCTAGAGGATAGCACTAGGACTCCAAAGTAAGTGCTCAACCCCTTCGTACAACTTAGCAATGAAATTCTATCATGCCCTTGCTCAAACAAATCCAAACCCTTCTAAACTGACGTCTAATATAAATTTTGTCAGGTCTGAAACACAGATCTGAATGATGACAAATGCCAACAATTGATCCTGCCAACTTTTCGGATATAACTGTGGAGCCCTCTAACCATCCAAATGACTTACCATAAATAGTATGGACCCAAAAGTCTAAGTGATTTACTAATAATAGTGTGTATAAACGGAGCTTGAAAGACCTTCAGAAGGCAAACAACAAATAAACTAATGCACTGAGATGGAGAGTACTGAAATAGACACCCAAAGGGTCAATAGAATAATCCTGAATCACCTTCAAAGGGCCCTCTAATCACCACATTAGCCTACGGGTGCCACTGATAATAGGCTAACCTCTGAAAAAAACTGATGTTTAGGAAGGCGCAAAAATGGGAACATTACATGAACACGCCAAAACTGCAAACCCAAATCAAAAAACTTCATATATCTTCATCTTCACCAGACCCTTATCACCAAACTTTGAGCAAACACTGAAAACTCTATTTGAAAATCAACAACCAGGTAGGGTGGGTCTTGCACCACCAAAACCAGATCAACTATAGAGGGTTTTTGTCCTCAACAATCTCTGAAATAACTCTCCCGGTTCATTTCGACACCATCTTGTTTGTGTGCACATGCAGAATGAAAGAATGGGAGCCAAAATCCCATTATATAGATTGAAGGAAGAAATTATAGAAAACTTGAATATTCAAATATAATATTGCCTCAAAAAAGGCCCATAAAAACTATTACGACAGAACTTATGTCTCCCCAGCTAGGTGCCCCCTTTTTAAGACATACACTAAAATATTAATCACTTAAGTTATAAAATAAAAGTCACTTTTCCGAACACTTAAACGAGAAAGATAAAACATTAATTTCCATCACCTTAGAAACTTCGCCATGGCACTGAAAACAAGAACACTTCACACAAAAGTGTAATTGGAACTGAAACCAATGCCAAGAACCCAAAATGGCATTTGCTAAAAAAAGCATATGCCAAAAATTGAAATGTTGTCAAAGACTCAAAACACACTAAAACTGCAAGCTTGAGATCTCTAGAGAAGTCCACTAACCAGCTCTAAATAGCCTACGAGAACCCAGGAATAGGCTAACAGGAAGCACAACTGACTAGGTTGGAGAAAGGGACATTAAAAGGGAACCTATAAAGCTCTCTGTTTGGAGGAAACATGCTCACATGATTCTCTTTTCCTTCCCTTACGGATGCACAAGGACAACAGACAAAGATGATATTGACTTTTATTTCATCTTTGTTTCACAAGGTATTAAGTACTTGTTTATTTTGATCAATTGATTAATGGTTGATATTGAGATGTTTTTGTTACTGGCAGCTAATGATGCATCTGTTGCAGGTGAGTAGTATGATGGAATTATTAGCAGCTCTATATATGTACTTTTTATAGTCACTTTGTAAACTTGCATCAGCTATATTCATGGTTGCTGGATTTATCAACTTTAAAGGGTATATCAGATCAGTAAAAGTGCTGGTTGTCGTTTGATATTTTTATAAGCAGAAAGACTAACTTTTCTAAGCTGAAAAATGTAACTTAAAATTTAGATTGATCTTATATCATGCTAGAGTACTATGTTCATTTTATTATAATTAAATGTTTATAAAGGATCGTATTTGTTCTGCTTGCAAACTTAATCCTAGTTGATGAAGAAATATCCCAGGATAACAAACAAACAGTAAGCTAGATAAGTTACACATCATACAATGCTTTTGGACTATTCTACACGAGATTTGGGAAACGTTACCAATCCAACCATCACCTCTTTTCACACTTCTTCTCAAATTCAGAATGGATAGACAAAACTGCCAATTTATCCATGAAGATAGTAGAGCAGAACATTGGATTCCATATTGGTTCTCTCTCTACATTAACAATTGCACCAGAAATAGATTGAGTTTGATTGGTCCAATGACCTTCAACCGTCTAATTATACTTCCCTAGACTTATATTCCCTGTTGCTTTGATCTTTGTAATACAAGACTGGTGTATTGATTTTTGTTATTTATGCAATTCTCTCACATAGAGCATTGTGTTTATAATGGATAATATTTTTGCAATAAACACCTGACCTGGCCAGTTTGAGGGGTCTCACTACACTCTTTTATGTCAACTGGGGATAATTTTTCAGTTAAAATCATCTTTAACCCTAATCAAAAGCAGACTAAACTAAATTGTTAGGCAACATATCCAAGAAATAACATATACAAGGGTATCCAAGAAAGAATGAAATAAATAGATGCATGCAGGGACCAAAAGTATTCAATGGGACTGATAAGTATAAACTAAGTTAATACAACCATATGTATGCCTTGCTCACCTTACATCGATATCCATATCGTGTAAACTCTCCAAGAGTCTCCAATGAAATGTGCCAGACATCTCCTGTCCTATTTATATAAGGATCCAAGTCAATCTCTAACTGCATACAAGAAAATAAATAGTTGTGAAACCTATTATCAGTCACTGGTCAGAACATGTAGCTAACATGTAACTAGCCAAGGCATCCATTTAAAAGAATCTAAAGAATGGTAAAAGAGAATGAATTTCGGTTCAAAAAAAAGAAGGTAAGTTTCCAACTTCATAAGCTCCCTCTATTGTTCTCAGCATTTAAAGCTAAACTATGATACAATCTCTGTTTTGTTTTGTCTGCAAATGTTACTTCTATAATAGTTTATAGAGATCTTACAGAAGGCTCAGCACTTGTGGCATCGTACAAGCATAACACAACATTCTCAGCAGTCCTTGAATAAAGGGCAAAGTTGGCAGATTCATCATTTCCTAATGAAAATCCAAGAGGATCTGGATTTCCTCGACCAATGCCCAATGGCACAGAGAAATTCTTCCCCAAATGATTCCTACATAAAGAAAGAAAAGTATCTTACATCTTGTTTCCTACAAATTGATGGGAACTTTTGCCAAAATTCATAAAATTTGACAAGTTTGAGTCAGCACTTTTTTGTTTATTCATGAGCCAAGATAACTGCCAATAACATGCAAAAAATATGTGGTCAACATTGCTCATCTTACTATGATACCTTGAACTTTTACATTATACCTGATCCAGATACCATCTGGAATGTTGAGTACAAACGTAACAAAAAGAGGCGCTTGGCTTGAATCAAATGCCAACTCCAAAGCATAAAAACCTGGAGAACCTAGGCGAAATGGTGTTTCCATAAAATCCCTATTGCTGCAGTCAAAAGGAACAGTCCATAAATAACAATACCATATTTTCTCGTGCTTTTCCAGTTTGACATGTAATCTAAGTTCAACCATTTTTAATTCATGAATTATTTTTCTTGTTCAACCATCATACTGAGCTAACTACAAAAACTCCACGAAAAGGTATTCATAAGGTAACTGTGTTTTCACAGTAAATAAATTGCTCACTTTTCAGTTCGAAAGGTAGTGCCTTCAGGTGTGCTTGCAGAATCCAGAACAACCCATTGCGAAGAGTCTGACCGAAACAAGCCCTGACATAAATATAATATCAGCTCTTCAAAGAAAAAAGTCAAAGCATATAGTATAGAACAAGAAACTTAAGCACTAGATGGAGCACCATATGCAACAGTTTAAGTGCTAGTAAATTCATATGGATATACTTCATAAAACATAAACAAGATCAATAGCAGAAGATCTGCATTAGCCCATGTCAAACAAAAGTAAACGATACTTTGAATGATTTGCTAAACCAAGGAAATAACTACACTAAAAAGCCATTCTAAAACATAATAAAGAACAATCATGTGTTTCACCAAGAGAATTAAAAAAATGTTCTCAAAATTTTCTTGTAAATTGGAAGCAAAGCAAGCTACATCTTCAGAACAGCTTGCCTTTACCCGTTCTAAAACTAAGCTGATTTACTAATCAATCTCCAATTTTATAGCAAGTCATGTTACAATTGTATGATACAAAATTACAAATACTACCTCTAAATAATATTCCACGTACAGTAAAATACCATGTATTCTTCCCGCAAAATAATAACTATTAGTAACACAGATAAGAATCATAATGCTTTACCAAGTTTCTGAAGCAAGGAGACAAGTTTCGTTGATGGCAGTGGAATGGCAAAAAAAAAAGGATTTTAGGGATGTCAGGTGACAGATTATGTAACATGTAGAATTAATAATTGAATTTTAAATATACAAAAAGATCAAAAGTATCTAAAATTAACATAAACAAACCTAATAAGTTTAACTTCTAAGGTGTAAGTACAATAACAATTCACTAATTACATAATGCATCTGATAATCCAGCAATTTGATAATCATACACACAATGATAATATGAAACATGATTTATAATGAGAGATGCCAAAAACAGAGATGTTGCATCATGCATTGTACACAGGTACATTAAACAATAAGCCCAAAAAATCAGTAATCATCAAATTGATATCATCAAAACTATTCCTATTCTACCTACTGCCTACCTGGCTGGATCCACGTGCAAACCTACCAGTTAAGTACGTCTATGGGTCCTTGCAGGGTGCTTGCATTTGGCACCCAGTTAGCCCAAGACAAACCTAAGCGAACTCAAGATAAACCTGGGCAAATGAACTCAAACCCAAAACGAACCTGGATGCCCAACGACTAGGTTTTTATCTTTTCCACATCTTTTTAATATTTTTCAGGTTCAACTTTGACTGGGCACCTTCCTCAACCTAATAGTGGCCTCTGAAACACTTAAAACGCCAAAACTACTTCACTTGTGTTCATTTCTTTTGCAAACCACAAATATCATTCCAAGAGGCTAAGCATAGATTTTTTCTTGTTGGATCGACATAGGGAGTTCAAGATTCATCTTTGGAGATTCAACAATGATTACATTGCCATTCCTGCGCATTTGCAACTCTTCATTGGCTGCCAAGTAGATTCTACAAGGATATTTTTGCAAAGCTTGGTAAGTTATTTTTCATTTTTTCCGTCCATTTTTGTTTTACAAACATGAAACAAATTATTCACTTTGTTGATCTATGTTTTTCTTTTCTTTTATGAATGTGTCAAAGATTTAAAAGGGTTAGGATTTCTATATCTATTTTTTGCATTCAATTTTTCAATTTTGTTATTAATGTATTCACAAAATTTAAAGCCATAAGAATCACAATGGCAACTAGTTCTACCTCCACAAGTCAACCTAAATCCAAAACAGATCCAAATTCTCCTCTATGGAAATATGCTCAAATGATACAACCGGTTCCAGGTGGTGGGGGTTGGATTTAAAAACGTAATGGATTTGATAAACAATATTCTAGTTCATTTTTCCGGTGAAAGCCTAATTGTGTGCAACACCTGGAAAAGGCATCAAAGATTGCCTCAAAAGAATGGTGTACTTGTGCATTCAAAGACAATGATAAAATATATTATGGAGCAAGAAGCAGCAAATGAACAAGAAGCCTGTAAATCAAGTCACCCCTTAAAAAAAGATCAAAGGGAATGCATCCCCCATCTAATCCCAATATTCTGGTAGAAAACCACCCATTTTTTACCTCAATCATCTTCGAAGTGAAAAAAAGTTAATGAAGCTTCAAAAGTGTACAAGGGCACAGGTTATGAGGTGTGTGGCACCTTATTGGAAAAAGAAGTGGTGGTTGACAATTTATTGAAGCCTGTGAGAGATTCATGTATCAAACATTTCAATCCCACATATGACCATACATAAAAGAACTATATAGGAATGGAAATAAAATGGAAAGCAATAATGTTAATCGCTCAGATAAGAACTAGTTTGTGTCAACTTAGATGTGAAACCAGAAGGTGGATGGTATCTAAAGAAGAGTGGGCAGATAGGAAGTCTTGCTATTGCACTCAAGAAGTAGTGGAGACAAAATGGGGTTGCATCATGGAGTGTTTGCCTTACAAGGATATTCATATCAATTATACTGAGATACTAAATTAAAACATTGAGTAATCTGTTTGAAGAAGGAAAACTAACAAAAAGTTGCAGATTTCCTAATCAAGATACATAACCGAAGATCCAAGACGCAAAAGGAAAAAGAGATTTAGTAGGCATGTTTGGGGCTTTTCTATTTTGGGCTTTGCATGTTTTTTTGTTTGCCGGCTATCCACAGGTCCCATAGGTTATTTGGCCTTGTGGATGTTATTAAAAATACTCATTCATTCATTCAATCCATGGGAGATTTTGCTTCAAATCATAATGTATCCATACTTAGCTCTTTGTTCTTCGAAGAGGATTGCAACTTTGGGCTCAACTAGATGTTAAAATTATTTATAATCCAAGACTTACTCCTATCTATTAACTGTTGATGTTTGTAGCATCGCTCAAATAAATAATACTGACTATATGATTATTATGAGAAATGATTTATTATATATATACATATATATCAATATATATAATAATTGATATTACTATATACATTGATATATATGTATATACAAAGTTAGATTATAATTATTCTCATAATAACTAAATAGTTAAATTGATAAAATATATTATTATTATTATGTAAATATTAGAGAAATTAATATAATACTCAAGAGATATTATATATATGTATATATATATATATAATCATAATTGTCATTATGTTAATTACATAATAATGAATAGACATGTCCCATGAAGGGACATGTCTCTTCTTGGCTCATTCTTAATATAAATGCAAGAGATTATTGCATTTGGAAAACACATACAATGAGATAGTGCTATTACATTTGCAATGATCCTAAAAACTTAACAGTAACATCTCTATCGATAGGCTATCTCCTTTCTTGTCCTCCTTGAATACTCATCGTCGACTCTATTGATGTTTGTAGCATCAGTCAGATAAATAATACTGACTATATGATTATTATGAGAAATGATTTATTATATATATACATATATATATCAATATATATAATAATTGATATTACTATATACATTTATATATATATATATATATATATATATATATATATATATATATATATAAAGTTAGATTATAATTATTCTCATAATAACTAAATAGTTAAATTGATAAAATAAATTAATGAATAGACATGTCCCATAAAGGGAAATGTCTCTTCTTGTCCTTTTCATGTATAAATACAAAGAGATCGATGCATTTGGAAAATACATACAATCAGATAGTGCTATTACATTCGCAATGATCCTAAAACCTTAACATGGTATCAGAGTCAAGTTGCAAATGTAAGAGAATAGTTTGTTGATGGTGAATGTGTGACTGTCCTAGAAAATACAGTCTCAGTACGAGGACCATATCTCACAAATGCACCGTTGGATTTTGCTGAATTTTGGATATGTTGGTGATAAACAAATTTAGAAGAATCTCACTAGAGCGATTGGAGAGAAAATGTCAGGTTCAAAAGTTATGACTGATTGTGTACGGGTCTATACAAAATCTGTAAAAGAGCGAGATTCCTTCTTTAAAAGCCTAACCGCTTGAAGGAAGATCCGATCATATTAAAGGTTGTCATAGTGTATAGAACCTTTGGATATTCAAGACAGGTCATGTGAAGAATTATGGTAATGTTCAAGAACGATGACATCATTTTGTGAATTCGCATGATATTTTCCATATGGGCTCACCTTACAGAATGAAATATTTGAAATTTATAAAAGATAAGTATTTCATGTTTTATTAATGCACATAATTTTTGAGTTTATAATTCATGCTATACTATTGGTTAATAAAATCTTGTATGCTTCTATCATTAGTATTTTTGTTCAAGATAGTTTAGTGAGCTATTTGTAATCTCTCTCTGACATACCTTCAGGACAGAAGCACAAGATAATTGCATTCAAGGGAGAAAGAACTTGATGCTTGCAAACGAATTGATGATTTAGACTAGATGCAAAGGGAGTCTGACATTTCAAAAGAGGTCAAGAAGTTGATAAAATTGAGCTTTAGAGGGAGCGAATGGTTCAGTCAACTTGTGACAATCTTGATCATATTGATTGAGAGGGAGTTCACTATTGAAGGTGAAACACTTCTGAGGTAAACTTGATATAATTGAATATTATACTAATGAATCATGAATGTTTTTTAATGGGCTTGCCCCCTGTGTAAATCATGAGGAAGTGACAACTTCCAAATGATTATCACTTGTATTTGCAAAAGTTATTGGAAGGTGACGATCTTACAATAACTTGATCTTCTATTGTGATAGACATCTTGTGATGGCTAAAACTGATCATGATAAATGGCATCTTCTATTGTGATAGACATCTTGTGATGGCTGAAACGGATCATAATAGATGGCATCTTCTATTTTGATAGACATCTTGTGATGGCTGAAACATATCATAATAGATAATGTGAATGTTCTTATGGTAAGTGCACATTACCTATGAACATTTGTTGAGTACTTGGTGGATATCATGAGACTTGATATTCTGTAGGCCATTACTCTGAGCACTTGGTGAATATCATGAGACTTGATATTCTGCAGGCCAATGCTCTCGATATCATGAGATGATATCTTTATGAACTCTTGAGTACTTGGTGGACATCATGAGAATTGATGTCGGTAGGCCATTACTCTAAGCACTTGGTGAATATCTTGAGAGTTGATATTCTGCAGGCCAATGCTCTCGATATCATGAGATGATATCTTTATGAACTCTTGAGTACTTGGTGGACATCATGAGAATTGATGTTGGTAGGCCATTACTCTAAGCACTTGGTGAATATCTTGAGAGTTGATATTCTCCAGGCCAATGCTCTCGATATCATGAGATGATATCTTTATGAACTCTTGAGTACTTAGGTGAATGTCATGTGTTGACATTCTAATGGGCCAATACTCAAGATATCAAATGGATAGAATCATCGATGGAGGCAATCCACTTGAGGACTTGTGGATAGAATCGCCACTGAAGGCAATCCACCTGAGGACTCGTGGATAGAATCGCCGATGGAGGCAATCCACACATTCAGACTATGTTCCTATTGATTACATCATGAGGATGATGTTTTTATTGCTTACATCATATAATTGATGTTGTCAAGTGTCTTAAGTGTTGACATTGGATTGATTTATCCTCCCTAGCTAAGAGGGAGTGTTGATGTTTGTAGCATCGGTCAGATAAATAATACTGACTATATGATTATTATGAGAAATGATTTATTATATATATATATATATATCAATATATAATAATTAATATTACTATATACATTGATATATATATATATAAAGTTAGATTATAATTATTCTCATAATAACTAAATAGTTAAATTGATAAAATAAATTAATGAATAGACATGTCCCATGAAGGGACATGTCTCTTCTTGTCCTTTTCATGTATAAATACAAAGAGATCGATGCATTTGGAAAACGCATACAATAATGAGTGTTATTACATTTGCAATGATCCTAATAATCTTAACAGACTCATTCCCTTGAAGGAGGTCATCACTAAAGCTACTAGAGACTATATCTACAAATAGTACCAACTAGATCGCCTAGACCAAGATCTCCCCTTTGGCCAATCAGCAACAAACTTATTTTTTAAGCTCAACATTTCCTACAAGTGGTGGATGGTATCATTCATTATCCTCACTATCTCCAATGACAATGATCTTCTAGATTGCGGTTCCCCCTTGGCCAACTACAAGTGTACTCTAACCAAGAGTTGAGACTATTCATCGAATTCTCCACCAAGGACAGGTTAGTACTTTGGGCTCCCTCCACAAGGTAGAGGTTGAGGAACACTCTATTTTTAGATGCCCCACTTACTATAAGATCCTAGGGGAGATATGACTACCTCTAGAGAGATGTACACAATAGCCTTTCTACTTTCCCAAATATCCAAATCAATAATGTCTAGGCTTTTATCTTTGGGAGGTCATTAGCCCTTGATGCAAATCCCTAGTGGGATTCCCCAATCCCCCATGTTGATCACACTTTCTTCTAGCCCATTCAAGATACAAATGGCAATAAACACCCTTTAGATACAACTACTTCACCCATACAAGTAGATAGACCTGAGAGATGACATTTCACCCCACATGCCACTACTACTTAGATGCAGCTACATGTTCAATTCCTTCTCAAGGTTGCAGCTTTGCTCTTTTTCAACATGAATCTACTCTTTCCTAACCACCCCAAGCCACAATGAGACAAATTACGATTTTCTTCACTAATACAAGATGGCACCTAGCTTGGATGTGGGAGAAAGCCTAGACAAAGTGCTTTATTTCCTCCTTGTACAACCACAACCAGCCCCTCCAACCTTGGACACTCCCCAATGAGTATAGTAGATACTAGATATTGTATTGCTCCGTTCACAATGATCGGTGATAGCAACAATTAGTCCTCCCTTCCAAACCTTAATAGAGATATTTGATGGAATTTATATTCTATCCTTCCAGCCTTCATCAGCCCTTGTCCTTTGTGGATTCCCCCCACCCCCCTTGTGGTTATTTGAATCAATTTCTTAACCACTTTCGTTGGTGTTGAACTGCATTTTGTTTTAAATGCTTTCATTCATATATTTTCCTTACCTAACACACTCTCTTCCTAGAACTTTTTACTGCACACTGATGTATTCTCAAGTCTCATTGACCTACCTTTGATCGCTCATTTGACATTTATATACATATCTTATCAATACATTTTTTTGCTTGCACTTGAAAAGCAAAAAAAAACTGTACAGAAAGTAAAGGGTGTAGAATAAAGGAAAATAAAGACATTAAAGTCTATGACGTGATCTAACACTAGGATTTTGCATAAATTTGAAAATTGGCAGTGATGAATTCTACATTAAAACTCTAATGCAAAGCAAGTACTTACAAAACAACATCATTATATCAGCTATCTCAAGAGTTTGTTGAACACTTCTAGATGCTGAGAGGGGTGATGAATCGGCATATACTTAGAACTTTATCTTTATTACTAATCATTCATTCATATAACTTGTGTGCAGAATTAAATAACTAAAACACACAAAGAACACATAACATCAAAATTTTACATGGAAAACCCAAGATGGGAAAAACCATGGTGAGAATAGCACTCACTATATGATGAACTTGATTACAAAAGTTTTAGGCCAAAGGCCAAGGAGTTCACTACTCTTGAAAAGGACTTGCAGACCATGGCACATTGCCTTAGTTAGGGCAAAATACAATTGTTTGCAAACCACTAAAGATCACTTCTTCAGGGCAAGAGTAAAATGAAACTGATTACAATGATTTATAGTTAAACTGAGTACAAGTACATTCCTCTACAATGCTTATTCCAATTCTTTGTTTATACATCAGCTGCTGATTTCATCTCTATAGATTTGCACATTCACACGTTTGCTCTTCACAATGCACCATGCATTGCTTTACTTCACATCATTGCACTTATCTAAAGGATCTCGGCCTATACATATACCGCAACATAAAATATCCTTCATTAATCGACCAAAGGATGTAGGTTTTAAATTATGAACCATTGCCTCCAAACACTGTCTCCAAAGCATGCGAAGGGGAAAGGAAACATGTGAAACATCACACCTAGTCAGCACACCCTCCACAGGATCCAAAATCATCGCATGCCACCACAAAGATCAAAATTTCTTCAGTAAACAAAACTGCAAATGTATGTTGGCTAAACAAATTCAAAATGAAGTATGGAGCCCCAAAATTATTGCGGATGCCTAATGAGACATTTTCAAACCACCGCATAACCATATCACCTAACCGCATCACTGGAACTACTGGGAGTGGAGAAATGTGAAGCATTCCTGCAAGCAGGCACACTGTTCTTGACAACCCGATGCTCAAAAAGTTATAAATTTTGTTACGGAGCAAACCAAAATACGAAAACTGGTATGTAGCACCTTCGGACACCTGTTCACATTATATCCCAACTGCAAGGCAAGATATGTCAATTATAACAAAATGCAAAGCAAAACACGGAGCTAGACAAATTGATTGTGCACCAGAATAGTCAAAAACCCAAAAACTATCTTCAGAACTCCAGAAACAACCTGAGAACACCAAATATACCTTATACAAGTTTCTTCAACATCCTCTACATATCTGTGATATCATATATGTATATATACGATATTGTACTGCTTCGGCACACACTGCAACAAACCACAACACAACTCCCAAACACTATATCTATCTTCCAGAGACAGACTTCAACAAGTTCAACATCAATGACAACAAAACATTCATATGTGCGAGAGAGTTGAGCACATTGAGGTTTGTTATGGATCACTATCCCACTTCCTAATCTTACAAAATGTGAGTGGGTTTCTCCTATATTTCTTTTTATCTTTTTCACAATAAGTACACATTTATATGCCAGAAAAAATTCTTACAAAGAGTATTTGCATCAAAATTCTCTATCAATAATAAAGAGGTCAAAAAGGAAATACTATTAAATATTTATTTCTAATAGGATAAACATTGAATTCATTGATCATGGGAACATATTGATCAACTACTAGATGTCAACTACAATTAGTTGACAAATTTTACTGCACGAGACTAATTGCTATAGGTCCAACAGTACTAGTTGCCCCCCTTGTTTTTGAGATAGGCCATCAATAAGTAAAACTATTTTCTTCAAAACCTCTAAAATCCAATCATGAAAAGAAGGCTTATAAGTAAAACTATTTTCTTCAAAACCTCTAAAATCTGAAAAGAAAGCTTATGGAAAACATATATTTGCGATGATGATATTGGCAAACGACCAAAGAAGCCATTGATGATATAAAATATTCACAAGAATACAAACATGGCGAGGATTTATCCAAACTATTAATTCCAGTTGCTGCATGGAGACTAAATGCTGATTCATTATCAATTAAGCAAAATAGTTTCACAAGGAGGTTTAGCTTCCAAACTATCATTTGAATACAACATAACAAAAGTTAACTGCTGCTAAGCATTGATTAATAAGCCACAAAATCCAACACACTTGAAGTTATTAAAATTGCACAATTAATGATGCTCACTGAGAAAGAAATATTACATACTAAGAAACAAAGGACACTGAAATTTTGCATCCTTTTTAAACAGAGAAATCCCAAAATGCTATGTATTTGCTATTAAATAACTCATGACTTTATCCAACTTGGAAAATTGGCTTCGACACTATAAGTCACTTTCAAAGATAAGAAGAATTTACCTTCACCAATCAAATATTAATCTACCGTCATGACAAAATGACTTAAGTATTAACAAAGGAACAACTGAAGAACTGAATTCTAGATAGCCTCCATGGACTTAGAAACCAAGCCTATGCACTTTAAATCTTTGTCAACCATGTTTTTTATGGAAACTTGTTTTTGAAACGAATGCTGAATACTAATTTGTGCCATCTAATTTTAGATAAATGACATACCCAATGCAATCTTAGGCCATGCTCCCGATCCCCAAATCTTGAGGGCAAGGATGAAACTTCAATTGTTACTTTGTATATCAAATCTTCTTTGTTAACAAATGCTTTCACCTGTCCAAAATTCAACCTTTTAGACATTTTCTTTCCACAGCTATATTTTATTGCATCCAGAATAATTGTTTTAAGTGTATCCACCTCACTCTTTTAATAGTTATAGAGAGAGTAGAATAAAGTTGGCATAAAGCACACTATAATCACACTGGTAGAAATTCTAGAAATAATTCAAATTCGATTCCAGCCCTTTGAAATAAGCAAGCATTCCCACATAGTTGCTTTTATTGTACACATTTTGATCATTCTCACCAGATATTGTCATTTATTAACACTATTATAACTTCTTTCAGTTTTTTCCTATTTAAGGCAGGCAGTCCATAATTGACAAGCAACAACAAACAAATTTCGATCTAAAGCAACCAATACAGTGCACCAATTAAAACCTAATCCAAGTGAAATTGACCTCAATAAGAATAAAAAATCTATTAATAAAATAGAAAAAAGGGAAAGAAACACAATGCATCATACAGGCCTAACAGGGTTCCATCTTAAGCCATGAATGTAGGAAAGGATATGACACTTGTCATAGGTGCATATAAGTAACCTGTGATATCTAGAGGCTTATATCATTGATCACTTGAGAAGATCCTTAGAAGTTTTTTATCAGGTAAACAATGAAGGCTAATGAAATCCCTCTTAACGATGGATATATGCAATTTCACAAGTGATGTGATGACTCGGTTATTGAGGATTCCAGACATATGAGTGCGAGGAATAGCATTTGCAGGAAAGTGAACTTTACAAATACTAGATAGTAAGACACAGTGGCATGTCCTTAAACCCCATATAACCATTACTTCATTGCATCTCCCAAATATTAGAGCCATTTCCAGATATTAGACATAATTTGTAATGTCAAAACATTTCTATTCACTGCTTGTAATAATTTAGGCTGCTTGGCAGATTGTATAAGGTTCACTCTATTTGCAGTTTGAGGGCCCCCAGGATATTTATGATTTAGATACACAATCTATTTGGACATTCAGATAATCTATTTTGCCTATCTTTTCAAAATATTGCAAAGGCAGGGGTATTCTTGGCAGAACCTAAACAAGATTCAAAAACTGATTGGAGATTTGTTTACATGCTTTACTTAGTCCCTTTTAACTATTATATTACTGTTATTAAAGATGTAAACATAACACAATGAATCGCTGCCCGTAATACAAATCATTGTCCATATATGTAAATCAAATCACTCCTAATATAATCGCTTGTTCTTCTCCTTTCCTTGTTGCCAATTCTTTCCTCGGGACTTCACATGGATGTCGTTGTGTGGGTGACACTGAAATGGAACTGAAGTTAATATCCAAATTTGATCACTGTGTTAATCGTGGGACTGAAACAGACTTTTCTTTCTGTCATCAGAACAACTTCAGCTTCAGCACTATGACCCTTGAGTTATTTTGTGTAGCTGTTCATGCATGATTGCTGTCCATGAATGTCTTTCTATAATCTGATCACTGTCACAGCATTTGACATTAGTAATCTCTCCCTGAACTTAGACATCAAGGATGATATCTTTACCTTCTTACTTTGAAATCAATGAGAAACATTTGTGTCTATACCTTTCACGTCAATGACAATAAATCCAACACTATCCTCTATTTACTTTGACATTAATGACAAGAAGGAACCCTTTTGACATCAATGATAATATTTCCAACAGACCTCACCATATTTGACAAATAATATAAAAGAACATAATTATGTAAGAAAAGGGTAGAGAGCATATTATTCTAATGTCCAAAGGTTTTCAATAAGACTATTGCTGTGAACCACACTTTGAACAAATGAAATGTTGACTTTATCAATCACAGCAGTATGATTATGTCTTTAGTCTTGAACCTCCAAATACTGGCTCTATTAAGCTAGATTTAAGCAAACAAATACAAGATTATAATTCAACGTAAATTTCCAAAAGCTTGTTCTAATTATCTACCAGTGAAATTAAAATGAGCTTTGTTTCTGTTCATTTATGCAAAACAGCATTCGCACATCATACTAACTTTATTATCGAAATTTTAGAGACAATTCTTGCTCAGATAAATTGAATGATTATCCTTATTAAATGCCCAAACAAAGAGAATATTATTCATTTCCTTCTGCATTTATATTTTATTGCATTTATATGACAAAACAAGGAAATGCAGCTCTGTTAAAAACGTAGCACCTGTCCTCCAGCATCTGCATGAAAGAGGAACACTGATTCTATCAAACTTGAGGAGCTTCTCCCATATGTCTCCAATTTGCCTTTCTCCTTTTTTACAGAAGATTCATGATCAAGAGAAGTGTACCTGTAAGTGTCAATTTCTGAAGACTCCCTTTGAACACTAAATATCTTCAATTGTTCCCTTCTATAACTGCTACTATAATTGTATATTGCCTTCTTCTTGGGAATAAATGATATAAAACTCCAACTGTTCTTCAAGGTGCTCCATGGATTTTGGAAAGATCGTTTAAAGGGTGCATGAAGCACATTCCATGAGTTTCTCAAAGAGAAATTAGGAAGCTGCAGACATAGGACAACAGAATGGATTCACAATTTCTTCTGTACATGAATAGATCACGGTGCCAATTCATCTCACCTTAAAACTAAATAAGAAAATGTATTACTAAGATTATGCACTGCCTATGAAAGTACTCATAATGAAGACAATACTCTAATCCTTGTTAATTGGCTAATATCGTATAAAACAATTGGTAAAATTCTCAAAAATGTCAGATTTCTGTATAAACTTGTGCACATTTACTACATGACCCAAAATTTTCAAGTAAGTAAATTGTGTTTACTAATCCTTATTTTCTCCAATGACCTTAAAACTATGAAATAATGACTGAAGTGATTGCATGAAGGTACGGTCAATCAACTTGCAATTATAACATAACGCATAGTGGGCCTACAAAGGAGCTAAAGTCTTGTTAGAAAATGCTGAAGAGCATAAATCGAATGTTTAAGGCTCACACAAGAAGATTTAGATGGTAAGGTTGCCACGGATCCAGAGCAGGACAACCACAAGTTATAAGCATGAAGCGTAGAAAAAAGAAACCAAAGGAAGTTTGTGAGATGACAATGCAAGATCTCAAAATAGTTATCAAAACTTGCTTAGAGGAACAAATCAAGGTCCAAAAAGGGATTCCCCAATTCATGAGGAGCTAGGGCATGTTGGGGAGGTGGCACCAAGTCCTCAATGAACACTCACTTTAATCCTAGCATCGTCATTCACAAGTATGAGAATAGACTATTTCTACTAGTAATTTTTTTGAAACGTAATATAGTTATGAATGGTGATCTTGCTAAACTAGTTTGTCATTGATGTCAAATCAATCTTCAGTTTTAATTACTATTATATGATTGATCAGATTATGTCAATCACACAAAACATATATTCATTTGAAATTGATGGATACCTGATATGTCTTGGATCTCTACAAGCAGAATGGTTGTTTTGCAGACTATGATATATATTCTCAACAGAACAATGGATTTCTTTTTAGCAGGTGACTGTTTGAATACGAATAAGATCGCTGTTATAAATTATTTCAGATTGTAAGAACATTGTCATCAATCTGTGCATGAATGTTTCAATTCAAATCATAAAGTAATTAACAGTAAGCTTCCGCGAACAGTTGGCATAGGATTTTGATTTAAATACAAATGGCACGGATTTTATTGACTTTCCCTTCTCAGCGATACATTATACATTATTCTCCATTATGATTTATGAGATTTTGATTGCTTGGCTCTAAAGATAGACATTACAAACTTTTGTTCTTGATCAGATTGAGATTATTGTTTACCTTCAGAATGGTTGCTGAAGAAGATGATTGATATATTTACCACATACAGCAGATGGCCACGTAGATTGATTGATTTCCTTTTGTCAACATTACATTATCATTTGTTACATATACTGCCTTTCGATAGTCTTTAAACTCTGTTTTCTATTGATATAGACATTTATAAAAGAAGTCACCATAATGGAGAATGAAAAGACAAGACAGAATAGAAGTTGGGACAGTTGGCAGTTGGTTGGTTGTAACTATGAGGAACTTCCTAATTATATGCAGTTAGTCAATTCATTTTGAGCTAATAGTGGTGTGAAATGTATGTTGATGGGAATATCAATATAAAAAGGTGAAGTTTATTGAAAGGTGAAGAATTTAATAAGAGGATGTTTATTAAATGAGTGTGGCATATGTTAAGTCTGAGAAGAAATCGGTGCTGCGTAAGGAAGTAGATCAAACATTCAGATACATTAATTGCTGGGGATTGAAGATTGACAAGGGAGGAAGGTAACTTTTAAGGGTGTAATAACAGTGATATTTTTTTCTCTCAGATTTGTTTAACAGTGATCTGATTTTGGATATCTATGTTAACAATAAAAGTCTGATTTTATTTTATCAAGTCATATTCTGAAATTTCAGACAAGTAATTCAGATAACAGAGAAGATATTTGCAGATCATTTTCAGATTACATTCAGTTTGCCAAGAGATTTAATTTGATAAATCAGAAATTTATGCAAAGTATAAATGTTTGATCACAAAATTTATAATCAATTGTGTCTATTGTAATAGTCTTAGAGTTGGTGCTCTGAGAAATCTGAGTTGGTGCTTAGATCATTGAATTGTACTCTTGGTTGGGTTGGTGCTCATAAAAGGGGATTTGGTGATTCCTTGGGTTGGAACCCTAAAATCTTGTAATTCTTCAGCTGTGAGGCTGGATTGGGACGGTAGATCCTAGCAGCATTTGTAATGTCCCCTTTATGGGACATTAGAAATTAATTAAATAATTAAAATTTAAGTTGTCAAAATACATTGGCAGCTTAATTTAATTATTTAGTAGAGCAATTTAAGTGACTTTTTATGTCAACTAGAATTATAAAATAAAAGTCACTTTATTTTCAAATTAAAAGACAAGGAAATGGAAGGCGAAGAGTCAGGCTGATGGAAAACCAAGAGTTTCCGGGAGAATGTTATAAAAGTTCATGGAGAGGATTCTAAAGGCATGTGGATATATTTTATTTAATTTGATAAAATTGTTGATGTTTGTCATTAACAGAAAATTTCTCGAGACGGAAACCTTTAGGGATTTAATAGGAGAGCTGGACAGAAACCTGGTTCTTCTTCAAGTGGTAGATTCGAGATGCATCTACACCAAATTTGCAAAGTATCCAAAAAAATAAAATAGAGGTATTTGGAGATCTGAAGCATTTCTGTCTGGTTTGGTAAAAACAAAGAAATATATTATTCTATTTATCATATGATTGGTATATGCTTGATTCACAACTGGGCTTTTGCAGATTCATAATAATTTGCAAGTATTATAAGAGCCGATTCAATAAAGAATATTTTCTTATTAATTGTGGGACCCGAATTGTAGTTGAAACAAATTACTCCAGAAACAACAAGGTATTTTCAATTCTAAGCTATCATTTAATTGGTTAAAAAACAACTATTAAGTCTGCGAATGAAAATCCCATGTTTCCAATGGATCGCAGATTGAAATATTTGCTGGGTGATTAAGGTTCTGGAAAATAATAATTAACTATTGGTATTGCTGTGTCTGAGGACCAACTTTATTAATACTGAGGAAATATATATTTCTTTATCGGGAGTTGTAAAGTTTGATTCTCATATGGTATTATAAAGTTTGACAAGGCCTGCGTAAGAATGGTTGTGGGACCCGTTTTACATAGTTCTAGAAAAATATATGTTTGATGGGAAGTTCCATAGCTTAGCGGAAAGCTGAACTGTGAAATCGTGGCATTCCAAGGAAAGTTTTAAAGGGAAAATACATTATTAACAGCATATCAAGATCTGAGAACAATATCGATGTGCTGGCAGCTATCTCACAATCCAGCTGGAGTAACCACAGGAAGCCATTCCCTTGCCCCTCAAAGCCGTTGGTACCATAAAAGACTTGGTTGTAAGTTCATTATGTTACTGGGTCGAGGCGAAGGTTCTCAGAATTAATCCATGCTTGAATGGAAATGATTATGCAGAACCAGCGCGAGTCATTAGCCTGGAAAATGAATGTTTCAGTCCTGGCTTTATCAGGCAATACCTGTGCTTGACTCAGGGAAGTTTCCTCCATACATGGTCTGCCGTAAAATCACATTTGATACTCCAGGTCACAGCCTATGACTTCTGAAAGTATGTCTGAGACAGTGTGATGATTTGAGCGGCTCTTCCAGAACCTAATTCAACTGTTGAGTATTACCAGCATGAATGCAGAGATGGGGATAATCACCACTACCCATTAAGGATAGCAACTTCAGCACTATGCCTGGAGATATTGATTCATGAAATATTGTGTATCTCCAAAGCTCTGCATACAAGGTGCAATCTGTAAATTATTGCTCTTGAGAGATTCTTTTGCTTTGATTTTCTATGATATCTTGATTGCTTCATATATTTCTCCTCCTCTAATTATTTGGGAATCCTTGTGAATGCAAATGTTTTTCTTAATCAATTAATTTGTATGTTTACCTCCAACTTCTGAGCAATAAGAATTGAACAAATCTGTAATTGCATACAAACTGTTTAACAAAATATCAGTCTGATTAGAGCAGCTTTTGGGTAGAACTAGTAAGGGACATTACAGCATTTCTCACCGTGATTTACCCATATTGGGTTTCCATGTAAAATCTTGTGCATTGTTTCTTGTCTTGTTGCATTGTTTCTTGTCTTGTTGCATTGTTTTTTTATTTCAATTTCAGTTTAAAGATTAAAAAGCTTTAATTGCACTAAAGTTAAAAAGTTTGCATCTACTACTGATTCACCCCCCCACCCCCCCCCAACACAATAATTGATGTCTAGAATTTCAAGGGTATTGATTTGATGATTTGGTGGGTGACCTTATTAAAGGATCTTGTAGACAGCAATATTTAGAAGTGGTTGAAATATCTTTCAATGTCAATAATTCATTGTCCCCAACGTATACAGTCATTGAAAGATAACGTTAAGGTCACACAAGGCTTACTTGTGTGCATAGAGAAAATATTTTCTATTCCACCAAAAGTTAGATGTAATTTTAGCAGAGGTGCCAATCTAGAAGCGGGTAACAGCTTTTTCTCAAGTATGGTTGTCAGACAAATGAGGAAGATCTTCAAACTAAGTAGAATCCAAAACTTATAGTAGATCTTGCATGATATTATCTTGAAATAATTTATTCTGTTAAGCACAATGATGGGATTTTTGTGGCCAAGAAGCCAAAAATCTTTTAAGGATGGTGATGCACATTTTCAGCCAGCCATGAAATCCATTTGCTTGCAAGTGTACTTAGAGTGTTTTTGAACACAAATTCTAAGAAATGCAACCGCCTAACACAACAATATATGGATGACATGGTACTCGTTTAACTCAAGGCTAGAAGCACTTCTTGACTCATTCCATAGAAAAAATGAAGGAAATTCCCTTGAAGTGCAAACCCCGTGACACACAAATTTGTAATTTTCTATGCTAGGAAGGAAGTGGAAGGGGACCTCCCTTCCTCTAGCTTTCTATAGTGGTTTGGTGGGGGCAGCACAAAGAGATTCAAAAGGATTTCACTCCAACCCTATGATCCCTGACAGACATTGTAACCATTCTTGTTACTCATTCGCTCTTTTGGTTGAAGCTAAAGAAAGTTGAAGGTTAGAGTTTTGTAATTGTTGTTGTCTTTTCCACTTTCAATTGTCAACCCTAGTTTCTATATGGAAAAAATCAAGTACTATTGTGGAAGGCGAGCCAATTGATCTTGGTGAGACCACTCCAAATTCTTAGAGACTTGCACATGATAATGGCCTTCTTGATCCTAATGAATTTGACATCCTAACAAAGACGAGCCTTGATAGTGATATGGTTGAACAACATAGGGAGGCTCTAACCCAAGAGGTTCATCATTAGGACCTACAACATTCTAGTGTAGCTCTCTTCATAGCAGCAAGAATCATTGAGTATATCTAATTTTTTGGAATTGTGTAGTCAGTTGTAGGTTGACTTTATACAAAGTAGATTGTAATTGAAACATTGAAAAGAACATTATCATCTAGCTATTATTTAAACATTATGCAGTGCATGGTGCAATACAACATATTCAGGACTATGAACACAAATGACTTTCCACAATTCATGGGCTAAACTCCCAATTTTATTTGATCCCTATATCTGTATTTTATTGAATGCTTTTAAATTCAAAAAGCAGTGGATTCTCTTCTTTTTTATGTTTTTTACTTTTGTTAAAATCTGACTTTTTCCTGATTAAATCCCATTTTTTCAAAAAAAGCTTAATCTTTTCATTTGTCAATTTTCCCTGAACGACTTTTGTTTTTATGGTATACTGTTATTGAAACAAAAAGTGTGGTTACAGGTAAAATGCTTAGGAAGGCCAAGCAAGTCAAAAAAAATAGAACTAGAAGAAAGATCTGATACAAATCCAAGAGTAATAATTCTGAAGGAGCAATGTAAATGTACAGAAGGAAGAAGAAAACAATCCAAATCTAATAGAAGGGAAAATATGAAATTGCAGAAGGATTCAAATAATATGGATCAGATAACTTGGATTATTTGGTAAGGAAGTATTATGGAAATTGGTTAAACCTTAAGCATAGGCAAAGCAATCTGTGGAGAAATCAAAGAAAGGTCCCTCAAGGATCAACATAAGATGTTCATCTCAAACAAACCATAAGAGTTGTATGAATTAAAAGCAACTCTCCAGTTGCAACCACCAATAACAACTCAAATTAAATTAAGCCTCTGTCTGGCACTTTGCACTAATTCATTGTAGCATAATGCACAATTAATTTATTATAGTATGTCTAGCAAAATATATAACACTATCCCTCTGATCTAGTTGCCAAAACAAAAATAACATCACCATCCATTATCTAGATATTCATTTGTTGATGCCAATTCTTGGCCCACATGGCTAGTTTTTTTCTGATCTATAAATGTCTGCATTGTACACCATCATGCGTATAAGCATTAATGGAAAATAATACATTCTAAAATTGAGATCCAAGTTGAGTCTTCTCTCTCATTTGGTTAAAATAATAGGATCATAACCAATTGACGAGTGGAGTTCTGACACTAAGAATTCTTATACAATTCCCTCTTACTAAATATTATGTTCTCATCAGAGTATCTTAAGATACAATTGTCCAAATTTTAAAACTATATAAATATTTTGATATATATTATAAACAAGAAAAAAATGGAATGTAGATTCACTTGTGAGCAAGAGCAAAGACAAACTGAAAATAAAGCAAGGTAAGAAAAATAAAATTTCATACCGAGATGTTGGTCAGTGAAACATTGGGCATAGTCGATGTATGTGATACACTGTACATATCTCATGCCCTGAAATTGATTTACATGGATAAACAATCTGCAAAATCATATGGTAAGGTGTCAAGCACAGAAATGCCAAACGATAAAATCTATAAGGATGAAATCTTGGGCTATCAGACATCCTCGCAAAAAGATCAAACAAGATTGAAAGTCCCAATTGAAGTCGTCTTTGTGATCAACAAAAAAAACAATGATACAATGGCCATTTTCACTAGAAAGTACTATCTGCTTTAATAAATTATATATTTTTGCAACACTCTGTACAAATTATTACATATGGCATGAACAATATAAATAGATCATGATAAATATGTAAGACTAAAGAATAAGATAAATATCTCTTGTTATAAGCATTCATGAAGCACATTGCAAGTAACACATACCATATTTGTAACTATCTGCCAAAATTATTGTTTTTAAAGAAAGATCACCAGACTAATGCAGCAGAAGAAGAACCATTAGATTTTAAGGAATCAACTAAAAGGACCTGAAGATCCCAACAAATTACAGATTATTTTAAAATCCAGTGAACTTTCCCTTCACTTAAAGAATGCTGATCTTTGTACATACAGAAGAAATTTATTGGGATCCACGACATGTTAACCATAAAAGTTACATTTGAGGTGTACTGGCCAAATCTATCAGTCAAATCACCTGAGACAGAGACAATTTTTATGTTAGCAATATGATATTTATAGTCGTCTTGGTTAAAGCCTGTAGTGAGTTTTCACTACATATTCCTTTGGGCACTTTGGTTCTGCCTCGCTGCAGCTCATTCCTCATGTTTTGATTGGTGTAGGTAGGAGGTTTCACTATACCATTGATCGCCCCAATTTATCAGCCCACAGAGCTCAATGATACTACAATGCCTTTGTGTTCTGGGCTCCTGAAATACACCAACTTATGATACTGCAAATAAAACTAGAACAGTATTTTCCAAGACATTAAAACCATACAGTCAGATTCAGACGTGCCCAACTATAACAATTCACAGATCGCATACCCTTAAAACATAAAATATAATATTCAGGAAATATTAACTATGCAATGTCCACGAACTCTTAACAACGGCAGCAATTCTGGAATTATGCAATCTAAATACAAATCACCCAACATCCAGGAAGGATTTCCTCTTGAGCACACTGACTCGGGAATACAAACTATGCTAGATAAATAAGGTATTGAGTTCCCACATGTCTGGTAATATATGCAGCAATAAGCTTGTGTTTAGAGACGCAAGCAGTAGCCTCATTCGGTAGCTCCTTGACTTCAGTCTGAACCCTATTCCAGTTCACTTCAACTCACACCTAAGCTGACCTGGTGCCGCCTTAGTATTAATCATGCCCAAGCTGGAAACCATGTCGATTCCCTTCCCACAGATTGCACAACCCTGAAACTCACTTTCACTCCTGGAACCAATGGCAGAAGGCAATAAACAATGGAAGTATGTAGATGAGGGTTTTATCCTACCTATGATTCAATTACTGAGATAATGTCCCTGGTGACTGACATGCGTACAGGCAACTTTCTCTGACTCGTGATGCTTTTACCACCCCACCAACCCCTATAAATATGCTTCTTTCCAAAGTTGGCTTATTGAACCAAACCACCCCAAATTACCCAAAGTCGGCCCAGGCATAGATCAGCCAAAACCAAAGTCACAAGGTTCGAATTCGGGTTTGAATTCGAGTTCGGGTTCGGCAACAATAAAATTTGGATGAAGTTCAGCTAGGGTTAAAAATTCGACAATAAATTTGCTGAAATAAATTTTAATTTTTTAAAAATAGAAGTTTAAATCAATAAATTATCATATTAGTTTAACAATTATTTTCCAAAGAGGAAAGGTTTTAAATTTAAAATTATTATAATTAAATATTATTTTTTATAAAAATTTAATATAAATATAATAATATTTAAAAATTTAATTGACATCTAAATAAATATTTAATTTAAAAGCACAAATTTTAAAAACGTTTTTAAATTTTTATAGGATTAAAAAAAACTAAAGAAAAATCATTTTTAAATTTTCATCGAATATTAAAACAAAATGAAAAACACCTAAAAAAAATTCACATCGGATATTTTCGGCTGCTTCCTCACGGGAGCCGTAACAGCTGCTTGGTCGCCTCACACTTGCTTGGCCACGGCACTATGACCAGGTAAAAATAAGAACCTCAGATTCATTTGGTCGCGACAACACATTGAAATATTGTTTGTTCATGCCCGTGCATTGCGCCTGCATCTCAGATTTTCGACCTAGTCAAACGCTACCTTTCATTTGTAAGAAAATCTGAGAAAAAGCGCCCAACGGAAGTAGAAAATTTAAGAAAAATCAACACATTTTTTTAATACGAATTTGTTAGCGAATTTGAACGATTTTTTTTACCACTGAATATTTGACTGATTTCGAACTTCATGTTTGAAGTTCACCGAACCCTATGACTTAGACCAAAACCCTTTATTAAAAATTATTTAATTTCATTTATTTATAATTTTATTTATTTATTTAACACTTTATTTAACTATTCAAAAGAAAACCCCAACAAATAAAAAAGCCCCTACTCGGGGACATCACAGTCCACCCATCCCATATCTTGCTTGCCCTGAAGCAACTTCAGATTTGGATGTCCAGCTTCTGCACCTTCCCATATTGCATCTTATGTATCCTCATCAGATACTACCTCTATATAGTGTATTTGTCCTTTTCCCAAACACCTATGACCTGGTTGCCACAGTTCTCTACATGTGAAACATAGCTTTTTACTTCACATTTTGTTCTTAGAAATCTCAACTTGATTGGGCTTAGGAAGTGATTCTTTGGAAGGTAGCATGCTTTACTGAAAAGATTTCTTTATAGGAGATGTTTGCTTCAGTCTGCCCTTAGTCACTGAATCTTCAAAATTCAAAGCCCTTTTGATGGCTTCTTGTAATGAGTTCAGATCAAATGCCCTTACTAAACCCTTAAGGGGTTCGGCTAGGCCTTCAATAAAGAAGACTATTCTCCTCTCTAACACATCAGTAATCATCACCACAAGCATTTGAAATTCTGCTACATAGTCTTTGCAATGCCTCTCGTGTTTGCATTCTGTCATTACTTATTTTTTATCTGAGCTAAACTCTATATATGATTAATCCAATGATTGTTCATATATTATTCTTTTGTATTGGCATTCATGAGATGCACCCAGTTACAGTTATATTCTTTTGGCCATGTGATATCCCTGCTAATGTGGATAGTAGTTTATACTTGTGATTACAGTGATGATCATATATGCATGATGACTCTACAATGATGTGACATGATATTATATGATGATGTCAAGATTATATTATGAAATATTTTGGGTTATATTGAGTTGATGTGATTTCCTAATAATACACTAATGATGTTCTACTAATTTGATGTGATATAGTGATGTGATCATGTTTTCAAATTGACCTAGTTCGGGGATTGATTGTATGCTCATTGTGTAGTGAAATAATATTTAATGCATTTAAGTTAGACAAGATTACTAATTGATCTGCTTAAATGATGTTATACGTGAAAGGGATGATATTGTATCATTCAAATACACAAGAATGCATATGATATTAAAATTCTCCTTCCCGGTTACTTAGACTATGTTTTTATATACATGTGCTTCGGCTATTTTCTACATGCATGACAAGGTACACTTGACATGTCAATGTTTTAGTGATGACAGGTACTGCGCAACGATTTGACCTGGCTTCACAAGTTTGAGTGTGCCCACATCCCCGACGGTGGTTTCAAGTGTTAGTCATACTGCCCAGCCTATTCATCATTCCTAATTTGGATGATATTCCTATATTGCCTATGTTTATACCTTCAGTTACCATTTAGGTAATGTCCAGTTACCCTCTCGCATAATTGTGATATACCAATGACAAGTGTTTGTGCATAGTTAGTCATTTGCAGATTGTTGCTGCTGATTTAATTAAGTTAAATGATATTTTAAATATTTAAATGGCAATTTATTTTTTACCAGCAAATATGTAATGAGTATTCAATATAATGTGAATTAAATAATTAATTATTGGAGGGCTTTTCGGATCCTATTTATGTTTGGATTTAAAATTGAATTTTATTATTTTTATTTTTGTTTTCAAGAAGTGAGTTTTGAAAGGGGAGTAAAGTTCATTTTTAAGAAACACTTGTTATCTTATTTTTGCTCTTGGCTCTTAAAAAAATCCCTCTTGCTAGGAAATCGATTTTGTCTTCAATTGGGAGATTGTTTGTGAAGATTTTTATGGGTGTTGGCTCAAAGGATTTTGTTTGTGGAAAGCAACCGGCTACCGAGATCTCCATTCCACTCATTGTGTATTTCGATTTTGCTTCAAGTTTGAAGTTGTCATCAAGTTTTGAGGTAGGAATCTTCATTCCTATTTTCCCGGCACATTATAGAAGAAGCGTGATAGGTCCCCCCCCCCCCCAAAGCCATTCCACACTAAGCCCAAGAACAGAACTTTAGCCCTCTTGGCCCCAGTGGCAAGCAACATGGACATCAATCCGGAGTCCCTACCTAGTGGGGTGCTTGTAACTGCTTTCCCTATCAATGCTTCATCTTCTAAGACTTGGTAGCCATCATTATAGAGTTGGAAAGAAGGTTGTAATGGAGGATCCTTGATTATCCTATATAAGCCCAAGAGCAGAACTTTGGCCCTCTTGACCCCAGTGGCAAGCAACATGGACATCCATTCGAGGTCCCTAACTAGATAGCAATCCTCATGGTTCCTCTTCTCCTTACACCTTATTCCTTCTATAATGATGGAAGTTCATAAACAAAATATTGATACATGCATTTTTATATCCAATCACAAATAAATAAATATAAATATATATATATATATATATAAAGATAATAATCCAAAGGCCATGATAATATGACAAAAGCTAAGTTGCTGATTAGAACAAGTATGGATCAGATTAGTGAGAGTCTGCTACTGAATATGTGTCTGCTGTTTATATGCTTCTGATCTTGATTATCGTTCCTTATTTGCTGATTACTGTTCTTCATTCATTCAAGGGTCTTTCCTCCTTTTACTACTGCAATATATTTCAGATAGCTGGGAAGCAATCTTTGTCAGTATCTTATTTTCTTTGATGCCCCTCTCCCACTAAATGTCTGCCAATATATATATTCTTTAGGAGTGATGAAGGGACAAACCCTTTACTGTGCTCATGTCCTTTCTGAAGAGAGATGCCTCTTCTTATAACTTAATTCCTTAATTAATTTACTTCAACGATAACAACCTTTTAAATTTTTAATCACAGCGATTACCATCTCAAGTAAATAGTGATTAAAACCCTTGATATAAATATGGATTATGTTCTTAATGTAGCCAGTGATTATTAACCAAGCAGATTACAACTACTGTTGCATTCTAACCAGTCAAGATCATCCACGAAAATGTGAAGGCATATTATGTTATTGTTGAGACATGACATCATTTCCTAATAACAATGATTATGCAGTGACAAAACAAATTGCCAATATGGTTTCAATCCACTCGGTTCCAGATCAACAGAAATGTTATTACATAATTGAAGGGACATGATAAAAACCAATATTTTTTCTTCTTTCAACTTTTTCCCCAGTTGAATCCCAAGTAATTATATTACAGTTACAATTTTGCTTGGCTAAAATCATCTCTATCCTACATAATGCTCCTATGGTTGTAGCTGCATTTGCAGACTTGTCTAAGATACAAACACGACTCCCTCCTAAGAGAGTGTTTGACTTTTCTATTGATTTAGTACCTGTGTTAGAACCAATATCTAAGGCTTCGTATAGAATGTCCACTGTTGAGTTAATGGAACTAAAGGCACAAATTCAAGAATTGCTCACCAAAGGATTAATAATCTAGTGTCTCCCCAGGGAGCATTAGTAATTTTCCTAAGAAAGAAGGATGGGACCTTACACCTTTGCATTGGCTACAGAATGTTAAACAAAGTCACAATCAAAACCAAATACCATTTGTCGAGGATTGACAACTTGTTTGATCAAATGAGAGGAGCAACCGTATTTTCCAAAATAGATTTGTGGTCTGGATATCATCAACTAAGACTTAAGGAGGATATTCACAAAACTGCATTCCGAACTCGATATGAGCATTACGAGTTCACAGTGCTGCCTTTCGGACTCACTAATGCTCCAGCTGCTTTTATGAATATGATGAACAATATATTTAAAGACTGCTTAGATAAGTTTGTCCTAGTATTTCTAGATGATATATTAATCTATTCCAAGAATGAGGAGGAACATTATCAGCATATTTGCAGATTGTACTACAACACTTGCAAGAACACAAATTATATGGAAAGCTATTCATGTGCACCTTTTTCCAAAGAGGAGTGCAGTAATTAGGACATGTCACTAATGCTCCAGCTGCTTTTATGAATATGATGAACAATATATTTAAAGACTGCTTAGATAACTTTGTCCTAGTATTTCTAGATGATATATTAATCTATTCCAAGAATGAGGAGGAGCATTATCAGCATATTTGCAGATTGTACTACAACACTTGCAAGAACACAAGTTATATGGAAAGCTATTCATGTGCACCTTTTTCCAAAGAGGAGTGCAGTAATTAGGACATGTCATATTCACCAAAGGCATAGTTGTGGATCCGAATAAGATCCAAGCTATACTAGATTGACCTGTTTCCATAATTGTTCAAGAACTGAGGAGTTTTATGGGATTGGCAGGATATTACAGAAAGTTCGTAATGAATTTCTCTCAAACATCCTATCCAATTACTTCCCTTCGAAGAAAAGGTAAATGATTTGAATGGACACAAAAATGCCAAAAAGCTTTTGAATGCTAAAAAGGGAAAGATTAACTACTGCACCTATACTCAAGGTTCCAAATCCATCACGACAATTCGTAGTAGTCACAAATGCCTCTGGGGAAGGATTGGGAAAAGTTTTGATGCAAGATGGACAAGTAATTGCTTACGAGTCTAGGAAACTGAAGAACTACAAGCAAAACTACACTCCCTATGACTTAGAGCTTGCAGCTATTGTTCATGTTCTTCAAGTGTGGAGACACTATCTCTTAGGCGAGCCATTTGAGCTCAAATCAGATCATCAAGGTCTGAAATATATATTAACACAGCCTAACTTGAATGCCTGATAGAGGAGATGGTTGGAACTAATCTCCAATTTTGATTTTGAAATGAGTTATATAAAGGGTAAAAAGAACAACGTGGCAGATGCTTTAAGTCATAGAAGACATATATCCTCTAACAATTAGTACATACTCAGAACTAAAATCCTTCAAGAACTAGAAGGGGATGAACATTACAATCATGTAAGAGTGGCCCTACAAAATGAACCCCCATGACTCTAGGTACGAAGATTTTCAATTTGAATAAGATCGAATATTAAGATACCAAGGACGAATGAAAGTTCCGAAATTCTTCAAAATTAAGAAAGTTAGTTCTTAAAGAAGTACATTTTGCACCATACTCAGGCACCCAAGTGTCACTAAATTATTAGCTGATATTAAACCATCGTACTTCTGGAAAGGAATGAAAAGTGATGCAACCAGATTTGTAGCAAGTTGCCTAGAATGCTAAAGAGTTAACAGCTAAAGCCGAACATCAGCACCCAAATAGGTCGTTAAAACCTCATGCCATTCTTGAATGGAAATGGTAGATCATTAGCATGGATTTCGTTCAAGATCTTCCCATGTCCAAAAACAGACATTACACTATTACGATGGTGGTAGATAGATTAACCAAGGTCACCCATTTTATTCGAAGAAGTTTGATTAACGGAGCTTCCACTATAGCTAGAAAAATTGTACAAGAGATTTTCTGATTGCACGAGATACCTGAGGAAATTATTTGAAACAAGGATGCTAGAGCCTAGAATGACCTCCAAGTTTTGGCAAACACTATTTGTAGCCTTGGGAACTCAGTTGAACATAAGTTCAACATACCACCCAGAGACAAAAAAAGGTAAACGAAGTCTTAGAGGATCTCCTTAGAGTGTACTGCATGGATCAACAGTATAAATGAGAGAATTACTTACCATTGGTATAATTTGCTTACCAATCAACCATTAAGATGGCACCCTTTGAATCACTCTACAGGAGAAGATGCCGGATGCCCATCAGTTGGGACAAGCTAAAGGATAGGATAGTCCTCAGTCCCAAGATGCTTTTGGAAATGGAAGAATAGGTATGATTAATCAAAGAACAATTAGCTAAAGTTGACAATAGACCAAAAAAAAGCTATGCAAATGCTAAACGAACTCCTAGCCAATTTGAAGTTGGGGAGAAGGTTCTCCTAAGGGTTAAGCCCCATAAAAGTTGCATAAATTTTGGGTAGTTTTCCAAATTGGCACCCAGATATGTTGGACCATTTAAGGTCCTAGAAGTTATCAACCCTCTAGCCTACAAAATTGCCCTGCCACTAGCTCTCACTCGATTGCACAATGTCTTTCATGTTTCTTAATTAAAGAAATACATAACGGATTTTGAGCATATAATTGATTGGAACTACTTGTAGGTGCAGGATCTAGGAGAGGTAATAATTGAGCCACTCTAGGTGCTCGAGTTACATCAACTACACTTACATAATCGTGAGGTTACTCAATGCAAGGTCCAATGGGACCAATATGGAGAAGAGAGTGCTACTTGGGAGGATTATGATGAGATCCTCTAGAAATTTCTTCATTTGTTTTAATTTTTTGAATGTGTTAAGAAACTCAACGGTATTATTTTGGAACATTGATAAATGGCAATCGTCGAGGATGATGATTCAAAAGGGGGGGATATGTTACATCCTTTCCTTATGAACCTTTTAAATAACTATAATAATTGTTACATGTGAAGTATGAAGATAATTAAGTGGATTTCATTTATTTATATTAAGGAATTATGACTAATATGAACCTGATTTCATTTATGTGGAATATTTAGTCAATGATTTACACTTGGGATTTTATTCATGGATGGATAATGTTTTACAATACTATAAATGGCTATAGTTTATAATTTTGTGATGATGAAGATGACTAATCCTTCCTTGTCAGTGGATGCAAGAGAAGATCAATCCCGTGAGCAGGGAAAGAGTATCATCAGGGTGAGAAGATGTGGACACATGGTGAAGGTCGAAAATGCTATCTGGGCGAAAATCATAACTGAATAACTGATCATCAAGTCTCTGATGGGGTGTTGCATTGGTGCATTGGACCCTTTCCTATCGATTTAAAGGAACAACCATGGTAATCTCTTCATTCTTATTTGTTTGGTTACATACACACACACACACACACACACACACATATATATACGTGTGTGTGTGTATGTATAGGTGTATGCCAATGATAATTAAATATATGAATGCTAATTACACAACCATGCATAGACCCATGCATATAGTCGTATTTTAAAACGACCATGTGAATGTATCTATGATGATTGAGCAATTAAATATGTAAAGTGTAAATTCGCACTAAGTCCCTATCACATACGAATTTAGTTATATAAATACATATAAATAATATGCATAAGCATATGCTATATGTATATAACTATATTTATGCATCTTAGCGCATTTGGACTTGATATTATTATTGGCTATTATAGTCAACCAAACTGGAGAAATATAATTATCTAATATTTTCTTCGGTGTAGGTTGATTGCACGGCTTTGTAACTCTATAATGTACCCAACTGCATGTGGCACTCCACGTATGGCAGATACAACTTCTGTACGAACCACTTGTTCCACTCCCATACGGTCCTCTCATTTTGCCCTGTATGATCAAATTTTGGTACAGTGATTTCAACTTGATCCTCTCTCCTTCCAACTACCAGTACACTCCTCTCATCATACGAAAGGATACCTGTACAGTAAATGTATTACTTCGTACTCGTATGATAGATAATGTACCACTGTGATGTACCCAACAAGTAATGTACCCAACAGTAATGTACGCGAGGGCAATGTACATGACAACAATGTACCCAATGGCAATGTACTTGACGGTAATGTACCGGAGGTCAATGTACCCAAAGGTAAATTGTAATGTACGTGATGGCAATGTTTCTGACGGCAATGTACCTGACAACAATGTACCTGATAGCAAATACCCGATGACACCTTTAGTACCCTTCGGCACCCTTCGTCATTCGGCACTCGGCACTCTTGGCTCTTGACAATTGAATATTATACTCGATCTATTCAGAAATATGAATGGCTATTATTATAATCCAAGGTAACCCAATTGATCAGAGCATATGCAAACCACACAAATGAATTTCTATCAATTGGAGACTTATATTCTCAGATTATATCTAGATGCACAAATTTGTCCTTACAAGAAGACTTCACAAATTTAAAGCACAAAGTGAAATATCCGAGGTGATATTTCCAACGATAGACTAGGGTGAGGAACAACTCCCACCAAAACTACGAATATAGACTAGGGAAGGTCTTCCACCTCTAAAACTGCAATTAACTGAACCACCTTCAGCCTCCAGCTTCTGGCAATACAAAGAAGAGTTCAAATACATTCCATGATGGTTTACAATGCCCAGCCATCTCCTTATAAAGGCCTCTAAGAAGTGTCCAGAAAGTTACAATAGGTCACAGGCCGACATTATTTTATTATTTTGGGCCCCTTTATTTAATAGTTAAATTAATCAATTAAATTAGTCCTTATGATATTATTTAAATTTTAGGACCACTTAATTAATTAACTTAATTAAAATGCTTTATAAAAATTGGGGACATTACAGTGCTCTCAACCCAAAGATTGCTTGCCCTCAAGCAATCAACAAATTGTTTGTCGTCTGACAGGCTCCAAGATCCCAAAGCGTGCACAAACATCAATAGCCATATTCGGTGCAATCTTCGTGCCTCATCATAACCGTGTGTGCACCTTCCTTAAACCTTCTGGATCCAACGCTATGCGAATCTCCAATAAGATTCTGCTACGCTACTCTGGTATAAACAACGCCCTACCGACGGTTGCCAAGAAAATCCTCGTGATCCCTTGAAGTGTTTTGTCATCTTCAACAAGTGTTGGTTCTCGATGTTGAGACTCATATGATGCCACACAATTCCCGATATGCATCCCCAATGTGTTGTTTGATTCAACAAATAGTAGAGCTTGCTTATTCAAAGGGTCATTGGTAGAGCCCCCATCTCCATGAAACTAATCGACCAATGTTAGCATGACAAATTTCGTATAAGCTTCTTCTTCATCCTTTTGGTTGTCTTAAAGATTTGGATGTTCTCCATTTGAAGGGACAATTGTCGATTCTTGCTTGTCCATATCTTCTTGTGGCTGAAGCGAAGTTATGAGGATACCTTCATCCTCCTTAGGGTTTATGGTGCCTTTAGCCTATCATTCTCATTGCCAATTTTATGTCTCAGATTGTTGTTGTAGTCTCTATTACCCTCGAAAGAGGATGGATTCCTTATTCTTAAATCTATGTAGTCCTTAAGAGATATGTCCATCTGTCATCCACCATCAACCCAATCCTACTTGAATTGCTTTAGGGACTCAACCAAAGTGGGCATATGCAATTCTTGTGGCTCGTTCCTTGGAAGGAAAATCGGCATCATCAGCCTTGTATTATATCAATGTGAAGCTCCCTTCATCTTGCTTTTGTCAAGTGACTAAGCATCTCCTCCATCTTTTGTTGTCCTCTTGCTAGAGTTTTGTTGAGTTGTTGCTGACTTCTTGTCAACTCCCTCAATAAGTCATATCCACATGGACATTTCCCATTCCATCATTGGGTGCCATAATTCTCCCAACAAGCCGGTAGGATCACTAGCTCTAATACCACTGTAATGTACCCATCCAATTTGGCACTAAATATGGAATGATAGTTGAATTCAAGTTTCCTTGTACAACAAAACACACATCACATGTTTGCACTCCACAAGCCACACGCATTCCGCACACTGCACACCATACACCGCACACAGCACACTGCACTATGCACGCCACACGCCGCACTCCGCACTCGCACGCCCACTCAATGCACACCGCACAACTACACTCTGCACATCACACATCATACACCACACAGTCGCACTTCACACCCTGCCTTTAGCACCTTGCACCTTTCAGTACTCAATACCCTTCAACACTTAGTCTTCAACACCCTTCGGCACTCAACCTTCAACTCCCTTCAGCACTCGACACCTGGTAATCACTAGAGCTACGGAATCACAGATAAAATGCAAAATGCAATTCAAACTTAATTGAATATATCCAATACAATCATCACAGAATAATGAGTTAATTTGAGACTTGTATTCTCAAATTATATCCGTATGCACAAATTTGTCTTTGCAAGAAGACTTCACAAATTTGGAGTACAATGTGAAATATCAGAATGATATTTCCAACGGCGAACTAGGGTGAGGAATGAGTCCCACCGAAACTATGAATACAAACTAGGGAGGGCCTTCCACCTCTGAAACTGCAAACAATTGAACCACCTTCAACGTCCAGCTTTTGGCAACACAAAGAAGAGTTCAAATACATTCCATGATGGTTTACAATGCCCAACCATCTCCTTATAAAGGCCTCCAAGAAGTGTATAGAAAGTTACAATAGGTCACAAGACGACATTATTTTATTATTTTGGGCCCCTTTATTTAATAATTAAATTGATTAATTAAATAAATCCTTATGATATTATTTAAATTTTAGGACCACTTAATTAATTAACTTAATTAAAATACTTCATAAAAATTGGGGACATTACAAACTCTTCTTGCCACCAGATGGCAAGGAGTTACATGCTTGGATTAGAGACTTCCTTTTCTGGACTCATTTTGATGGAATCATTGCTTGCGTCTTGTAGTGCTACATATTTTTGCTTGGGAATTCCTTGTGAATTATTCATCACAGTTTGAGTTGGTAGCGATTCTCTAGAATCAATGCGTCAAGTCTAGGAATCGACAACAAGATCATCAGACATGCTTTCCATTTATTACTAAGTTGTATCATGTAATAATATGCAGTCAACATTCAATCTTGGAAATCAGTAAGTAATCTTTGTGCATTATGAATTATATGCAAATTTATTTATAAATATCGCACTGCCTTTAGATAAGCTCTTGTTTGTTTTTTGTTCATTCATCACCGTGTTGAGACAATACTGATTCATAATTAGTTGAATTCAACCACACTGGAATGCCATTCTACTTGCAATGAATTTATGGCATCGGTTTGCAATTATGATTCATGCTTCAGATCAATCAATCATTGTAATGATATATTGTTGTGCATATACAATCAATATCAGACAGTCATACCAATAAATCAGTCCTTTATTAGAATCATTTTGCTCTGTTTTGAACAAGGTTTAGTTACATCAATCTATATAGCATGATCAGCATTTCTTCTTTCACCAAGAACCATGGAAATATTTTCTATTGTCCGTAGTATATGGATTTATCTGTATCACAAGAGGAAGAGACCCCTTAATTAGATAAGAAATAAGGTTTTGGACGGTTAATATCTGCTACATTTCTGCATATTATACGGTCTTGTATTAATCTGAACCAAGTTTGTAAAGCTAAGTCTAGACTGGGTTGAATAGTTAACTACCTTTGGGTTTTGATTTCTATTTTTTTCAATCCTTAAGGGTTGCAAAACATGAGTAGAGACTAAGGATCTGTACATCATGGGAGGGACAGTATGCAACCTAATGTAAACCATAACAATATGGGTCATCAAGGTGAATCATGGTCAACCTCCCGGGGGGTTAGGAATGTGATCATGAGGCCAAGGAATGTTGGTAACATTTTTTATTTTGGACGATGAGTCCGTAAGGTCATGGAGACCTAATTAAGAAGTTGTAAGGACTCTTAACGGGATACAATGACAGCACGAAGTACAGTGCTTGTACCTATAGAGATGTACAGTGCTTGTACGATCAAGTCTACCAAGTTCTATGGTTATACTTTGACAGTTATTTCAGTCAATGTTTTCTTTATTCAGTAATAAGAAATGGAAAATTTGTTAATTTCTTCTTCATGTGAAATCAGTTGTTGACCTCTTTCTTTCAGTATTAAATAAAAAGCTTAACTTAGTTAATCAGACTTTCATGTGAAGTTAGTTATAAATTCTCTTTTTCAGTTAGATAACGAACTTCTGTTTTACATGTTTGTAGGAAAAGGAAAGCAGTTATTTCTGTTGTTATAATTTAAAGTAAATTTCCTTTATTCTTATATTCGTTCATTACTTTCCTTTCACTTTTGGGTAGCTAGATTTGGGTAGGTCACAGTCATATATATATATATATATATATATATGGTAGGAAAAGTCTCATTTCATAAGTGGAGGAATATTCCTTGTTCATTATGTCTGATATATATACTATTATACATACAGATATATTCATCTATACATATCTAATATGTATGTATATATGTATGTGAGTATACATATACTGTTATACATATATATCCATATATATGAGACTTCATTTCCCTAAATTCATTGAAAAAAAAAAAGGAAAACGATGTGATAAGTGCAGAACTGTTCCCTTGTCATTGATGGCACCATAGGGATGCATGGGTAAAACTTATGGCAATGCATTCACACACAATATAAAGATATAACCCAGGGCCACTCCAGTATTGTTTCAATCCTGATCTTTTATTAGGTTGCGGTCTCGTTTTAACATAGAGCACTCCTTGAGAAATCATTACAGGTTTTCATTCAGCTCATAATAAGCCATTTTGAAGCCGTAGGGTTTATGGCTTTAGATCAATCTGTTCATTAACTAAATCCCAGTTTTGAGAAGATTTAAAATGAAAAAACGTCTTGGTTGATTGCACAAGCAAGACAGGTTTTTAATAAGTTCAATACAATTCATTATGAAGTCATAGGCTTCATGGCACTAAATCAATACGTAAATAAGCCGCATCATAGTTTTTCAAATAAATTTAAAAAAAATGAAAACAAATCTGCATCGCCTGACAAAATCGAATTTCTCAAATAGGACACCCTAACACAAACGTATTTACACCTAAAATAATATATATCATCTGAAATGTAAGTAAGCAGAAGGAATTTTTAAGTGTAAAAAGCTATTGCATACCTTCACTCTGAAAAGAAGAACTTTTGGCAAAACAGAGAAGTCGGTGTTGGCAGTAACAAAAACTTCGCACAGAACATGGAGGAGGAAATTTCCTATAAATATTTATTCAGGGGAAATGAAAATGCATTCATTATCAAAAAAATATTTCCGTTAGCCAGCTTGGCCTTTGGTTTTCAGTCACGTGAGTGTACCGATTCTTGATAAATAAAATCCAGTGAGCCAGATATGCTTATGGTAAGTATAGACTATAGATATACTAGCAATTGCACTTTGGTGTGCATGCATTTTGTAGAGTTTGTATAACATAAATTATTAAAAATATAAATAATGCTTATCATTATTTCTAGTTAACAAGATCTAATTTATACAATAACTATCATTATCTTGTAGCTAGAAATAAAAATAAAAATTGGTTTTCTTATAATGGAATCTTAACTCTCACACTATCTATAATTCTAATTTAAATCTTAGGAACACGGACTCTAATCTAATTGAACTCTGATGGTGATCATGTACTTGAGTCCTAACAACAATTGTAATTGTAACCAAGTTCTATTACCAGTCCTAACCCTAACCCTAACGTAAGCCTCATCTTAGAATGAAAACTTTAATTTAACCAACTTTTGACCTTAAGCTAACCTTAACCCCAACCCTACCTACAATTAATAAGTAGTGCATATTATTAATCTTGGTACATATTATTTAATCTTCAAATTAAATTCAAGATTGCAATTTAATTCATTAAAAAATAGTATTCTACATATTATTTTCAGTATTTAAGACAAGTCAAATTGCAATATTACTATCAGAATTATTAAAAAACTAAATACATAATTAACTACTAATATATTATACTTATTAATCTATTATAAATATTCTTACATTCTTAAAGTAAATGTTCCTTATTTTTATATTGAATATATCTACAAACAAAAATATCATTTTATATAAAATGAAGTTCACAAATTAAACAAGTGCCACGTAGTGGCTAAGTACTTGCCTAATTTAGTAATTAATTGTAATTCTAATATGAAATATAATTTGGATTTTAATTTTAATAAAATAACTATATCTTATTAATATAATTCTATTTAATATATAATTATAATAAGAAATTTGAGATTTCAATATAACTAGTATAAAATTTTAATTTCTAGTTTTAATAAATTTTCCTTATAAGAAGTTATATCTAATTATTGTAATAAAAAAATTGAGTAAGTTTAACACTTTAATTTATAGTATCCAATAAATACATAAATTATTTCACTTTAATATCTTATTTACAATTATTGATAAACTAGCACTTGCACCAATGAGGTGCAATGGTTAAGCCGATAGCAACATATGTTGTATGGTGATTGGCCGGTAGAGTTTTAAACAAAAACAAAATAAGTGAAATGTAAATATGTTACATAGAACATTATGAGTTTTAAACAAGAACAAAATAAATGAAATGTAAATATGTTACCACAACATTATGATAGTAATACATGAACAAAATAAGTGAGATGTAAACAAGTTACCAAAAATATTATGATAGTATTGTATGCACCCTAAAATGGTCGCTTAGACTTTGGGCCCCCATTCAGCAATTTACCAAATCCTTGAATCAATATTTTCAAAAATCAACATTTTTCAAATTATATCAATTTCCTTGATCAAATCTTATTTTATCATTTATTCAATTATTTTCTATGGGGCTAACCATTTTATCCTAAGTATTTATTTATTTAAAAGGAATTTCCTCCCCTTTTATTAAATAAAAAGCCCCCACTTTTCCTCTTATCCTAAGTTGCACAAATAAAGCATTATTCTTATTTTATAAAAAGAAGAAAAGCATTTTTTGTCTCATATGGACACAAAATTCAACTCTTATTTTCTCATTGGAGGATATTTGTGCACATGGATTGCTCCTCTTTCAAGCTCCACCCTTGATTAAATCTTTTGCCTCTTAATCTCCATGGTCCATTCCTTTTCAATTCTTTTAAAAGGAGAGCTCTTTTCTCATTCTTAGACCCCAATTTTTTTATGTTAATCTTATGCTGTAGGATTTCTTGGAGACTTTGGAGCCTTTAGAGATCATTCTTACATTCTAGTTTCATTCTTGCATTATTAGCTTAGCTTTCATGGCATCTAGCTTAGTTTCCTTTATGCTCTAGATTAGCTTGCATAGCTTAATTAGCAAGGTTTTGTAACACTTTTATCTTTCATTTTCATAGCTTAGTTTGCATCTTCATTCTTAGCATAGTTGCATTGCATTGCATCTTCATTGTTGATCCTTAAAGATATTGGCATTCTTGCCCTTGTCTCTTTGAATCTCCCATTGTGTGGTTTACTAGCAAGGTTGCATGCTTCAATAGCTCTAGCTGAGAGCACCATCAACATCCTTGTGACTCCATGTCTAGGGAGCTCTAGGTCGCTTTCTCAAGGTTTCCCATTCATGGATTCCCTTGGAAGTAATGACTTAGAGAAGTGCACTATTTAGTGTGTACATTTTTTGCGCCCACCGTGAGGTAGAAAACTCTTGTTTTGTCTTTTTTTTTATGCATTTCCGTCAATATTTTCTTGTTGTTTCAGCTCTCTGGTTTTTTTCTGATAGAATTATCTTGCAACAATTTTCCAGTGTCATACGATAGTTTCTTGTATACCAGTGTGATACTTTACCAGTTAAAGTATCATGCGCCTTAGCGGACTCTGTCGCACTGTTGTTATGTTCTCTGTCGCATGCAAGTATCAAAAATTATTGTACGGAGATAAAGTATCACACCAGTACAGAGCGAAATATCGTACAATCCTTTCTTTGACAGAAATATCGCCCAGTCCTGGCAGTGAGCATTTTTTGTCATTTCTTTGCAAGATTTACTTGGTTTGATTCAGATTTCTGATTTGCTATGGTAGAACAGAGGTTTATTTACAGATTTCATTTAGTTTTGATGTGCCAACCCTTGTAGGGCTAACAATTTGTGCTTGTAGGTGCTCTCATTGCTTGATTATTTGCTTAAAAGAATGCATGTCAAAGCTCCAAATGCACAAGGGCTACTAACGATTTTTGCGGGGCTGCCCAAAGCATAAAAACCAATCAAATGTTTGTTTAATTACTTTCTTTTTTAGTGCGACATATACTAGTTGTTTCTTTTCATAGGCACTTAATATCTTGTTGTAGAAATCTTTGGTTGGTAGGAGAAGTATGCTCTTCACCCTTGTGGTGAACCAAAAAATCTTGACCCATCTTTAGATTTTGAAAGCAAGAGGGTAATGGAACCTTTGCTTGGTGTGTTTGGGAGAAATTTTTGAGCTAGGAGATTATGCTCTTCACCCTTGAGGTGAAACAGAAATCTTGACACTCAAAGGTTGATCCACTTTTTGTTTAGCTCTTAGAATCCTTTAGCAGACCTGCTCTTGACCAATCAAGAGGAATGACCCAAGTGGGGACAAGCTTTTTGCGGCTATTCCAACCCACTATAAACTTAAGGCTATCAAGGACACAAAACCTTGGTAGACGTAGTACTTGTCTTCGCTTGATGTGAGTACTTGTGAGATTGCGACCATGAGAAAAATGTTGAGCAAGGATGCTTAAGGTACTCTTGTGGCCGCGAGGTCCGTTACTTGCCGCAAGGTAAGGAGTCCCTTTGGGGAGCAAGAGGGGTGTTACGAATGGAATCCCTTACCAAGAACCATAGATAGAAGCCACCTTATTTTGCCACTTAGCTTCTCGGTGCAAGGATTGATCCTAGTGGACTAACCCGGATCACCCCAAGATTACTCACCATCTGTGTTCCTTTGGTTGTGTCATTGGCACTTCCACGACAAAGTCAATATTTATTATGGGCAACCACTTTGTGTGAGGCAATAGAGCATCAACTGTGGGCCAAGTTGTTAAGTATTGAGCCATTGTCTTTTTAGGCTAGTAAGTGCTTGAAGTGTTCTCGTTGTGATCTACCCGTGTAAACATTCTCAAATATCAAACATCACAGTAGCATCCATAGGATTTTATTGCTTTGATATCACAATTGCTTGTCTTGGCAAGGTTGATTTTGCCCTTATGCAAGTATTTTATGACATGTTTGATCACCTATTATTTGCAAACCTGTCTATTTACTGTTGTCACTATGCTTGAAATTGAAAAATCCAACCTTCAAACTGAAATTTTGACCAAACTGCCCTTAAAACTGAGATTTTTAGCACTCACTGGTCAAGAGTCGTACGATCCTGAAACTGTGTCGCACACTGTTCTGAGATTCATCGTGTGATAGTTCGTTCCTGCAAAACTATCGCACAGCGTGCCTGGAAAGTATCACACAGGCTGCCTAGAAACCATCGCACTGCTTACTGCAAAATATCGCCCGGTCAGAAACTATCATACTGGTTAGCCTGGAAACTATCGCACAGAGTGTTTTTGTTGTCTGTCTGGTTTATGCCATTATCAGTCTTTCCTTAGTTGACCAAATTTTAGTAGGTGACTTACTCTGCTGCTAGAAACCTGTTTGTACCTTGGGTTCCTATTTTTAGACCCCTCAAATTAGTGTTCTTTGATTTTACAAAGTAGTCTTGCTTGGCATCAATAAGTTAGAAATTATCCTTGTTGAAAAAGTACACCTTTAGATTCTTTGGTAGCACACTTGGAGAGTTTTAGTACTTTTTTGTCCAATTCACTTCCATCAAAATTCAATTTCAATTTCAAATATATTTGGGTAAATCCATCCTCCTGGTCCATATGTGTTAGGATACTCATCCTTTTATTATACACCTCTATGGCAGTGTTGGTTTACACTTTTTGCAGCTTTCTATCTTACCATCTCTTTTTGGACAATTGAACACTTTTACTATCCTTGTTTGGCATTGACGTTTCATAGGGTCATCTTATCACCAAGGGTCTTTTTCTTTCATGTCAGTTATGACAAGGTACCAAGTTAGTCAAAAAAAATGACCTCAAGTTGTCTTTGATCAGTTACCCTTAGTCCAAACTCGTCAAAAGCGAAAGGGGAAGGAACCTGTCTTTGATCAATCACCTAGGAGCGAGTCTGAGGCTTGGTTTGACCCAAAGAGAAATCCTAGTGAGTTGAGTACCTCTTTAGCACCTTCTCAATCAGATATGGACATGAGCTACACCATGACTAGAAAGGAGAGAGAAGCGATGGATCAAAATCTTGATGACATTTTCCAAAGACATAGGGATAACATGTTGTTTGGTGATGACAATCAACCCAAATCACCTCCCATCAACTCAAGATATTTAGACGCCCATCAAAGAGCTAAAAGACATTATGGACGAGCTCACCAAGATGCACGGTCACAACATGAAGACCAAAACAACGAATCTGGTGATGCTCATGTGAATGCAACATTCACTAACGACTTGTTCAAACACTCAAGGTCCAACTCTCCACTCAAAACAACCTCAAGATATGCAAATGAAAGACTTAAAAGAATTGAGCATGAAAAGAAGGCCTTTTTGGATGAACAAGCCGCTAAAGAAGAAAGGTTTAGACACCTAGAGGCGGAAAAACAAGCCTTGTTAGAGTTGAAAAGAAAAGCATTCCAAGAGGAACAAGATAGGCTTTTAGCCCAACAACTCAACGACCAATTCAACAATAGGGGTACCAACAATGGAAACAACTCTCCACCATCTACTCCCTCAAGAACCCCAAGAAGTAGAAGGCGGTCAAAGACCCCTTCAAGATCTCCTAGTCCTAGAGGAAGGAGGATTTCACAACATAGGAGACAAACACCTCCTATGAGCTCAAGACAACCCTCCCAATGAGCTCATCATGGCTCTCAACATGGAGGAATTAGTGCAAGTTTTGATGATCGAGATTTTATGAGAATGCAACAAGAGCCACTATTCCAACAATATGTGGAGAAGTATCTTGATCAAAACAAGGATAGGTTCCTAGAGAGCTTGATTAACAAGGGTGCTAGGGTCCCTTACAATTTTGATGTGGATAGAAGAATCAAGAAAAAAGGACCCTCTCAAGAAGAGGAAATCAAGAAACTCAAATGTATGATGGAAAAGGTGTTGGCACCTAAAAATTCCTTTTCACTTGACTCTATTTTTCCCAATCCTTTCGACAAAAGTGTGAGTATGATAGATTTTCCTAGGAAAGTTGAAATCCCCTAGTATGACAAATATGATGGCAATGGTGACCCACATGATCATGTGCATCAGTTCTACATCATGAGTTTTGAGTTTCACCAAGATGACTCCTATCTTATGAGATTATTTCCAAGGAGTCTCAATGGCCAAGTCATGGAGTGGTTTGCCAACATAACCCCTCCCATCAAAACTTTCAAAGAACTTGTCCACATATTTGTTCAACATTTTGCATACAACTTGTCAAGATCAGTCACTATGTTAAACTTGTGCAATTTGAAACAGAACCAAGGGGAATCCTTTGTTACCTTCTTACAAAGGTGGAGATGATTATGCTCCCGCTATTCTAGGACTATTCCTGAGCATGAAAGGATTGACATCATTGTTAGTAATTTGGTGCCTAAAATGCGGTATGAGGTTCGGAAGATGGTCTTTGATTCCTTTGACACTATGGTCGAAACCGCATGTCAAATTGAGGATGTCTTGAAAGAGCAAGGCATTTTGACCAAACATAGCAATAACAACAATGGTCAGAATACTAACAATGCTAATAAGGACAAAGGCAAGCACTCGCACTGGAACAAGAATAAGCAAGTAGTCAATGACGGAGTTGTGGACTCTTCCCAACCCAAGGATCAAGGATTCCTCCATTTGTCTAGTGCAGTCCAAGCTATGAAGCTCAACACATTCTTCAACCAACAAGAGCAGAAACCAAAGTGTCAAGAAAAGCCTAAAAAGGAGAGGCGACAGTTTTCTAAACTGGGTGACTCCTATGAGGATGTTTTCAAGACGCTTATTGCCAATAACCTTGCACAACCACAAGATCCAGCAAATTTTCGCATACCTGACATTAAGCCACATTGGTGGAATGAAAAATCTTTCTGCAAATTCCACAAATATGGCATTGGACATGACATCGAACATTGCTGGAAACTTAAACACCTTATTCAGGATCTTATTGAAAGTGGCAAACTTCAAATTGATGGGTTGAATACCAATGCAGACCACAAGGCATTCAAGGAGCCTTTGCCCAAATATGAAAAGGGGGAAACCTCTAAACCCAAGAATGGCAAGGCCGAAATCAACTATACCTACACAGGTGCAGAAAATGTGGTTAATATGCTTGAGATTGTCGAGGAAAGTGTCAACATGATGAGAGACAGAGATCCTTATGGTTATGATGTGGGCTCTCCTCTTATATTTGATGAAGAACCTGTGGTGGTGCTTAGGGGTCCTCACTCTCAAAGGTCATCCCAAGCTCTTAACACTGTCACCAGAAGCCAAAGTCAAGGTCACGTGGTTATTAGAGGTCCTAGTTCCAACCAGTCCAGCAAACCCAAGCAAGTGACATCTAAGAATGTCACCACCAAATCAACAGTCAACCCTGAAATGAGCTATAATCTTGTTGACCAGTTATAAAGAACACCAACTCAAATCTCAATCTTTGAACTCTTGGAATTGTCTCCAAGACATAAGCATATCCTTGAGGATGCTTTACATGCAGCCAATGTTCCTAACAACATAGATGTTGACCAATTCCAAAACATGGTTAACCACCTTGCCAGCCCTCATTACCTAACATTCTCAAAAGAAGATGACAAAGCCTTGATCCATCCACATAATCTTTCCCTTCATATCGAAGTCATGATCCACAAGACCCATGTCAGGCGTGTGTTTATTGATGGGGGCACTGGGCTCAACATTTGTTCCTTGAGTTTGTTGAAGATACTGGGTTATTCTGAGCAAGTTATTGATACCCAGAAGAAAATTACCATTAAAGCCTATGATGAGGCAAAGAGAAGCTCCAAGGGCTTGGTCGTCCTTCCTGTCAGGATTGGCCCTGTTGAAAAGGACATTTTGTTCCAAATTGTTGATGTTGGTCCTTTAGCATATAATATCCTACTTGGTAGACCGTGGATCCATGACATGTACGCAGTGCCATCCACCTACCACCAATGTGTCAAGTTCCCCTATAATGGAGTAGAAGTCTGTATACCTGAGGATAGCACGTTATCTGTAAATGCAATTTCAGTAGGAACCCATGTTACTCTCATTAGGGAAGTAGAGGATTTTGATGTAACTCTAGCACAATGCCAGAATAAGTTTAAGACCATAGACCTTGGTATGGGGGGGTATCAAATTGACTCCTTTACAAAACTACCAGTCTCACCTAGGTCCTATGGTAAACCTTCACAAGAGATGCATCTGTCATCTTTAGCCATGACTCTATTTGGTACATTTGTAGAATCCTCGGTGCCTATCCAGGATGAAAAGGAAGAGGTGGCTGTCAAAGACTGGATCTATAGAGAAGACAAATACATGCATAATGAGAACTTCTCTCCCTCTCCTAAGTTCTATGGAAGAGGGCACACTCTTGTCAAAAATATGGGCTATCCAGGTCATGGTCCTCTCAGTCACAAATTAGATGCTAGAGCCGAACCACTCAATCATGCTCTTTTTGGACATAGGTCTAAAATAATGGTTAGCCTAGGTTTTGAAAGTCAGAAGAAGAAAACTGCTCCTATCCTTGCTGCAATGAATAGTGATGATGAATCAAACTACATACCCAATTTGCAAAATCAACAAGATAGGTGTGAAGATTGGGTCCCTTCCACCAATCTCCTTTAGGGAGATTCAGATACTCTAGTTACCAATCCAACAGTTTCAGACCTAGAACAAGAAGAATCTGTTGTCAAAGATCATGTTGAGGATCCTATTCAAGAACATCCATACACAAATAGCATTCAAGAAGGTATTACCCTTGGTGACATCAAAGCCTCTACCTCAAGGCCTCAAAAATATGCTTGGTGTAAACATCCCAGTCGGGATTCAGATACAGACTCACATGAGTATGAATGGGAATCTCTCTTTGATTGTTCTACAGTTGACATGGACATTAATGTTGTCCATACTTATGGTTCCCAACCCGAGGTAGCTAACGAGTCTAGTGTAGGATTAGTGGATTCGAATCTGCAAGTTGCTTTAGTGGACGATGCTTCGCTTGGTAGGATAAATCTTGATTTGAGTACCTTAGAGGGATACATGACTGACCCTAACTTTGCAATCACCAGAGATGATACCATTCAGATACACAACATTTAACCTGTCATTGATCTACCCCTTGCCAATCCTCACTTAATTGATTGGTCTCAGCGCTATCAAGAACCTCAGCTCCTAACTTTTCAAAATGACTATGAGATAGCATGTTACCTAAATGCCCTTGAACCTGTAGTCTCTTCCACCAACGAACCAACTACAAGCATGACAAAACCAGATATCAAGTACCTTAGTCACAAAATGAAAAGAAAAGAAAAAAAGAAAAAGAGTTTTGATGGCGAAAACCACTGTGTGGCGGTGTCAGAATTGAAAAAAGTAAAAATAAAGGACGTATCCGAGGGTGAAACCTCTCCGAGGCACCTAAGGATGAGGTACTTGATCATCTCCCAAGTTACTTTCAGGACAGATCTTCAGTGCTTGTTGAGCCTACGCAGCTAGTTAATTTGAATACACAAGAGGCTCCACAAATAGTGCATTTGGCTCAGTCTCTATCAACACAGGAAAAAGAAGCATATACCAAGTTCCTACAGACCAAGAAAATTAATTTTACTTGGACTTACTCAAACATGCCAGGGTTGGACACTAATCTCATTATGCATCACTTGTCCATAGTGCCAGGTATAAAACCAATAAAACAAAAATTGAGAAAAATGCATCCTCACATAGCTCTTCTTGTCAAGGCTGAACTAGAAAAACTCCTCAATGCAGGATTTATAAGAGCCATTGATTATGTCGAATGGATATCCAATATTGTACCAGTTTCAAAACATGACAAGTCCATTCGTGTTTGCACATATTTTAGAGATCTTAATAAAGCATGCCCAAAGGATGATTTTCCACTTCCAAACATAGACATGATAGTAGACATGACCGCAGGTTATGAGATCTACTCATTGATGGACGATTTTTCTGGATATAATAAAATCAAAATAGCTCCTGAAGACCAGGAAAAGACTGCATTCACTTACGCATGGGGAACCTATTGCTGGAATGTCATGTCATTTGGATTAAAAAATGCAAGAGCTACTTATCAAAGAGCTATGACAACTATCTCCCATTACATGATGCATAAGAATATGGAAGATTATGTGGATGACACCTTGGAAAAATCTAAAAAAAGGGATACACGCCTAGGGGATTTAGAAGTTATTCTAGATCGTATGGAACAGTTTCAATTAAGATTAAATCCCAAAAAGTGTGCATTTGGAATCACTTCTAGAAAACTCCTAGGATTTATCATTTCAGCCAAAGGAATAGAGGTGGACCCAGAGAAAGTTCAAGCAATCTTGGATATGCCACCTCCCAAAAACATCAGCCAAATGAGGAGTCTCCAGGGACGCCTTCAATCTATAAGGAGGTTTATTTCACAACTAGTTGATAGAGCTCAACCCTTTAATAAGACTTTACAAAGGATTGAAATAGAAAGGGATTCAAATTTCACTATAAATGCTCATAGTATAAGGTGGACTCCAAACAAGAGATTGCAATCATACCTAGACAAAGCTTGATGAAATTTTTTGAGAGTGTAATAATGAATCATAACTACAAATAAGGTAACACGATAGAAAATGAACTAGCAAATATAGTTGTAGAGGGAAATGATGTCAAACATGTCTTTATCTAATATTCAAGGAGAATGGTATTGAATTTTAATGATAGAACAAGTCAAAAAATTTAAAAAAATCTAGATGTTGAAGTAGTCATTTTAAATCTTCTAGATGTATCAAAGGTATCGCTATACATCTTGTCTTAAATGGTGTTGAAAGATTGTGAAAGACAATGGTTTCTATTAAAACTCAATCCAAACATTTCAATTGGGGGGAAATAGTAGTATCACTTTTTTGGAAAATACCATGGTTCTAGCAGAGAACTATATTTGCCTATTTTGGAGTAAATTTAGTATGTCGAGTAGCAAGATCTTCACATATTTGGTTGGAAATTTAGAGTGTCTTCTAGAATGGGGATAGTGATGATATGCCAAAGTTAATAGTAAGGTGGAACATATATATCTTTTCAACATTTATGAGGGTTCCTTTTTTTATCTCAGTTTTGTAATTTCCACATCTTTCCTGCCCAATTCTTGATTAGCAAGTAATAGTTGATTTATCATGTCCAATTGATTGTTTTCTAGCCTTTGCATGTCACATATCCTTTCATGACATCTTATAGATATTTGTCTTTTGTCTTCTTCATTCGTTATCTTGTCTTCTTCATCTTTCATTTTTTGTTCAACAACTTCACAAAGTCTTATTGATTGTATTTCATGTTCTCTCTTCAGATTTATGATGTCTTCATTCAGTATGTTGTTTTTGTCCAGCATATCTGTTATAGCTTTTTCACTTTCAGTAGTATTACCATTGTCAAATAGACTTCTAGTTTCTTCTTCTTGATATTGAGTTTCATTCTGTTGTATTGCCAACTCTATGCTTCTGCTTAAGGATTTCTTCAATTCATCTTTGGCTGCTTCAAGATGATGTAATGCAAGTTGAATGTCAATCTTCTGATTCTCTATGATCTTTCCCAACTTGTAAACCTCCATCTCCAAGACCTTAACTCACAAGTGATTAGACTTATTATAAGATACTTAGCTCTGATACTAATTGTTGGAAATCTATTATGGGAAAGTGATATACTGAGAGGGGGGGTGAATCAAATATCTACTATTATCACCATTTTGACATAAATTCACTTGCATAGCATAAACATCAAATTCAATACTGAAATAGATCTAACAATCTAATCTTCATCCATGAAAATAAAACATAACACAAAGATTTTGGTTACCCAAAAACCCTTGAAAGGTAAAACTGGGGTGGGGATGACACCCACAAATCTTCACTACTACAGTATTAAAGTTTGCTTGTTAAGGCTACAATGTTTGATCATAATCTAATGATCTACCCTATGAGGGTTCTACCCTTCTAAGAGATTTAAAGACTTATACAATCTACCTTGTAAAAGGATTTGAACTTACAACAAAGTAAGAACTTGGTTAAGAGATTTACTTAGGACCACTCTATAAAGATATTCTCCCTGATTCACCTGTTAGAATGACTCAGTACATGATCCTCCAGTTTGCACTATGATGCTAATAACAAATCTTCTCCTTCCAATATAGATTTGATGTCCTCTATCAAATATATATCTATTATGTCCTTCATTGCTTTGCTCGGTCACTAATCTCTGCCTCTGATCAAAACACTTCTCTCTTCTGCATATGTGAGATCCTTCTTCTTGCATACCTCATGCTCATATTCATACTCATACCTCATTTTAGGGTTCAGATCTCATCTTATATAGACAACAAATTAAATCCATAGATCAAGATCAATGATCTATATTATCTACTTATGCCGCTTAAGCATTCCCTAAATTTGATTACATAGGGATCAATGATTACAATTATAAAGAATAATCATCTCTGTGATTTCCTCAAAAAACATAAAACTTTGTATAGATGTCGGCCAAAATGGTTTACCTAAGTGTTTGTGCCATTACAAACGCATATGTCAAATCTGGCTTGCTCAACATATGAAGTCTCTGACACTCGACATTGACCGTTCTTCATTTACTGGTGCTCAATACTGACATATCTACACAACTCGACATAAACTACTTAGCTATTATCAAAGTACTTGGTGAGCTCTGACTTGCTTGGTAGTAACTACTGCTCAGTAAATGTACAATATACAAGTCTACACCTAACTCGGCCTATACATGATGACTCGGTCACAATGATGACCGACCGACATTGCCTAGAAAATGACTAAGTGTAAGACACTAATAGACAAAAAAAACTTAGGGAGCAACAAGAGATGCCACCCTTCTTAGCCCTTAGTCAACAAGTACAAACAAAAAATGCCTCCAACGTCGTATTGTGGCAAGTCAATTATTGTATAATGACAAGATAACTTCCGTATAGTGGTTGTTTGGGTTTGGGTGTACGGTATCAAGATCATACTACTCCAATTTGGTCTTTGTTCATGTAGTTCAGCAGTCCAAAGTGATATTGCTAGGGTACAAGTACTTAGTACAATAAATATTATTTATATGTCGCTAATATAATTATTGCAAGATTGAAATATGGAGCAATATAGATCAATGCCACATAAAACATTAATTATAACACTTCAGATTACCAAATAGATATTCAATTACAATAATTTTAGACCAAGAACAAAGCAGAATAGGGTGAGGAGTTACTCCCACCAAAACCGTGGATGCCAAGTAGGGAGGATCTTTCACCTTCAAAATGGTAGACAATTGAACTTTAACTGGAACTCGTACATACAAAGAGAGTAACAAATTTGCATACCTACGACAACTACCAACTCGGCCTTATCAATGGGATCCGAAAAACTTTCAGAAGGGTTACAATTGCGGACCGACACAACAAAATATAAAAAAACTAATAAAATAAATGGAGAATCGAAAGATTCTATTATTAAATTTGGGGCCATACAATAATTAATTTTAATTTATTTATTTAATTGCATCAAGGAATTTCAATCCTCCTCGCTCAAAGATTTCTTTCCCTCAAGCAATCACAACTTCAATCTTGGGAATCCTGCTAAGGGAGGATCATGAATCTCTCCTATGACCATCTTCTTTAGTTTTGAGTCAGGTACCGAATTGATTTTACCATTATAGTAGATGACATCATCAATCACCTTGTATTTTTCATCCTATATTTGGCCATCCATCAAATGGAATGCAAAGGTGTTCTTGGAGTACTCAACCAATAAATGAGCCCTCCAATCCTCTAAATTTTGAAACATGAAGCATATGGTAGGAATCTAGGGAAATTTATTAGCCGCCACCAATCATCTTTTCTTTGGCATCTTTAGTGTCAAGGTCATATCCCTGAGTCTTATCTCATCTAAAAATAACCTCCGTCTTCTTCAATAAAATTTCTCTCGGTCCTTTATTTGACATCCCTATTAGCACCACCTTCTTGCCATCCACCTCAAATGAAAAATCTATCCTCTTGAAACTTTGTGTATACTAGTTGAGGGTCTCCATCCATTGAATGTCAATTATGATATCTGTGTCATCTAGATCTATCACAAAGAAATTATCCATCACAGTATAGTCTCCCATGGTAATGCTTAGCTATGGGATCACATAAGTGCATGGTAGTAAAGTTCCTCTGGCCACCTTGACCTCAAATCCCTCACGCTCCACATTGTGTAAAGCCCTCTTAGCAATAACAAATGAATTGATGAAATTGAGTGTGGCTCCACTGTTAAGCATGACTATGACTTGTTCCCCCTGAAGTGTGCCACAAACCTAAAATATACTACATCCTAAAATTGCAAAAAATGTAGCAATGGAACCTCCTTTTTTTACAAGTGTGGTAATCCTCTCTACATGATTAGTCTCCTCTTATTTCACTTTAGGTACTTTACTTTCATCTTCATCATGAGGTGGTACCTCAATATAGTGAATGTTCCCCTTGCTAGGAAAATGATGACCCAGACCCAAAGGCTCCCTACAAGTGAAACATAGCTTCCTCCTCTAGAGTTCCTGACGAGTGGCTTCACCCATTGAAGGATTATTTTGAATTGGCTCTTTGCCTCTGATCTCTTGTAGGAGAGGTGGTTTGGAAGGCATGTAATCCTTGGAGGAAGAAGATGTGGCCATTTCACATGCCTTCTTAATGGCTTCCATGAGCGTGTTGGGGTTGAATCCTTTGACCCAACCTTTTAGGGGATCCATCAACCCATCCATAAACAAAACAACCATTCTCCTCTCCGAGATATCTATCACCAATACTGACAGTCTCTAGAATTCTATAATATAACTATTGACTGATCTAGATTGCTTCAGTTGTGCCAACTCCTTAAAATTAAGTTCTGGACCTTTCTTGTCGAATCGATCTATTAGTCTCTCTATGAATTTAGCATAGGAGGTTATTTGATCATGGTCGAGGGTAACCATTCCATGATGCCACCATTCATGTGCAATCCCTTCTAGGTGAAGCACCACAAATTTGATTGCCTCGTCCTCTGGCATCAGGTTAAGCTAGAAATATGTTTCTTCCTTCTGTATCCATACCCATGTGCAGACGTTGACCTAGCTCCATCAAAGGATGACAAGTTTATCTTGCCTATCTTCCATTTTAGGTCATCATTGTAATAGCCACGAGTGCTGCTGCCTAAATATTGCATTTGTAGATCAACATAAACTTTGAAGGATATGTCTCCTTTGAGATTTGTGTTCCTCTAGTCTTGCATTAGTTTCTTCTACATTTATTTGAAAGTGGGCTCTCGCTCTCTTTGATTTGCTTTGGTTCTTGGTAGAAATATTGACATCAATGGTCGAGAATGCTAAGGGTTTTCTCTCCATGTGACAAAATTATTGACATGCCCAATTTGTTCCCCGTTTGTCTTCCCTTTTGCTAGTCTCTGTAACATATCCTCCATGAGTCATTGTCGTTCTTCCCCTCTAACCATGGTGTCGTGGAGTTGTGCTTGACTTCTATTTAGGTCTCGTAATAGTGCCATGACCTCTATGGAAGGATCCTATGGTTCCTCCATTCTGTCAATAGTACGATGCTTCCTTCCGGTGTAAACTTGCATCCACAACCCAACAGGTTGATAAGATCACTAGCTCTGATACTAATATTATGTACCTATGCCACCAAACACTCCCGACAGTATACTGTGCATGGAACTAGTAGATAACTCTGATGTACTTGGCTTGGTGTACAACAAATAGTATTGTATGACACACCAATGATCCCTCCCTTCATTTGCACAGTCTGTATGGTTAGCAAGAAATGCCACTCAACCATACGATAAAAAAGATGTCTTATTTGTATAGTCAAATGGATGAATCATTCGTACGATCAAAGAGATGCCACCCTTAGACATCGGTCAACAAGTACATACAATAAATGCTTCCAACATTGTACAATGGCAAATGAATTGCCATTTAATGACAAGGTAATTATCGTACAATGATTATTTGGGTTTCGGTGTACAATATGAAGACCTTACTGCTCTAATTCGGTCTTCGTTCATGTAGTTCAACAACCCAAAGTGATATTGCTAGGGTACATGTACTTAGTACAATCGATATTGTTTATATGCCACTAATATAATTATCGCCATATTGCAATATAGAGAAATATAGATCAATACCATAGAATACAGTATAATGATAACACTTCATATTACCAAATAGATCTTCAATTACAATAATTTCAGACCAAGAACATAGCAAAATAGGGTGAGGAGTTACTCCCACCGAAACTATAGATGCCAAGAAGGGAGGACCTTTCACCTTCGAAATGACAAAAAAATGAACTCCAACTGAAATTCTCACATAAAAAGAGAGTAACAAATTTGCATACCTACGACAACTACCAACTCGGCCTTATAAATGGGCTTCAAGAAATTCCCTGAAGGGTTACAAATGACTTACACAACAAAATATAAAGTTAACTAATAAAATAAAAGAGGGCCCAAAATATTTTATTATTAAATTTGGGGCCATACGATAATTAATTTATTTAATTGCATCGGGGACATTACACTTTCATTCTTGAGTGTCCTTGGTTTTTGTATACCCTAAGAATTCTTGAAATTTATTAGGAGTAGATTGCATATGATTAAAGCTTACAATGCATTGGGAATGTCAAGATTTTTTAGGTTGGGGTTTTCTAAGCCGAGGGTGATCATTTTCAAACAATTTAGCACTTAGAAGGAATCAGGAAGATGGATACTCTTATCAAACTTAGCTCACCCAACAAATAGGTGGTCTTTGATGGATCCATAACAAGACACTGAATCAACAAGGTAGCACTTTATAAGCATCATCTAATAGTTAATGCTATTAGGAGGATTCTAGGTTTTAACTATCTACATAAAAACTATCGATTGCCAATAGATTCAGATATTTGTTCTGGCTTCCTAGCATCGATTCTAGTGGTAGGTGAGCTGGCAATAGTTGCAAAAGAATTAAGAAAAATATTATTCAAGGATAAATATTTAATGAGTCTCCATGAAACCACCATCAATGTAGATAAAAATCTTACAATATACCTTTCCCCATGGATTACACATTTGTGATGGAAGCAGGTAAATATTTTTAGATTTTGGAAGCAGACCTTGCAAAAGTAGTTATGGGGGCTTGACTAGAAGGTTTTTTGTGCTCACCGACTGAGAATCAAAATTTAAGGAGCTGAACAGAATGAGCGTGATGAAGAGAAGTGTAATTTTTTTTAAAAGAGTTCCGAGTGTAAACAAATTTTTGGAAGAGCTACTTGGTGACTATATAAATGAAGAGGAAGATTGGGTATTTAAATATAGGTATGATGAAATCTTGGATGGGCTTGGGAGTGAGGATTTTTTAAATGAAATGGAGCAGGAAAAGGTGGAGGAAGGCGAAGAGGCTCAATAAGCTTAGGCTGCTGGGACGTCATCTGCAATGGAGGTAGAGATGCATGAAGGTGAAGAGGCTCAATAGGATTAGGCTGTTGGGATGTCAATTGTGAGGGAGATGCATGATTGAAGTGTTTTGTTTATTTTTTGTTAGATATATATTTGTATAAAATCTATTTTGGGTTCAGTTTATAGCAACATTGTTATGACTGCTTAATCTCTCTTTATCATGCTTTTAGAAACTTTAGTTCTTTACTTTGTTATTACTTTTAGCTTATATGTCTAGCCTTTTGGCTACTAGTGTTGGTTTTAGACGTTCTCGTTCTACTTTTGTTTTGTCTTCTTTGTTCATGGTGATCTTATTGTTTCTACAAAACTTTGAATGGTTTTAGTTTATATTAATATGAATATGAATATGATATACTCGACTTCAACCCCTTATTTACCAAAAAGAAAGTTGAAATCTCTAAAGAGTGTGAGCTAAAGACTATATAAAGAATGATTTTAGAAATTAAACAATGATTTTGCTTATGTAATAAGTTATAACGAGCAAACCTTATGCTACAAATCCAATTTCATAAGAAAATTTAATTTCCTTAATAAGTTATTGCAAACCAACCTTACACCACAAATATGGATTTATAGGAAAAATAATTTATTGTTAGATAATAGAAGCTAGCCAAAGATATGGATGAACATGGTCTTGGTAGAAGAGTTAAGAGCCACCCTATGTGTTGGCTAGTTGATAATTAAAATAGATCAATTGTGACTTGTAATTACAACACCGATTTTAAACATTAAAAATTCCATCTTTTAAATCATGTGAGTAATAATATATGAGATATTCCTCATTGAAGTTATTTTGAGGCACATTCAATAGTGACAAACTTGCAATATTTTCAATTCTACATTATGTTTGAGTCAAAATAAGATACTATTTAAAAATCTAATTAATAGTTAATATACACTTCTATCAAAATTGAGAAAAGAATATCATGTGTGTATGTATATATACATGTGTTTGTACATATACATACATACATATGGAGGATTTTTCTTTCACAATGTCATTTTATCTATTCGATACAAGAGCATGAGCCTTAGGCTGAAACTTATTTGGCTAAGAGCCAAGGACTAGGGATATCCATTCCGCCAAATTCATGAGGCACGATCCCAGCCTAAGCCCTTATGATGTTAGAGTCTTGCACTCAACAAGACTTGATCCCTGATAGACTCATTAAGGACCATTCAACTTCATAAACAAACATTCAAATAGTTCAAAAGAGTGGATATATATACAGTCATATTCATGAGTGAATCATATATTTATTACTAAAAATATTTGCAAAAGCCAAAAATAAATAAAAATCGTTAGGTTTTTTGAACTACAAGATAATATAATAATAATAAATATATGACCAAGAGTTTTTGGTTTGCTTTTAAAGATTTATAACATTGTTTTCATAAATCTCTGATTAAGATTACCTTGACCATAATTTTTTTTATCTCCACCATCCATGTATTTTTATGCATTTTTATTTGGCATTAAGAACACTACAGTTTCTTAATTATTTAAAAAAGAAACACCAAAACATTTGCAATATGAGTTAAAAGATTCTTTAAATACAAACATTGGGCAAAGCACCCAATTTTGTTAGCATCGAGAAAATTTTCCTAAACTGAATCCTTGTCATCTGCTTCACATTTTACAAAACCAATTTTATACCAACCAAGTTCTTGGGTAAGACCTTCAATCAATATATCACATGGCTGCGAACTGAGGACTGATATCACAAGTACTTGTGGTCTTTTGTCCAAGCTTTAAGGGCTAGTTGAAGACTATCCCAAATGCTCTGGATTTGAGTAATGTTCAAGGAAAAGTCTTTTTGCCTGTAAAACTACATCTTGGTCTTCATGTACCTGTGCACATTTTTTTTTAACAATCTAAGATATTTAGATTTCTATATTTCATGATCGTTGTGTTGTGTTTTTAGATCATATAGAACTAATTTGTATCAATGTTTGGATCATATTCTATGATAATGATCGATTATAGAATGCGATCTTAAAAAATGATACAAATGAATTCTATGCAATTAAATCTAAAAGTATAACACAACATTTTTTAAAAACAATTTTGAAATATCAGTCTGATTAAGGACAATCCCATGACATATAACATTGTCTTTAAAAAACATATTATATGAGAAAATGAGCAAGTCAGGACTGAAAATAATCACCAGATCATTGCTACCCAATTCCAGCACACCATCTATGAGAGGGATGCAGATGACAGTCTACAGCATGCACCACACACATAATGTAAGATGGAGATCTCACTCTCTAATGTGAATTATATGGAAATGCACCGATAGTGGAGATTTCTCATGCAAGAAAAACAATGCTCGGATAAGAATTACCTGAATGCCAGAACTCTGCAGAGGACATGTATATGCAGCAGTTCCATGAAAAATGTAAGGATCATATCAATATAGGCACAAAATAGAGTGCATAAAAGAAACTTGGTTTCCATAGATTTGCACTATATAATAATGATTGTAAGATGATCATACCTTGGCAAGAAGGCTACGTCTGAAGTCTTTACTGTCAGCTTCATTAGCTCGAAATAGCCACATTGGAGACCCCTTTGCCAGAGCTTGACCAGGTAATCTGCATGTAAGAAGTAGAACATGCTTTGATCTAACTAGAAAATACATTTATATTCATGCTTCTACTAATATCCAACCTAAAACATCAATTGGGCATAGCTTCTAGTAATAGCTGCATAAGTTTATTTTCTTGACGTTTTGGACAAATTACATGATTCAACATTAGGAAGAAGAGAGTAAGACAAGAAAACAGAATAGTTCGATTCAAAACATCGAGGAAATGAGGAAATAAACTCACACAGCTATAACCAGAAACTATGAACAATACTGTTATGGGCTGTAGAAATCATATGCTTAAAACATCAATATTTTATAATCAGAAGAAGATGTTGGAGTAATTTAAACTACAAATATTTGAACCTAAAAAATGTACATTTTTTTGCTCACAAGCAGAAGAAGGTGCTTTGAAATACTTCATAATATAAATAATCATTATCAAGGGAGACATCTTTGCATTGCATCCAAGAAGTGGAGTCAAAATGACATTACTTCATGGAGTGATCAGGTTACAAGGATAATCAGATCTATTACATTGAGACACATTAAGTAATCTGTTTGAAGAAGAAAAGATAACAAGGGTTGCAGAATTCAAAGATACACAGTAGAAGATTCAAGATGCAGAAAGAAAAAGAGATTTAGTAGGTGCTCTGTTTTGTATTTTTCCGTTTTGAACTTTACATGCTTATCAATTTGCTGGCTATCTGTAGGTCCTATAAACTGTTTAGCCTAATGTACATTATTAAAAACATTTATTCAAACCCTCAAATTGAAAAAGGAAAAAACATTATATATACCCAAAAGAAGCAGCAAAGCTGTAGGTCATGGAAACAAAGTAGAACCATTCAGTGTCAGTCAGGTCTTCTGGAGACAATGCAGAAAAAGGCTTCCATTGATGCTCTTCACCCTCTCCACCACTGCAAAGGCACTCATAAAGTTCTCTCAACTTCAATGTCCTCTGCAGGCTGCTATCCACCATTTTTGTGCTATTCATTCTCCCATTGTAATACCCACCACCCCACTTCAGCAACCTGCTTGCCAACAGAAACACATTCAAATAAAAGATGCATCAGAAGCATCACTAAAAAAACTAGAAAGAGAGGTCAATGGGGTCCTGCATAAATGGTAAAGTCATAAGATTTTCATGTTAGAGATTTATGTTTTAATTTTCTAAAGTGATATTTATGTCGACTTGAGTTCATTAAATGGCTTATGTGACTACAAAGTTGAATATGTTGAATGGAGAGGACGTCTTTCTTATGACCTCCAACATTTTTCGAACAGAAAAAGGAGAAAATGGAGAAAATTAAAGAGAGAGAGAGAGGGGAAAATCTTGCCTATGGTTAGGGCAGTATTTCCAGTATATTGAGTATGTCCATTGAATGCTTTTCACAGCAGCTTGTAAGCCTTTGGTAAGATCATCTATGGCAAGTTGATCATCTTGCCCATGATGAAAGAAGTTTCCAGGACACATTGCTTGTGGACCTGCAATTGAAAGGAAAACTGAGGATTCTCTGAACTTTCAAAAAGATCTGAACTAAAGCATCCTAAGCACAAAAACAGTGAAAGAAACAAAGCAGTTCGAGGGGAGCAGGAAGTGGGGCATTTTTGTCTATCCTTTAGTCTCCTTACAACGTGCCCAAATTTGTCGTTTTTAGTGTACAACCATGAAAATCCTGCAAACCTGAGTTGTCCAAATCTAGCAAATCAATTTCATCGGTCTTGGGTTGCTTTTGTCTTCAATGTCAATAATTAATAATCAATACTATTGGTGAGCATTGAATTGCAGGAAAACAAAAAGACGTATGCTCAATATTTCTCATTTTATATTGGTACTTCACAGTGTCACACAAATGACAAATTGACATGAGCATCGCGTGAGTAAGCGAGGAGATCTGTCTGGACCAACAGAATATTCGAGTCTGACTAACACGAGCATTGCATGAGTAGGTAACTAATAATTTATGGGAAAGTACAGCTATTAAATAATAATTGTACTCTGAAAATTTAATGCATTTAATACAAAAAGTAATGAGAGTACAATGAATGAATGAATGAATGAAAGAATGATTTTAGTAATGTCTATGAGGTTGTAGTAGTTTATGGGATTCAGGAATAGCACATGCCTACATCTCTAAAATCAGAGTACTAGAGTTTTGTACAATTTGTAAGCTCCTCTTTAGATCTGTCATCCCACATGAATTTTGATAGTAGGTTTGTTATTTTGTCCAGCTTTGTTTCCTCGAAAAAATTATTTAAATTGTCCATTTTTAAAATGTGCTCATAGTTGGTACTGATGTTACTTAATGTTGGACACTTCTTGACAAAGTGTTGTTCTAACTTCTATCTTTACTATTCCCATGTTGCAAAATAGGCATTTCTCCTCTCATTTTTCTTTAGGTTGTGTTCCATGGTCTCTTAGACTGATGGTCTCATGGATGTCATTAAAATTCTTCATTCATTCATTCTACTCGTTTCACAACTCAAGTGATTGAATACTTGTTCTCAATTGACCTATCAACATCTTTTGTTTTCCATTTAATATTTGCTCTTATATAGTTTTTTCCCTTCATGATCTTTTGTTTAATATTGAATTATTTGTTGTAATATAAAGTTATTATGCAAAGCTTCGGGAATCAACTATGTGAATTTATTTGCTCGACGTTTCAGGTCAAACTCCATGATCCATCATTAGGAAAAAAAGATAGCCAACGGGAGAAAAGAAGCTTTGCATCATGGAGTTTGATATAATCTTTTAAAGTAAATTTCTAAAAAAAATTTATGATGAGTCTAACATTGTCTTCTAAAAAAAAATACTTAAATTATCAGTTTGTGAGGTGTCTTCATAGTAGGCATGGATGTAGATATACATTAAGCACTTCATGACGACGCGTCAATTTATCTCCATTATTTTCTTGTTGTAAAATTGACATTTTTCGTCCACTCATTTTTAAGTACTTCTTAATTAAACTATCAACATTTTTTTAAAATATGGAAATATGGAAATATGTTACACTTTCATGATAAAATACAAATAAAATAAAAATGTTTGAGGATAAACTTTAAAAAGTGAGACAAAGAGAGAAACAAATATAGGACAAAAAAAGAGAGGCTATTATATTAAATAATTTAACCTTACATGAGGAAAAAACATACATAGGAGTAAATATTAAGTAGAAAGTAAAAACTTCCATGTAGCCTTTTTCTCATGGTACCATGTAAGGTTAAATTCTTTAATATAATAACCCCTTTTTTGTTCTCTATTCGTTTCTCTCTTTGTCTCACTTTTCAAAGTTTATCTTGAAACAAATTTATTTTATTTGTATTTTATCATGAAAGTGTAACATTTGTTTTCCATATTTTTGAATAAGAAGGTTTGAATAAATAATCATAATGATTTAATGGAAATAATAATAAGTAGCTTTCTTGTTATTTTTGTTAAGATGTAATAGGTGGTACAAATATAAGAATGCTAGCTCTTGCATATAAATTAAATTAATTAATGTTTCAATTGTGTTAGGAGATTTGATGAATTAATTAATTTTTTAAATTAATATTGTTTGCTATATGATGAAGTTCTATAATAACATGTATTGAATCAATATTTGATAGAAATTCTAGGTTCCTTAGCAATTTTTGGTGCATATTGTGGGAATGAATTGATATAAGTCTCAAATTGTCAACCACCTTTCATCTTATAGACATGGACATACAAAAGTTGTGATTGAAAATTGGTGCAATTATTAATGGGACAAATCAAATATATCCCAAGGATTGAGATGAACATGAGTAGTATATATTCAACACTAATATAGCATATCTATTCATTCTTCATTGAATCTTTCACCTTTTAAAGCATATTTTGGTTTATGTCACCAAGTCCACTTGGTACCTATTTTGGATAGCTGAGTAAGGAAATAGAAAACATCGAGTCTAAGGTTGATGAACTTACAAATTCATGGAGATGGTGAGACAAATAAACCTAAGAGTATAATAAAAATAATCTAAAGTGTTAGATGCATTAATATGAAAAACACAGATTACGTTTTGGTGTCATGGCAGACAAAAATAGATAAAAGGCCTTCATGTAATGCGATGTTGAGGAGCCCTCATAACATAGGGTTAAATATGCACTAATTTTTTTTGAAACATAGATATAATGTCATGAACATTTAAGTACATCATCAAACATTATTGCTTAAACAATTAAGGAAATGTACCATGACCGTCACTCGATTTTGCATAAGCGGAAGATTCACAAGCACTTCCAAGGGTTCTACGAAAACTCCATACACTAACAAGAATGAACATTCACATTCTTAATTCACCTTGAATGAGAGCCCAAACAACGTCAATAAACCTCATAGAATAGGACCAGACCATCGTCCATGGTCGACAATCGAGAAGAAAAGGTTCATCCTCAACATAGTCAATCACTAGATTCAATTTAAAACCAAATTGAAAAGTAAGTTTTAAACTATATCAAACAACATTAAAAAATGGAATGTGAATACATGAAAATGATCACAAGAACTCAAGGAACACAAATACAAGAAGCTCATATTTGCATAGATCCACAAGAACTGCTTTCTATTGCAAATGCGTAGAAATAGAGTAGGTCATTAGAACAAATGTGTAAGATATATTAACATATGTGCAAGATTGTATACATATGCACAAGGGCAAAAAATGAATGCGTAAAGCCACCTAGAAAGGTCAATTTTACATAAATTTAAGTTTCAACACTAATGTACAACCTAATAAAGTACAACTCCACATTGGGGGGTACCAAATACATGAAATCAAGGTCAATTATGGTCTATTCAATCACAATAAACATAAATGAAACCTAATCTATTAAGCATAGCATCAAATTGCAAAATCATTGAAATTTAGTATAAGGGATAAGAAAGAGCAAATCATGCTTGATACTTTGCCACTAGAATTAGTCCACCATTTGTACATCAGTCCTTGATAGTGATGTGCAACACCACCCAACCATGTGGTACCCTCAGGACCACACCGTTCTTGTAGAGATAGTCACACGATTCAAACACACAAAGTACACACGCACAGAATGGCTAACACAAATGCCAACCAAATGCAATAATCAGAGGATGGTACAATGAACACAATGCAATTAATGAAATGGAGATATCATAATGCAAGTACACCAAGGTTTCTACTCAGACCTAGATAGAGGTACAATGTAGAGATTCAAAAGTAAGAGTGTCATCATAGGGTAAACTATGAACCTTACAAATTCAAGCAATCCATCCCATCAAGGAAGATTTACGTAGCTTTCGATCAATGTCTGTCTAGAGATCCAAGCTAATGATTGTCATTGATTAATGTTCACAAATGGACAAATATGATGTCTTTGATTAATGTCCTTATACGTCCATATAGTATGCCTTCCATCAATGTCTTAAGATGGATAGGCAAATACATACCTTCGATCAACGTCCTTGGACAACCAGGTAGTTGTATTAGTTAGTTCATTAATAACTCTTGTAATTATGTGTACCCCCATTCATTTATTTAGTTATCAGTTGCAATTTATTTAGTTATCAGTTGCAGTTACCCCCATGACCCCTTTATGTCCCAACCCACCTTCGAGAACTACTCCACTTTTCTAATCAAACATCTATCGAATCATCTTGTTATCAAATAAGGGCCATGAAAATAAATAAAATAAGGACTCCAAGTTCAAAACCAAGATGAGATAAGGAAAGCTCCATTGGCCTTTGCCAAGAGCGTGGGTCCCTCGATATCTTGTGAATAAGGCATAATCCAAAGTATGCACTGAGATGCAGTCTCAACATGGTACATCCACATATCAAGTGATCAAACACAACATAAGGTAGATTAATAAAAATAAAATGCAAGATCAATGGCTAAAAATGCAAGCCAAGAAAAGAAAAGGTTTTAACTCTACTCGTGGATCGAAGAGAACTTAATTGGGTGCACCCAAGAGTGGGGATACCTCATGATTTTGATAACACAGGTATAAATCTTGATACTAATAATGTGGTCACACTGCCAACTCTTAGTAAACCACAAAAAACCATGAAGCAAGATAGAAATGGATCATATAATGCAAACAGGGGCATAAACATGAAAAATAATCATGTGGCTCAAAAAATGAGGACACACTCATGAATTATCTCAAGATTAAACTCCCATATACTAATATCATTATCCCACAAAATAATCCATGGTTAAAACTAGGGAAATCTCAATTTAATGAAAGCATAATTTGGGGCAAAACTATGCCCATGGCCAAAACTGCCATTGAAGCCAACAAAAAGATTAACAAACTAAAATTAAAAATTCAATTTTCTAAGAATGTCATTTTTCTTCTAATGGAAAAATGCGATAAAACTCACCTTCCAAGCATGCATAAAATTTTGAGCAGCATAGTGAACAACCCCATAATAGGTGATAATAATCATGCCAAAGCTTTTCCTAGGAATAGTGTATTCAGACTAGGTATTATTTCCCTATCACAGAGTGCATTTAAATTGTCAATCTAGGGACATATAATTGAAATGGGACAATGCATTTTTTGCACTAAGCCTCTCATAAAGTCAGCTTACTTAAACTGTGGGAAAGGAAAATACATAGAAAGAACTAGGCTATTGCTACAGAAAAGTAAAACACACAACTGAATAAATGAAATTGATGCAAACAACCATAAGTTTAACTTCAACCTATTCTATCATTCCAAAGCATGTACTATGACTATCTCTGCAAGTGCTGCAGGAACATACACATGTATAATGCTAGAGGAGAAAGCAGTGAACGCTACTTCAAATACTAAAAATGGTTAAACTAATTTACTCTACTCTACTCTAATCCACCTCCCAAGTGGCCCCCCTTGGTTGGTTTCTATTATCTACAAACACATAAGATAACTCAAAATTACTCCTTCATTTTATAAATATTCAGAAAAGTTGATTACATCATAACATAACAATATATAGAACTAAAGAGTAGCTTGCTTTCTAATATAATTGAAGTACAATCATTTGTCTAACTAGATTTCCAACAATCATATCCCTATATATAGAGGATTGACATTTGAAAATTCAGATAATTTTTTACTAATTCATCCATGAAGAAAGGAGAATGCGACAGTCCACAACGAAAGATCATAAAGACTAAACAACTATTTCAACAAAATATTGATTGTAGAGGAAATTTAGCATAGTTGTGCCCCTATATTCCCTGAGACATTTGTTCCTTCGATACTGCAGACATGTCCTGCGATTGTCTTAATGGTTATTCTCATCGTGGCCATAACTTCATCACTTGCTTGTCAATGCTACCGATTTTCTCTCTAGTCGTTCCTTCTATCCTGGCAGATTAGTAGTGTATGCATGTATATTCAAGTATTCAACTTAGTCAATTTAATCCAAATGTTAAGACATACATTAAAATAATTATATATATAAGTAAAATATGTCAACTATTTTCTACCCATCAATTTGTGGATTTGTCTGTACTTATAGTATATATACAAATTCAAGCACCTAAAAAGTCATAAAAGTGTTTTGGGAATGTCTAGGAACAGAGCATAAAACAACATAAAACAAAGACAAATTCTAGCCTCATCATTTCTCCTCCAACAAGTATAATGCTTGTCCTCAAGCATTACACTTTTTGGAAAATCCTCTGAATTCTCCAACCTCATTTTTGCCTCTCCGCTTGCTCTTGAAGGTGTAGTAGAATCCTTTGGTTCTTTCCCAATAGTCCATTCGGTAATCTTCCTACAGCTGGTCCAACTTTTTTGTGTTAATGTCATACAATGACCACAGGATCATTGGTGGCTGAAAGGTTAAAGGAAACCAAAGCTCTCATCTGATTTGTCTCTCCAATTGCATGTATTTTGATGCTCTTTTTACTGTTGCCTCTAAGTTAATAAGACTGTGTGATTCAGAATTTTTGAAAACCTCAGACAATCTATTCCATCTACTCCTAACTCCATCTAGGGCTCTCTGAAATGTGAAATAAGGCAATCCTTGGTATTCTCTATAGACTTTATCTCTAATAGCAAAAATCTTGTCTCTAGTTTCCGGTTTTGTCTTCCCATAGGTAAGTGTGAACCAATCTCTCAAGAGAACATCTGGCTTACTAGATTCAACTCTAAAAGGTAAATGCTCTGATTTTTCCTAATCCCTATAATTGTCCAGTTGTCTATCATAGTTGGTTTTGTTGTGCATCCACAACATCAATGCTTTCAGATGTACATCCCCTATGTAAAGTAAGGGATTCCAATCAGTTTCATTTGGAAGGATGAGATTGTGAAGATACAGCTCACAAAGAAAATTATGCTAACAAACAGGAAGTGTCTGATATAAACCATAAAATTCTTCAGTTGTTCTAAGCTTAGAGTCTTTATCGTGGATAGTCATCATTAACTGGAACAAAATGAATTGCTCTTTTAAGAAAATGGCATATACCCTTGGGGGAGGCCTACAAGCTATGATTTGATCAACCAATTTTAGGGCGTGTTAGTGTATGCACCCTAAAATGGTCGCCTAGACTTTGGGCCCCCATTCAGCAATTTATCAAATCCCTGAATCAATATTTTCAAAAAATCAGCATTTTATCAATTATATCAATTTCCTTGATCAAATCCTATTTTATCATTTTTTTTTTAATTCCTTGGGCTAACCATTTTATCCTAAAGTCTTTATTTATTTAAAAGGAATATTTCCTCCCCTTTTAATAAATTAAAAAAAGCTCCCACTTTTCCTCTTATCCTAAGTTGCACAAATAAAGCATTATTCTTCTTTTATAAAAAGGAGAAAAACACTTTTTGTCTCATATGGACACAAAAGTCAACTCTTATTTTCCCATTGGAGGATATTTGTACACATGGATTTCTTCTCTTTCAAGCTCCACCCTTGATTAAATCTTTTGCCTCTTAATATCCATGGTCCATTTCTCCTCATTTCTTATAAAAGAAGAGCTCTCTTCCTCATTCTAGGTCATTCATTTTTATGCTAATGTTATGTTGCAGGTTTTCTAGGTCACTTTGGAGCTTTTGAAGATTTGGAGCATTCTTGGATCTCATATTTACATGCTTTAATAGCTTTCACTCTTGCATAGTAGTTTCATTATCATGGCATTCATAGTTTAGATTTCCTTCATGCTATAGATTAATCTCACATAGTCTAAATAGGAAGGATTTGTAACACTTGGTCTTTCCTTTCATAGATTAGCTTGCATTGCATTGCATTTCATTTGACTCTTTGGAGATATTGGCATTCTTGTCCTTGTCTTCACTTGAATCTCTCATTATGTGGTTGACTAGCAAGGTCATTAGCTTAATAGCTCTAGCTGAGAGCAATTTTACAATCTTGCAACTCCATACATAGAGAGCTCTAGGTCACTTTGGAGCTTTTGAAGATTTGGAGCATTCTTGGATCTCATATTTACATGCTTTCATAGTTTTCACTCTTGCATAGTAGTTTCATTATCATGGCATTCATAGTTTAGATTTCCTTCATGCTATAGATTAATCTCACATAGTCTAAATAGGAAGGATTTGTAACACTTGGTCTTTCCTTTCATAGATTAGCTTGCATTGCATTTCATTTGATTCTTTGGAGATATTGGCATTCTTGCCCTTGTCTTCACTTGAATCTCTCATTGTGTGGTTGACTAGCAAGGTCATTAGCTTAATAGCTCTAGCTGAGAGCAATTTTACAATCTTGCAACTCCATACATAGAGAGCTCTAGGTCACTATTGAAGGCTTCCCTTTCATGGATTTCCTTTGATGTAATGACTTAGAGAAGTGCACTACTTTTGTGTGTACATTTCTGGTTCCCACCGTGGGGTAGAGTAGATTAGCTTTGTCCTTTAAATTTTGCATTTCTGTCATATTTTCGGTGATTTTTGGACATTATTCACGGTCTCTAGGTTTTGTCTCAGAGTATCGCGTGATAATTCCAGGAATATCGTGCGATAGTTCTTTGTATACACGAGCGATACTTCACTTGTCGGAAGTATCGCCCACCTGTTTCAGGAACTATCACCCGGTCTTGAACGAAGTATCACCTGGGTATAGAGCAGAGTATCGCTCAAACTAATATTATCATCCCAGTACACTGAGAAGTGTCGCGCGATAATTCTGGTGTCTGCAGTCTATTTCTATACCCAGTAGTGAGCCTTTTTGAGGTTTTTTGGCCGAATCTTGATTTAGTTAGCTTGCTGTTTCTATTTCCTGCACTTAGACAGAATTAATTTGCATAGTTGTACTTAGTTTCTTGCACCTTCATTTGGATTTTGGATCTAAAAAGAACCTCTCATGTGTTTGGCTTGAATGTTTACTTGCTTTCACAGGCACATCTCTTTTATGCTCTTAATGGTGAATGAAAGAACATAGATTTGTTTTTACAAGTTTGTGTAAGTGAATGCTTCTTGGTTTCCAATATCAAATATCTCATTCAGTGATTGGGGGCATGGATTCATTCCTTGTTTACATAGGGAGTTAAATGCACCACTTTGTGGACTCACTCTATGTTTGCTTGGAAATTTAAATATTCCATTGATTCAACCCTTTTTCATTTGTGAGTAGTATTGATAAGCAACTTTAGAGTACTTTTGATTGATCTTGTTAGCTAAATTGGGTTGTTGGACTCGCTTATTTCTAATCACCCCTCATTTCCACCCTTTGGATGCAATATCAGCATTCATATATAGGGGAGGCGTCTACTTGAAAAGAGCATTAAGTGTTCCACAAAGTTTCCCCCTTTTTATGCTTCCTTGATCTCATTAGTTTTCTAAGGTGTGGACTCACCTTGAGTTTGTGTGAGGAGTTAAATGTTCCACCTTGTGGACTCACTTCACACTCACTTGAAGAGTACTTTTGATTGATCTTGTTAGCTACATTGGATTGTTGGACTCGCTTATTTCTAATCACCCCTCGTTTCCACTCTTTGGATGCAATATCAACATTCATAGATAGGGGAGGGGTCTACTTGAAAAGAGCATTAAGTGTTCCACAAAGTTCTCCCTTTTATTCTTTCTTGATCTCATTAGTTTTCTAAGGTGTTGATTTGCTTTGAGTTTGTGTGAAGAGATAAATGTTCCACTTTTTTTACTCACTTCACATTTATTTGAAGAGTTAAGTGTTCCACCTTTAGTACTTTAAATACTTTTGATAGAGGATTGCTTAATTTTTAGAGCTAATTGGATTTTGGATTGTTCTAACCTTGTTGGCCTAACAAGTTGTGGTTTTAGGTGCATTAGCTTTGCCATATTGCATGCAAAAAAAAAAAAAGGGGCTACTAATGGTTTTTGCAGGGCTGCCCTAAGCATAAAAATCAAATCACGTGCTTGTTTAATTGCTTTCTTTATTGAGTGCAGCATATACTAGTTGTTTCATTTCATAGGCACTTAATATCTTGTAGAAGAGATTTTGAGGTGGTAGGAGAAGTATGCTCTTCACCATTGTGGTGAACCAGAAAATCTTGACCCATCTTGGGATTTTGGAAGCAGGAGGGTAATTGAACCTTTGCTTGGTGTGTTTGGGAGAAAGCTTTGAGATGAGGGGAGTATGCTCTTCACCCTTTTGGTGAAACAAAATCCTTGAATCTCATAATTTGATCCATTTTTGTTTAGATTTTTAGAATCCTTTAGCGGGCCTTCTCTTGAGAAATCAAGAGAAACGACCTAAGTGGGGACAAGCTTATTGCCAGCTATTTTGACCCACTATAAACTCAAGGCTATTGAGGACACAAAACCTTGATAGACGTAGCGCTTATCTTCACTTGATGTGAGTACTTGTGGGATTGTGACCATGAGGAAAATGTTGAGCAAGAATGCTTAAAGTACTCTTGAGGCCGCGAGGTCCGTTACTTGCTGCAAGGTAAGGAGTCCCTTTGGGGAGAAAAAGGGGTACTATGAACATAAGCCCTTATTAAGAACCATAGTTAGAGGCCACCCTATTTTGCCACTTAGCTTCTTGGCGCAAGGATTGATCCAAGTGGAATAACTCAGATAAACCCAAGATTACTCACCATATGTGTTCCTTTGGTTGTGTCTTTGGCACTTCCATGACAAAGCCAATATCTATTGTGGGCAACCACTTTGTATGAGGCAAGGGAGCATCAAGTGTGGGCCAAGTTGTTAAGTATTGAGCCTTGACTTTCTAGGATAGATATTGCTTGAAGTGTCTTCAATTGTGTCATATCAATGTTAACGTTCTTGAACATTCAAACAATCGGCGGTATTCATAAGGTGTTTTTCTATTTTGATATCACAAGTGTTTGTCTTGGCAAGGTTGCTTTTGCCCTTGTTTCAAGTGTTTTGAGACATGTTTGATCCCTTACTGTTTGCAAACCTATTGAATTTATGCTAATATTGTGATTGAGATAAAAAACATCAACCTTCAGACTGAAAACTTTGATCAAACAAACCTGAAAATGCACATTTCACACAATTCTAGTCAAGTGTCGTGCAAACTAGCAACAGTATCACCTGCTTTGAGAAGAAATATCGCGCGATAGTTAGTTTCTTTTGGACTATCACCCGACCTGCCTGGAGTCTATTGCCTAGTTATTGTGAGGTCTATCACCTTGTGAAAGGTGAAATATCACCTCAGTGAGAAGTATCACCTAGTTAGCCTGGAAAGTGTCGCCTGAGAATTTTTTGTTGTATACCTAGTTTCAATCATTTCGCAGTTGCTTTTACTTGGCTAGGTCTTTAGGAAGGTAACTTATCTTACCGTTGGAGGCCTTTCTTTACTCCGACTTTCTATTTTTAGCTCTCTAGGGGTAGTGTCATTCGATTTACAAAGTCACTTTGGGAAGAATTGTCAAGTTAGAAGATTATTCCTATTGAGAAAGTATATCTCTAGAGTTGTTAGTAACATTCTTGGAGAATTCTAGTACTCTTTTTGTCAAAATCATTTCCATTCAAATTCAATTTTAAGTATACAATTTGACTAAGTCCATCCTCCTAGTTTAAACGTGCAAGGATATTAATCCTTTGATTTAAGCACCTCTTTGACAGTGTTGGTAACGCCTTTTGTAACTCCTATCTTACCATATCTTTTTGGACATTAGAGAACTTTAATTATCTTAGTTTGGTGTTGACACTTTGAGAGGTCACCTTATCATCAAGACTCATTTTCTTTCATGTCAGTTACAACAAGGTACCAAGTGAATCAAGGAAAATGACCCCCGATTGTCTTTAATCAATTACCCTTAGTTAAGACTCGTCAACAGCGAAAGGGAAAAGAACCCATTTTCGATCGATCCGCTAAGAGTGAGTCTGAGGTTTGTTTTGACCCAAAGGGTAATCCCAATGAATTGAGTTCCTCTTTAGCACCTTTTTCATCAAATATGGACATGACTTACACCTTCACTAGACAACAAAGAGAAGCAATGAATCAAACTCTTAATGACATGTTCCAACGACATAGGGGTGACACGATGTCTGCTGGGTCTTCTTCTGATAGTCCACCTGGATCACCTCCTATCAACACAAGGTATCTAGATGCTCATCAACAAGCTGAGAGACATCATAGGCAAGCTCACTCAGATGCACGGTCACAACATGAAGACCAAAATAATGAATCTGGTGATGCTCATATCAATGCAGCTAATGTATCTAGACATTCAAGACAACCTTCTCCACTTAGAGACACCTCACGATACATGAGTGAGAGGTTAAAGAACATTGAGAGAGAAAAACAAGCTTTCTTGGATGAACAAGCTGCTAAGAAAGAAAGATTCAAACAATTGGAGGATGAGGAATGAGCTTTGCTAGACATAAGGAGAAGAGCCGCACAAGAAGAACAAGATAGTCTCCTAGCGAAACAACTCCATAATCAATTCAACAATAGGGGTACCAACAGTGGAACCAAATCTCCACCATCTACTCCCTCACTAAGTCCAAGAGCTAGAACAAGGTCAAGGACCCCATTAAGATCACCTAGTCCTAGAGGAAGAAGGACTTCTCGGTATAACCATCGTAGGAGAAAATCATCTCCTAGACATTCAAGACAACCCTCCCAACGAGCTCATCATGGCTCTCAACATGGAGGAGGTAATGCCAACTTTGACACTATTGATTTCATGACAATGCAACAAGAACCATCCCTCCAACAATATGTGGAGAATTATGTGGAGAAAAATAAGGATTAGTTCTTGGAAAGTCTAATCAATAAGGGTGCAAAAGTCCCATACAACTTTGATGTGGACCAAAAGATTAAGAAGCAAAACCCTTCAACTGATGAGGTGATTAAGCAGATGCAAAAGACTATGGAAAAAATGATGGCTCCTAAGAGTTCCTTCAACTTGGATTCTATATGTCCTAATCCCATTGACAAAAGTGTGGTTATGGTAGATTTTCCTAGAAAGGTTGAAATCCCCACATATGACAAATATGATGGTAGTGGTGACCCCCATGACCATGTGTGTCAGTTCTATATTATGATTTTTGTATTCCACTATGAAGATTCCTATCTCATGAGGTTATTCCCAAGGAGTCTAAAAGGTCAAGCAATGGAGTGGTTTACCAACATTACCCCTCCTGTCAAAACTTTTAAAGAACTTGTTCAAAGATTTGTGCAACATTTTGCATATAATTTATCAAGGTCAGTCACCATGCTTGATTTGTGTAAATTAAAACAGACTCAAGGGGAACCCTTTGTGACATTTTTACAAAGATGGAGACGCTTATGTTCCAAATATTCTAGGACCATCCCTGAGGAAGAAAGGATTGATATAATTGTGAGCAATCTAGTGCCAGAATTAAGATATGAAGTTAGGAAAATGGTCTTTAATTCTTTTGACACTATGGTAGAAACTGCATGTCGCATCGAGGATGTTCTAAAAGAACAAGGTATTTTGGCCAAACAAAGTAACAACAACAATGGCCAAAACAATAACAACAACAATAAGGATAAAAAGAACTCATATTGGAACAAAAATAAGCATGTAGTCAATGACGGAGTTGTTGACTCTCCACAACCTAAGGAACAAGGAGTTCTTAATTTATCTAATGCAGTTCAAGCTATGAAGCTGCAGACATCCTTAGACCAACAAGAGCACAAGCCCAAGTATCAAGATAAACCTAAGTCAGGAAAGAGGCAATTCACTAAGCTTGGAGACTCTTATGCAGACATTTTTAAGACCTTGATTGCTCATAATTTGGCACAACCTCAGGATCCTACAAAGTTTCGCATACCGGATCCTAAACCTTATTGGTGGAATGAGAAAGCTTACTATGTATACCACAATGGGATTGGACATGACATTGAAGGTTGTTTTAAACTCAAATATCTTGTTCAAGACCTTATTGAGAATGGGAAATTACAAGTTGATGGGTTGACCACAAACGCAGACCACAAGGCCTTTAAGGAGCCCTTGCCTAAGTATGAGAAGGGGGAGACTTCTACAAACAAGAATGGCAAGGCCGCAATCAATTATACCTATACAACTCTAGAAAATGTCATTAATATGCTTCAGGTTGTGGACAATGATGTCAACATGATGAGAGGGAATGATCCCTATGATTATGATGTAAGCTCACCTCCAATATTTGATGAAGGACCCATTGTTGTGCTTAGAGGTCCTCAATCTTGAAGGTCATCTCAACCTCTCAATGTTGTTACTAGGAGTCAGTCCCAAGGTCCTATTATCATTAGAGGTCCTAATTCTAGCAAATCTAAGCAACCAATGTCCAAAAGTGTTCCTCCCAAATCTGTAATTGGTCCTGATATGAGTTACAACCTTGTTGATCAGTTACAGTGAACGTCAGCACAGATTTCCATTTTTGAGCTCTTAGAATTGTCTCCTAGACACAAGCATGTCCTTGAGGATGCTTTGCATGCAGAAAATATCCCTAATAATATAGATGTTGACCAATTCCAAAACATGGTCAACCACCTTGCTAGCCCACATTACCTTACATTTTTTGAAGAAGATGATAAAGCCTTGAGCCATCCGCACAATCTTGCCCTTCACATTGAGGTCATGATCCATAAAACTCATGTTAGGCGTGTGTTGATAGATGGGGGTGTTGGGCTCAATATTTGTTCTTTAAGTCTTTTGAAAAACTTGGGTTACTCAGAGCATGCCATTGATACCAAGAAGAAAATTACTATCAAAGCCTATGATGAGGCTGAGAGAAGTTCTAAGGGGTTAGTTGTTCTTCCAGTCAGAATTGGTCTTGTTGAAAAGGACATTTTGTTTCAAATCATTGATGTTGGTCCTCTAGCATACAACATACTACTAGGTAGACCATGGATTCATGACATGCAAGCAGTACTGTCTACCTATCACCAATGTGTCAAGTTTCCATACAATGGCGTAGAAGTCTGCATACTAGGTGATAGTACCTTATCTGTTAATTCCATTTCAGCAAGGACCCATGTTCCCTTAAATAGAGAGGTGAACAATTTTGGGGCAGCTCTTGAGCAATGTAAGGATAAATTCAAGTCCATAGACCTTGGTATGGGAGGATATCAAATTGACTCCTTTACAAAATTTCCAATTTCACCTAGGTCCTATGGTAAACTGTCATAAGAGATGCATCCCTCGTCTTCAGCCATGACTCTGTTCAATACTTTTATAGAGTCTTCAGTACCGATTCAAGATGAGAAAGAAGAGGTGGTTGTTAGAGATTGGATATACAGAGAAGAAAAGTACCTACATAATGAAAAATTTTCTCCATCTCCTAAGACTTATGGGAGAGGATACATGTTGGTCACCAACATGGGCTACCTAGGTCATGGCCCTCTCAGTCACAGGTTAGATGCCAAGGCTGAACCACTCAACCATGCTCTTTTTGGTCGTAGGACTAAATCAACAGTTGGCCTAGGTTTTGATCATGGAAAGAAGACAAGTATCCCTATCCTAGCTACGACAGATAGTGACAGTGACTCAGATTATACACGCAATCTCCAAAACCAGCAAGATATGACTGATGATTGGGTGCCTTCCACCAATCTCCTTTGGGGGGATTCATATGATTGAACAGCTGAAAATACAGACACTAGAGAAGGTGATACCCTTCACAATCTTGAAGCTTCTACATCAAGGCATCCTAAGCCTTCTTGGTGTAAACATCCCAGCAGATATTCAGAAACAGATTCACATGAGTTCGAGTGGGACTCTCTCTTAGATGACAGAGTTGATTTGGACATGGATGTTATCCACACCTATAGTACTCAACCTGGTGTGACCAATGAACCCAGTGTAGGACTAGAGGATTGGACCCATCGAATTGCCTTAGTGGACAACGCTTTGTCTGGTAAGACAAGGCCTAATTTGGGTATCTTAGAGGGAGACTTGACAAATCTTAACTATGTGATCACCAGAGATAATACCTTTTGTATCAATAATGTTGAACCAGTCATTGACCTACCCCTTGTAAACCATGATTTGATTGATTGGTCACAACTTTGTCAAGAGCCTCAGCTCCTCACTTTTCACAATGACTACGAAATAGCTTGCTACCTAAATGCTCTTGAACCCGTAGTCTCTTCCACCAGTGAACCTACAACAAGTATGACGAAGCCGGATATTAAGTACCTCAGTAGCAAAATAAAAGAAAAGAAAAAAAAGAGAAATGGTCCTAATGGAAAAAACCACTATGTGGCGATGTTAGAACCCAAAAAAGTAAAAAGAAAGGATGTATCCGAAGGTGAAAACCTCTTTGAGGCACCTAAGGATGGGGTACTTAATAACCTGTCGAGTTATTTCCAAGACAGGTCATCAGTTCTTATTGAGCCTACACAACCAGTAAATTTGAATATGGAAGAGGCTTCACTAGTGATTCATCTAGCTCAGTCTTTGTCAGTGCAAGAAAAAGAGGCATACACAAAGTTCTTACAAAAGAAGAAAATCAATTTTTCTTGGACATATTCAGACATGCCAAGGCTTGACACTAATCTTATTATGCATCACTTATATATAGCTCCAGGAATTAAACCAGTAAAATAGAAGTTGAGGAATATGCATCCTCACATAGCTCTCCTTGTTAAGGCTGAATTAGAAAAGTTCTTAGGAGTAAGATTTATTAGAGCTATCGACTATGCCAAGTGGATCTCAAATATTGTTCCATTTTCAAAGCATGATGGGTCCATTCGTGTATGCACATACTTCAGAGATCTTAAAAAAGCTTGCCCAAAGGATGACTTTCCACTCCCTAACATAGACATGATAGTGGATATGACTGCGGGCTATGAGATATACTCTTTAATGGATGGTTTTTCCGGTTATAACCAAATAAAAATAGCTCCTGAGGATCAAGAAAAGATAGCCTTCACGTGTGCATGGGGAACCTATTGTTGGAACGTCATGCCATTTGGATTAAAAAATGTAGGAGCCACATACCAAAGAGCTATGACCACAATATTTCATGATATGATGCATAAAAACATGGAGGATTATGTGGATGATACCTTGGCCAAGTCTAAGCAAAGGGATACACACCTTGAAGATTTGGAAGTAATTCTAGATCGAATGGAGCAGTTTCAGTTAAGATTGAATCCGAAAAAGTGTGCCTTTGGGGTTACCTCAGGTAAACTTCTAGGATTTATAATTTTAGCCAAAGGAATAGAGGTGGATCCCAAAAAGGTTCAAGCTATATTAAATATGCCTCCTCCTAAGAACATTAGTCATATGAGAAGTCTTCAAGGATGACTCCAATCCATATAGAGGTTTATTTCACAGCTTGCAGATACAGCACAACAATTCAACAAGACATTGCATAAAGGAACCACATGTGCCTGGAATGAGGATTGCCAAAAGAGCCTAGATCAAATAAAGAAATACTTGGCTAATCCTCCAATTTTAATGCCTCCTATCCTAGGAAAACCATTAATTTTGTACATCTCAGCAACATAATCTTCTTTGGGGGCATTGTTGGCTCAACTTGATGATACTGGGAAGGAAAGAGCCATCTACTACATTAGCCGTACTCTAGTATCTTATGAGATCAATTATAATACTATTAAAAAGTCTTCTCTTGCAGTAGTGTTTGCTTCCCAAAAGTTGCGACACTACATGGTTGCCCATACTATACATCTCGTTGCAAAATTGATCCTCTTAAGTATTTGCTTGGTAAGGCTGCTCTCATGGGTAGACTCGCTAAGTGGATGATGGTTTTGTCAGAATTTGATATAGAGTACATTGAGCGTAAGGCTATAAAGGGGCAAGTTATTTCAGATCAACTTGCTGATTTCCCAGTCAAGGATAGCATGCCTATTCAAGTAGAATTCCCAGATGAGCACATAATGTACATGACCACAGGTACTTGGAAAATGTTCTTTGATGGTTCAAATATGCAAAATGGATCAGGAGCTGGAGTATTGTTTATTTCTCCTCATGGGTGCAACATACCTAAGTCTTAAAAACTTATATTCCCATGCACAAATAATATTTCAGAATATGAGGCTCTAACCAATGGACTTAAGATGGCTATTGAGTGGAATATAACAGAGTTACATGTCTTTGGGGATTCACAATTAATTATCAACCAAGTGAACGAAGAATACCAAACTAAGGATGATAAGCTAATACCTTACAAAAGGATGGTTGATTCATTGCAACACTATTTCACATTTTTGACATTTCAACAGATCCCTAGAGCAGAAAACAAGGCTGCAAATGCTATGGCTACATTAGCTTCACTCCTTTAGTTGGAACAACATGAATCAAGATATGAATTCTTGGTGGAAGAGCTACATCATCCCATCTTTGACTCCTCTGAAAGCCACGTCATTTGTACCTTGGTCACTCATGAGTCTTCCTATTATGGTGCTATCTATTCATATCTTCGTGATGGCATCATTCCCGAATCCTTTAATCACTCTGAAAGAATAAACCTTGTTTGTAATTCCTCTCGCCATACCCTTATCTTTTGTGATCTGTATAGGAGGGGTTTAGATGGGACACTTCTTAGGTGCTTGGAAAAGGATGAGTCTGACCAAGCGTTAATTGACATTCACGAGGGCATTTGTGGAGGACATTCCAATGGTCTTGACATGGCCCGAAGGTTGCTTAGGGTGGGGTACTATTGGCCCACAATGCAGATAGATGCTATAGCTTTTGCCAAATCATGTGAAAAGTGTCAGAAACATGGAAACCTGATTCATGCTCCAGGTAGGGAGCTTATTCCTTCTATTTCTCATTGGCCATTTCAGCGTTGGGCCTTTGACCTTGTTGGGCAGATTCATCCCAACCCATTAGGTGGACATAAATTCATTATTACTGCTACTGACTACTTTACCAAATGGGTAGAAGCCGTTCCACTATCTGTTGCTTCAGGAAAGACAATCTCTTTGTTCATATTGAATCACATCATTTGTCAATTTGGGATATCTTCTGAGATAATCACTGACAATGGAGGTCAGTTCAAAAACAAGGACCTTACACACCTCTGCAAGAAATTCAAGATAAAACAACACTGGTCCTCCATTTACTTCCCACAAGGAAATGGACAAGCAAAGGCCTCTAATAAAACCATTCTTAAGATTCTCCATAGAATAATTCACAAGAATGGTCGAGACTGGCACTTACAGATCAATCCAGCCTTATGGGCCTATAGAACAAGTATTCATACTCCCACAGGGGCTACTCCTTTTGTCCTCACTTATGGTGCTGACACAGTATTACCTTTAGAAGTTGAGATTCCCTCACTTAGAGTCTCTCTCAAAGGTCTGATTACAGATGAAGATTATCATGCCATGAGATTGCAAGAATTGAAACTTCTTGATGAGAAACGTAGAACATCTTTTCATCACATGAGAGTCTACCAAAAGCGTATGTCCAAAGCATTCAACAAGAAGGTTCACCCTAGAGAATTTCAAGTAGGAGATCTTGTCCTGCGTGAGAATCCTAAGAACCAACAACATCAAGAACAAAAGGGCAAGTTTGAACCTAATTGGCTTGGACCATACATTATTATTGCTACTTTTGGGACAGGTGCTTACTTGCTATATGTTGAACAGGAGGAACAACTCCCTGATTCTATTAATGTTTTGCACCTCAAGAAGTTCTATCCATGATGCCTCTTCTGTCTGGGGGCATCCTTTGTATATATTTTATTGATCCTGAAAAAATTCAAAAAAAAATTATATATGATGCTGAAAAAAAATCTTAAAAAGCATATAAAGTCTTGAAAAAAAATACAAAAAAATCAAAAAATGCAAAAAAATTCAAAAAAAAAGAAAAAGTGCCTTGGTGAAAACCTGGAAACAGGCGCCTTGGTAGCAAAAATACAAAAAAAATTGAAATACCAAAAAAATCTCCAAGTGGTGAAAACCTGGAAATAGGCGCTACTTGAGGCCTTTGCACCGTTGTCTTTTAGCATGCGTCCTCGACACTTAGCCATTCTCCATCATGCCTTGACCTTATTTGACTTAGTCTGGAATTGGTCTTTATTTTTGTCTAGGGGGCATAGGTCCTTTAGGTGCATTTGTCTCTTGGGGCATTTCACAAACAGGTGTTTTTCAACACCACCCCAAATAGTGTTTTTCAACACTACCCTAGTGTCAAGTGTTTCTCAACACTTATCAAATGTCTTACCCACCAATCTAAGTATGATGTGATATCGCTCATTAGCAAATTTGATACTCAAGGTTTGACTCTATGGCCAACACACACATACTTAAACAATCAACTCAATTAAGATATGTTGACTTTATTTTTCGTTGTGTACTGTCTATGAGAATTTCTTTGATGAGTGGTCTCTCCCTGAGAAGTTTTCGATGATGCATAGCTAGAAGACTGAGGGTATGAGAACATGTTTTATTTCTTTATCTACTTGTGGGTATATTTCATTGATCCTAACTGTCATGAGCATTTATGCTGGTCTTACTTGACACTAGGGATTGACAAGGTATTATCCTTGACTATTTTGCGAGTGCATGCTTATAGCCATCTTGACCTTCTTATGTCCTGATACAAGCATAATCTTGCTATAGAAAACTTAGGTAGTCTCACTGCACTAGTCATCTTGACCTACATGTCTTTGATGCCTAGGTGAGATTTCCACATTCTATCTGATATAGATCATATTCATATACCCATAGTCATACTAGTGTGTATTGTATGATCTTGCGACGCTACCAATAAAGCTCGATGATGATTATTAGATGTCTATTGGTGTTGTGACCTTGCAAGTCAACCACTTTCATAGTAGCTTGCATTTCTAGGTTCATGTTAGATTAGTTTTGCATCTTGCACATGGAGAGAGCTCTCCTTTTATCTTTCACGGACTAGTTGGTCAACTGCGCTCACCTTTCCTTTTCTCAATCATGTCTTTTTCTCCTTTTCTTTTACATCACATCCTTTTCCTATCATCACAAGGGGTTAATCTTATCATCATATATAAACGTAACCTTCTTTATAGCCTTTTGACTTTTTGACCTGATTTTCAAAACACCTCAGAATTGCGCAAAAATTGCACCCCTAGCTAATTTCGACATCCTGGATCCATTTTTGGACTCGAAATCAAAATCCAAGGTCATCTGGATAGTCAAAATTGTGTTTCAAAAATTCCTATTTCTTCTGTGCAGTTGACTAACCTTTTGAGGCATATTTCTTTGATCTTTGATGGAATTTCTTCCTTTTCATGTCTTTCACACTTCTAGTCTTCCATTCACCCCATTTCTTTTCTTCTCATTCATCACTAGGGCATGTTTTCACTGCCTAATGGTTATCCTATTATCATTTATCTTTGATTATGATTTCATTATGATTTGATCATCTTTTATCAATCTGTTGTTCTCCTCTACCTGATTTCGATTTCAATTCCGAGGGGGCAATACCTATTGGATTTAATCCTTTATTTTCTTGATTCAGCTATCTTTTTATGAGCTTTCACTCAACTTGAGATTTTTATCTCTTATTTTGGATGTGATCCCAAAATGAACTCATGTCCAGAATCTTTTGTTTATTTTTGTTTGGGCGTGTTCCCAAAATGAACACACGTCTGAGTTGTTTTGTGATACCAAATCGATCTCACATTTCAATTCTTCTTTGACTGCATGTGTTCCTGAAATGATCACACATTAGTCAAAGAGGGGAAAATGTATGCACCCTAAAATGGTCACCTAGACTTTGGGCCCCCATTCAGCAATTTATCAAATCCCTAAATCAATATTTTAAAAAAATCAGCATTTTATCAATTATATCGATTTCCTTGATCAAATCCTATTTTATCATTTTTTTGATTATTCCTTGGGCTAACCATTTTATCCTAAAGTCTTTATTTATTTAAAAGGAATATTTCCTTCCCTTTTAATAAATTAAAAAAAGCCCCCACTTTTCCTCTTATCCTAAGTTGCACAAATAAAACATTATTCTTATTTTATAAAAAGGAGAAAAGCATTTTTTGTCTCATATGGACACAAAATTCAACTCTTATTTTCCCATTGGAGGATATTTGTACACATGGATTGCTCATCTTTCAAGCTCCGCCCTTGATTAAATCTTTTGCCTCTTAATCTCCATGGTCCATTTCTCCTCATTTTCTATAAAAGAAGAGCTCTCTTCCTCATTCTAGGTCATTCATTTTTATGCTAATGTTATGCTGTAGGTTTTCTAGGTCACTTTGGAGCTTTTGAAGATTTGGAGCATTCTTGGATCTCATATTTACATGCTTTAATAGCTTTCACTCTTGCATAGTAGTTTCATTATCATGGCATTCATAGTTTAGATTTCCTTCATGCTATAGATTAATCTCACATAGTCTAAATAGGAAGGATTTGTAACACTCGATCTTTCCTTTCATAGATTAGCTTGCATTGCATTGCATTTCATTTGATTCTTTGGGGATATTGGCATTCTTGTCCTTATCTTCACTTGAATCTCTCATTATGTGGTTGACTAGCAAGGTCATTAGCTTAATAGCTCTAGCTGAGAGCAATTTTACAATCTTGCAACTCCATACATAGAGAGCTCTAGGTCACTTTGGAGCTTTTGAAGATTTGGAGCATTCTTGGATCTCATATTTACATGCTTTCATAGTTTTCACTCTTGCATAGTAGTTTCATTATCATGGCATTCATAGTTTAGATTTCTTTCATGCTATAGATTAATCTCACATAGTCTAAATAGGAAGGATTTGTAACACTTGGTCTTTCCTTTCATAGATTAGCTTGCATTGCATTTCATTTGATTCTTTGGGGATATTGGCATTCTTGCCCTTGTCTTCACTTGAATCTCTCATTGTGTGGTTGACTAGCAAGGTCATTAGCTTAATAACTCTAGCTGAGAGCAATTTTACAATCTTGCAACTCCATACATAGAGAGCTCTAGGTCACTTTGGAGCTTTTGAAGATTTGGAGCATTCTTGGATCTCATATTTACATGCTTTCATAGTTTTCACTCTTGCATAGTAGTTTCATTATCATGGCATTCATAGTTTAGATTTCTTTCATGCTATAGATTAATCTCACATAGTCTAAATACGAAGGATTTGTAACACTTGGTCTTTCCTTTCATAGATTAGCTTGCATTGCATTTCATTTGATTCTTTGGGGATATTGGCATTCTTGCCCTTGTCTTCACTTGAATCTCTCATTGTGTGGTTGACTAGCAAGGTCATTAGCTTAATAGCTCTAGCTGAGAGCAATTTTACAATCTTGCAACTCCATACATAGAGAGCTCTAGGTCGCTATTGAAGGTTTCCCTTTCATGGATTTCCTTTGATGTAATGACTTAGAGAAGTGCACTACTTTTGTGTGTATAGTTAGTACCCCTATGCACTCCATTTTTAAAACTTTTAAAATGTGACTTTCCTCATATCAATCCTTGTTTGAATTTTGTATCTCATTTATGTTTGGGTTTTGAACCGAGTTCAAAATGGTTCAAAATAGTTCAGGAGGTTCGTCGAGTTCAAATACAGTCAGGTTCAACAAGGCTGAAAGTTCAATGATCTGAAGATAAATTCAAAGTGCAGGTTCAGATTTAAAGTTCAAATGCAATGGTTCAATAGTTCAGACTGGTTATTTGGTGAAATATTAACAACAGGCTTAATCAATATTGCATCGAGTTTGGTGTGATGATGAGGGATAAAAATGATGACAAAGATCGATATGAATGTTTTTGTGGGAGAGAATATCCAAAAAATTAATCTCAACTCAAATTGATGATCCATGTGTAATATTTGATATGGTTAATATTCATAATTTTCATTGCAACTTGTAATCCCGAATTTGTTGTTGATAGAAAATCAGTCTCACTACAGGGGCATAACTTCCAATTGCACTGTTGGATCATGTTAAATCTTGGATATGTTTTTGTAATCCTGATTCTACAGATTCTCACCAAAGAGATCTTCTAAATTAGGCTCGGTTCACAAGATACAAATGAATGTGTGCAGTACTATCTAAACTGCCCATGACAATCATAAAATGATGCCAGCTCTTCATCACCAGCAAATGCCACCTGTCCAAGAGATAAAAATATATTTAATTTGATATGATAAATGTATTAATTATTATCCTTATGGCTATAATGTATATAAAACATTAAGCCTGAGAAAATAAACAAAGGTTGTTTTTTTAAAAAGACTTTAACGAATTAGTTATTTTAACTGAAAAGGATTTAGTGAGGGGAGAAAAAAGATTATAAAAGGAAGATTTTCCAATTCACAAGGGGTTCTTCTTTTTTGGGCAGCCTGTGTTCTACAGAAGAGGGGGAAATTTTGTCAAAGAAAATATTGTAATAGCAATCAGTAGTCTTTTGTTTAGAGGTTGCATAATGTATTATTTTTATCTTTGAATGGAGTAATACAAATAGAATTTGAAGTTGATTCTTGAATAATTTGTGAATCTTTGTATTCATGTTGCATTGGGTATTTCCTTTGTGAATCACCCTATTGTTACAAGAATCAATTATGAATGTTAAGTCTGTGAGGATAAGCATATATACTCTTTGCTGTTATTTGGGATTAATTAGTGAATTATTGTTTGATAGAAACTTTGTTTTTCATTAGATTTTATCTTCTTAAAATTTTCACTTAGCATATGCTTTCAAATCATTTTGATGATTGAATAGTGACCTTTCATTTTCTTTTCGATTAAAAGAATATCTACATATTTTCATTCATTGCAAATCTTTTGAGGGAGATGTGCCTCTTAATAAAATTCAGAGGGAAGTGATTACCATACACTTACCCAAATGTTGTGGATTGTTTTCTTCCAAGCAAGGGTGATAGAGTTAAGCTTGTGAACATTTGTGAAGGAGACAAATATGTTCACCAACAGGGCATGATCCATATTTTCTTTATGTTTCCCTATTTTCTCTTTCAGGTCCTCAATTTCTTCTTTCTGATCATCAATCTCCTTTTGCATATTTTTCCTTTCCTCTCTCCACATAGTGTTCTTAAAGATAAACTGAGTGTATAGACTAAAGAGAATAGATTGAAAGGTAGGCGGGCCAAACTCCTCTAGTTGATTCTTCTTCCTTTTCTCTGCAATATGGGTCTTCTCTAGATAATCTGTGTACCGAGTTCTCCTAAAAGGTACTATGGCATTCTGAGTACAAGAATAGACTGGTGATTGAGGCAACTGAAGCTCCTCATGATGGTCCTCTTGAACTGTTTGAGTGCTTTCTTCACATCTAATGTGTTGTGTGGAAGGCTCATTAGGAGATGAATCATCTACATTCTGAGGAGGATCTAAAATACTTGGTTGAATTGGAGAATCATCTGATACATAATCAATATGAGGCTCTGTAGTAGGATTTTCTGATGGAACATCTTGACTATCTGGGGAAACCTGAGGAATTTGTCCCCTCATCCTATAAATTCTTCTCAAAGGAGTTTATGTTAGCTCTATAGTTTTCTTTTTGCCAATTTTCTTCAGTCTGTCTATTGCAGGAGTAGTTGCTGTAGGATCTGATTTCCTTTTCCTACTTTTTGACACTATAGGGTTTTGGGGTTCTGCTTCAGGAATTGGAGTTCCTTCACCAATATTTCATTTCCCTTTTCTTTGGGATGAGATAGGTACATTATCCTATGGGATAGGGGAAGGTTCCTTTTCTTTAGGATTCTCATATTCTCTTTGTTGGGGAATAACAATTGGCTCAGAGGGTATTTCACTCTTAGGAACTAGTTTTTCAACAGGTTCATCTTGAGGTTGTAAGGTTTTGAATCTAACAAATTCTTTCCATGCCAAAGGAGAGATGTCTCTAAGATATCTTTCAACTAGTAGTTTGACTAGGGCATGATGTGAAATAGAATTTTTTTTACCCTTATGAGTTTCCTCAACACTAATGATTAACATGTTGTATAGAAAATTTGGAATATTTACTCGAAGATTATTTTTGATGCAGCTAAGCAATTTAAAATGGTGCACATGTAAATGGGAAAATCTTCCTTCGCATGTGAAGTACCTTATAATGTGCATTGCCAGCTCATTGTATGGAGCAGGAAGCGACATGCACTTGCAACCTTGTTTGTTTACTTCTAGAGGAGGGTTGGAAGGATGAGTGAATTGAGCTCACACCGACCTGGCATCATGCTCGTTGGGGTAATGTTCCCCAATTTCTGAAAATCCTGTCACCTCTGTAATGCATTCTTCCATTGCCAAAACTATCACACCCTAGACATTTGCTTCCCCTTCATCAAATGTGTTCATAAACTTAGTAGCCACATCCTCATCAAATTCTATCAATTTCAAGAAATACCCAAGCCATCCACAAGCATGAAATCTTCGGACGACTTCCACATTAGTGAGTAAAATAGTATGAACCACTAGTTCATGTCGCATTAGCTGGCCTCTCATTATTCTGAATTCCTTCTCCAAATTTCTTTCTCAGTCTGTCAATTTACAACTTCCTTTTTGCTCTAAAACCCCAAATTTCCTACATCCTTATGAAATACCCTTCAATTAGGCTCCTAACTGCACTTCAACTTCAACTCCCTTCAATCTCTGTGTTGCATTATTTTTGAAAAATGGGCAATATGAATGATAATGACACTTTACAACAAGGAATTATATCTTTAAGTGCAATTAACTCTCACACAAGTTGATTGTGTCATCTAGGGTTACATCAATCAAGAATCAAGAATAATTTGGGAATTTAGGTACAATACTTTGTGAAAACAATGCAAGGACTTAGTGACACAACACTTAAGTGCAGATTTGGGCTTGGATACAATCTAATTTGGGATGATAGGTACAAAAAATAGTGACTTAAAAATTAATACACTTCTCTGCCCCATACGAAAGAATGACAAGCGTCCACACTTGTCATACTTTGCAAGAGGTAGAAAATTGACGTAACGCCAAATGACATAAATATATACAATATTAGATATAATTGTTGAAATGTGTGTGCTAAAAGTGGAAATAAATTGAAAATTTGTACCTGTCATTTTGTTGTCAGATGCATTGGAGTGGAAGAGAATAGAACTTGACGTGAAATGTATGCTCGCTGAATGTATTCATGTGATGATGTGGAATTTATTAAAAGCTTACAAAATTTGAGAAATTGGGTGATGTGGAGTATGTGTGGTGGAAGATAAAGAAATGAGGTGTGTTAGAAAGAAGAATTAAGAAAGTGAGTGGAGAATGAGACTTCAGTTGAAATGAAGTTTTTATTATGAGTGTACATGAAATGATCTTAGGTTGAAGCTATAGGAAGAAGGTTCACACCTTCTGCTGCAAGATTTATTACCTTTGTTGTTGCTAGGTCGCCTTCTTGAAATTGTTGTATGAATTCTTCCTTGGTTTGTGGTTTATGGTATAGACCGACTCTATGGCCATTGACCAATAATTTGAAATGAACTGGATCAATTGTTGTCAGTTAAACTGCACCATTTTCAAAGATGATTTATCTCATATGGTCCTAGCCATCTTGTTTATAGTTTGCCTTGTGTTTCTTGATAGCTTGAATCAAACAATAGTGCCTAGTCACCTACTTTGAATTGTCTGCTTTTGATGTGGGAGTCATGCCATTTCTTCCTTTATTTTTTACTATCTCTGTGCGCTCCAATGCATATTTCCTCATCTCATCCAAAGAGTTGAGATGCAATAAGTGTTCTCGTTGTGTTGCAGGAAGGTCAATGTTCAGCTTCAAAGAAATCCGTAATATTTTATGTTCAAATTCAATCGGGAGCATGGTTGCTTTTCCATATAGTAATTCAAATGGAGTCAGTCTAGTTGTTGTTTTCCATGTGGTTCTATATGCCCAAACTGCTTCTGATAGACAAATGCTCTAGTCTCAGCGGTTGAGTTGAACTATTTTTGTAAGTATTGATTCATTTTCTCTATTGGTGACTTCCACATGACTATTGGCTTGTGGATGGTAGGGACTGGATTTCCTATGTCGGATGTTGTATTCATTCACGAGGTCTGTTATTAGATTGGATGTGAATTGTACTCCCTGGTCAGTCACTAGCTCCCTTGGTACACCATAACAAGTGAATATTTATTCATACAGGAATTCTGCTACTTTGTTGTCACATGCATGCTTCATTGCGTTCATTTCTACCCATTTTGTGATATAATCTATGCACACCAAGATGTATGATTTTCCATTAGATGGAGGGTCTATAGGACCAATAAAATTCATGCCCCATTTATCAAATGGTGTAAAAACCACTTGTGGATGTAGAGGCATTCCATCTTATTTTGTAGGACAACCCATCCTTTGACATTTATCACATTTTCTGGTATAATTGGTTGTATCTTTGTGAATGTGGGCCAATATTAGCCTGTTGTTAATACTTTCATTGTCATCCTTTTTTTTGCAAAGTGTCTTCCACAGGGTTCATCATGGCAAGCATGCAGGATGTCATATGTTTCATCTTCTCGGACACACCTTCTCATGATTTGGTCTGGGCCAGTGTAAAACAATGTGTTGTCAATCCATGAATATTGAAAGCTATTCTCAACTAGTAATTTATTGTCCTTAGGAGAGAAGTGTGTAGGCATCTTATTAGCTGCAAGGTAATTGGCTATATCAGCATACCATGGGCTCTTTATTGCAATGTAGAACAAATGTTTATCTGGAAATGTGTCATCTATCACAGATGTATCTGTATTATCATGCTATAGTCTAGAAAAATAATCTACTATAACATTTTCTTTTCTTGGCTTGTCTACTATTGTTAGATCAAATTCCTGTAATAGAAGAAGCCATCTTCCTAACCTGCCTGAAATGGGAGGTTTATTCATAAGATATTTTATTGTAGCATGGTCAGTATGAACAAATATTAGATATCTTGTTACATAATGGCAAAACTTGGTCAGAGCATAGACAACTGCCAACAATTCTTTTTCTGTGACTGTGTAGTTTAACTCTGGTCCATGTAGACTTTTACTGATATAGTAAATGGAATTTTCAAGTTTATCAGACTTCTGGACTAGAACACCTCCTATTTCATAATCATAAGCATCGATATGTATATGAAATGGTAAAGTCCAATCCGGGCCTCTTAGTACTGGTGCATTTTTTAGAAGGCTTTTAAGCTGTAGGAATGACTCTTCACAAGCTGGAGTCCATGTGAACTTGGCTTCTTTTGTAAGCAAGGTGTATAGTCGACTGGCTATTTGACTGAAGTTTTGAATTAAACATCTATAATATCCAGCATGTCCTAAAAAGGATCTAATGTCTTTTTGTTTAGTAGGTGTAGGCAGTGTAAGGATTACCTCTATTTTTGCTGGATCCACTTGTATTCCAGCTTCTGAGATGAAATGCCCTAATACAACTCCTTGCATCACCATGAAATATTTTTCACTATTGAGAGACATATTGTGTTCTTTGCATATGATCATAATTTTCTCCAAATTCTTTAAGGCTTATTCAAAAGTGACACCAAATATGGTGAAGTCATCCATATAAATCTCCATGCAGTCATGTGAGATGTCAGCAAAAATACTGATCACAACCCTCTGGAATGTTGTAGGTGCATAACATAGACCAAATGATAAAACATAATATGTGTATGTTCCCCAAGGACATGTGAATGTTGTCTTTTCTTGATCCTTAGGAGAAATGCTAATCTGATTATATCCACTATATCCATCAAGAAATGAAGTACGGGGTGAAATTGGGCAAGGTACTTGACTGATAACTTAGGTGCTCCTGCACCATTTTCCCATAAACAAAAGAAATTAAGTCCCATTGGAAGGGACCAAGGTAGGATCTATACCCAACTTTTGAAACTTTTTTTTAGGCACCCATGTAGCCTATGATTCTTCCCTGCCTAGCCACTTGATCAGGTGCTCCATATACACCTTATGTTGGGTCTTTTTAGCTACCCTAGAGTTTTGGACCTTCTCAGCCTGTGGCCTTGGTTTGGTTGGTAACTTCAAACACTTTGCATCTTCTACAACATCAGTTTGTCTATGATATTCTAATGGGGTTGGCCCTTTGTATGGAACCAAGTCTGTAATATTGAATACTGGAGAGATTCCTATATCTGCGAGAAAATTTACTTTGTAAGCATTGCTCCCATATTTAGCTAGAATGACATAGGGCCCTAGTCTTCTCATTTGGATTTTATTGGGAAATCCTTTTTGCAACCTTGCCTTGTTTAAGTGAACCATGACTAGATCCCCTACTTGGAACTGAATGTCCTTCTTCCTCTCATCAACCTTTTGTTTGATCTTGGTAGTACTATCCTCAAGTACTTGTTTGACTGAGTCATGTACCTCTTTCATGGACTGAGAAAAGTCCTCCGCATATCTACTTGTAGTTGCCTTATCCCCTAAGTCTTTGCGTTCACAAATGCCTCTTGGATGAATACCATAGACTACTTCAAAGGGACTTTTACCTATGGTTCTATTTATAGTGTCATTATAAGAAAATTCTGCTTGGGGAATGACTTGGTCACATGTCTGGCCATATTCTTTGGTGAGACACCTTAGGAGATCGCCCAAGCGTCTATTGAAAACCTCAGTTTTCCATCTATTTGGGGATGGTAAGCAGACCCAAAAGAAAGGTTAGTGCCAAGTTTTTACCACAAGGTCTTCCAAAAATGACTCATAAAATTATAGTCCCTATCTAATACAATTCTTATAGGCAATCCTTGGATCCTTATGACTTCCCTCAATTTTTTTTTGGCAATTTGGCATGAATCATGAGTATTTTTGCAAGGTAAAAAGTGTTCCATTTTACTAAACCTATCTACAATGACATAGATGTTATCATACCCATGTCTTTTCTTTGGAAACCCTACAACAAAATCCATAGTGAGGCACTCCCAAGGTCTCTTAGGAATTGGAAGGGGTTGATACAACCTTGCATTTGATGAGGTTCCCTTATCTTTCTGACAAACAATGCAAGTTTCTAAATATTTCTTAATGTCCTTATTCATCTTGGTCCAGTAGTAGTACATCTGATCCAATTCTAGAATCGTGTTTATCCCAAAATAACCACTAAGACTCCCATTATGTTTCTCTTGGATTAGGTTCTCTCTCATTGAACCTCTAGGAACACAAAGTTTTCCTCCCCTAAACAATAGACCTTCTTGATGAGTATAACCAGAGTACACAATATGAAAATGATTTTGAAACTCTTTACATAGCTTATATGCAGCTGAGAAGTCTTCATCATTCGGGTAAAGTTCTTTGAAATTGTTTATATTAATGATCCTTAACTATATCTCTTGGACTTTCAAAATCCTTCTACTCAAAGCGTCTGCAAATTTTTTTGTAGTCCCTTCTTATGATTGATTGTGAAGGTATAAGCTTGCACTCTAACCATTTCATATATTTGTGGCTAAGCTTGTCTTGAGATTTTAGGAAGCTCAAAGCCCGATTCTCTGTATATACCACAAATTCTCTACGGAGGAGGTAGTGCCTCTATTTTCTCAGAGATTAGATTAATGCATTCAACTCCAAGTCATATGAGGAGTATTTATTTTTAGCATGACTTAGATTTTCACTGTAGAAAGCCACTGGTTTTTATTGCTGACTTAGGACTACTATAGAAAAATTGTTGGCATCACATTCAACAACGAATAGTTTTTCAAAAATAGGTAGTACCAAGATAGGTTGTGTGCCTATCTTCTCCTTAAAGGTTTCAAAACCCTTGTTTTCTTTCTCATTCCACTTAAACTTAGATTTCATTCCACCTTTTATCGAGTCTAGGACTGGTGCACATATCTCACTAAACTACCTAATGAACTTCCTATAGAATTGTGCCAAACCATGGAAGCTTCTTATCTCTGTAGAAGACTTAGGTGTAGGCCAATTTACTATTGCTTCCACCTTGCTAGTATCCATTTTCAAGTTCCCTTGTGATATAAAAAATCCAAGGTACACCAACTCTTATTTCGTTAACTCACACTTATCCAAATTTATGGTTAGCTTCCCCTCATGAAATCTATGTAACACACTTTGCAAATGCAACAAATGGTCTGCCTTACTCTTGTTGTAAATTAAGATGTCATCAAGATATACCACCACACATTTACCTATGAAGTCCTTTAACACCTCATTTATTAACCTCGTGAAGGTGCTAGGGGCATTAGACAACCCAAAGGGCATGACCAACCATTCATATAGACCTTCAATGGTTTTTAAAGTCATTTTCCACTCATCCCCCTCCTTAATTCTTATTTGGTGGTAACCACTCTTGAGGTCAATTTTTAAAGAATACTTGGCTCCTCCTAGGCAATCCATCAAGTCTTCTATTCCTAGGATTGGGAACCTATACCTTATGGTGATTCTATTAATGGCCCTAGAGTTAGTACACAACCTCCAAGTACCCACTTTCTTTGGAGCTAAAATAGTGGGGACTGCATAAGTGCTTATGTTCTTCCTTATTAGGCCTTGGTGAATAAGTCCTTGTATTTATTTTTGAATTTCTTCATTATGTTGTGGGGTCATCTTATAGGAATCTTTTTTGGGGTGTGAGACTCCTAGAATTAAGTCTATTTAATGGCTAATAGCTCTTTTAGGTGGTAAGGTGATAGGTTTTCCACACTAACTATCTCCTTGTATTTATCTAGAAATTCTTGCACCTCTATGGGTAGTTATAGCTACATTTCCACCTTCTCATCCTTAGGTTTCAACACTAAAGAAATCCCACTCCTTCACCTTCTAATAGTGTATCCAAGAACTCTTTTTCTCCTACCAAGAGAATATTAGGTCCTACTGATCTCACTTCCCATTCTTCTAAGATAGACTAAATTTTATATGTGACTCCATCCTTCTTGAAAGAGTAAGAGTTTTTGGATCCATCATGAATGGCCTTCTTGTCAAACTACCATAGTATTCCCAATAAAATATGGCAAGAATCCATGGTTAAGACATCACACAACACCCTATCCTTATATCTCGCAATGGTGAATTCTACCCAAGCTTGCTCATTGAATAAAACATGCTGGCACTTATTCAACCAAGTGACCCTATAGGGGTTAGTATGTGGGATTCTTTACAAATTTAGCTTGCTGACTACATCATTAGAAACTATATTATCACTGGAGCCTAAATCAATAATAATCTTGCAAACCTTACCTAAGACTTTGCACTTGATTCTAAATAGGGTCCTCTTTTGGCTTGGTTCTTATTTGATTGGTTCTTTAATGAGAGTCCTTCTAATCATTAGATTGTCTCCTACCTCTAAATCCAATGCCACTTCAAGAGTCTTTCTACTTGAGGTCTCTTCTTGAACATAACTTACTCTTTTTTCTCCACCTTGAGTTGAGGAAATCTTCTCAGAAAACCTATATGTAGGATGCCCAAACTGATGACAATTGTAACACTTGATAAAAGAGAAATAAAATCCTCTTCCTTGGCCACTAGATCTCCCTCTAAAATTTCTACTTGAGCCTCTACCCCTATTATAACCACCTCTTCTACTGGTTTCTTACCCTTTTTGTTTTATGAGCTTAGACTCACCTTGGGTTCTTTGCTCCAAATTTCTTCCTCCAAAGCCCCCTCTATGACCTCTTCCATCTCTTCCTCTGCCTCTACCTTGGCTACTTGTATCATGCTTCTTCTTAAGCTTCTCTTCCAACTTGAGAGAAAGTTGATAACATTGATGAAATGTCCTTGGGCTCAAGAGGCTTATCTCCTCTTGTATATTCCATCTTAACCCATTTAGATATCTAGCTACTTTTAGGATTTCTTCTTCCATAACATGAGACCTAAGACATGGCTTGTGACTCCTCTTTATAGGCGCTCACTTCTAGGTATTTTTCCTTAGGTTTTGTCTTTTCTTATGTAATTGTACCTCATAGTCATCTGATAGGTATGTCTCTAATTTTAATCACCATTCCCTTCCAAGAGGAAACAGGAGTATTACCTTATTTTTCTCTCTCATTATGTACAAACTTCCACCAATTTAGAGCAGCTCCCCTAATCCTTGACTTGGCTATTTTGACTATTTGGGCTTCACTAATATTTTCACACTCAAAGTGATTCTCCATCCCTTCCATCCACTCCATGACTAATTCTGATTCCATTTTTCCACTAAATAGTTCTACTCCTTCCAAAGACTTGCCACTCGTGACCCTTATTTCCCTCAAGAAAGGCTCCTCTTTTAATACAGGTTCTGGTTCAGGGACTTTGTCTTCTTCTCCCAGCTCTTTACCTTTATTTTCCACTTCTCTAACCTTCTCACTAACTATTTTTGTCTTGGTCTCTACTACACCAAGCTTACTTTTAATATCTGCTAACCTTTCCCTAAGGATTCTATTCTCCTCCTCCTGGTCTTCCACTTTCTTTGCTAACTTTGCATTAGTAACCATCTTGGATGAATCCACTGATTCTACTGATTAAAACATTAACTTTCACTGGGCCCAATCTTTCAGGCTCTGATACCAATTTGATAGGGTTCACCTAGCACACACCTTCTTCCAACCTAGTTCATTTGATTTCTAGTTTCTCATATGACTCTTCCTAGTGCTTCTAAGATCCACCACTAAGGTGTCAACACTCCTCTCTCACTTCTAGGTGATCTACCAAGTTTACAATACCAATATACCCTTTGGGCTCCTTGCTTCTTCAACTTCACTACACCTCCAAGTCATTCAATAAAATTTGCATAGGTGTGAAGGTCTTCAAAAACATGTTATCTGGATGTTCTTGGTACTTTCTATCCATACCACGATCCTTTCTTCTTACCTATTTTCATGATCTTCACCAAACTATGAATTTTGGCCTTGTAGCCCTTGAGCCCCCAATTAGGTCTCCTATTCGTAGAATTTCGTCTTTCTAGCAAAATTGACTTTAAGGGCCTATCAAATAAACTCATGAATATTCAATTAACCCTAAGATATTTTAGGGATTTCATACTTCCATGCATCTGTATAGTACCTTTTTTCTCTATGAGGGTATCTTGAGGGTTTAGTGGGCTTTCCTAAGTTTCACCATTGAACGGACCCATTAAGTGATCAAATGGATTGTTCAAGGTTCCAAATCCTTATTGGGACTCTATAGGGACACAACACACATCACCAAACTATTAGATTCACTTTTTCAAACCACCCCTGCAAGTATGTTTCACAAACACTTACCTTGTTCCTAGTTGCGCATTGACAAAGCTTGCCTAGGGCAAGGTCTTGAGATTACCAAACCACATCTTCTATCCTCCTTCTTGGATATTTACACTTTATAGAGACTCCACTTCCATGTTCCAAAAGGTCATGTTGAACTCACTGTGGGATTTTATGGGGGAGTAATTTTTACACTGTTAACTATATACATGCCAGGGAACTGGCTAGACCAAAGAAATTAAAATAGAGGTAACAAAACTAATAAAAAACTCACAAATGAGTACAAAAATTAAACAAAAGTACACCTATTCTACCAAATTCCAAAGCAAACAATTCAATATTAAGCTATTAAACTCAACTGATGCTACATAGAAGTAAGACTGTGGCTTATTTGTCTGAAAATTGATGAGGCATATTAATGCCATACTTTAGTCACCCTAGGATAGTCTTTTGCTAGGTCTTTTTCCTTGTTCTGTTATGTTTGCTCAAATACTTTTATACTTAGTTTTGTTATTATATGGCATGCTGCCACTAGACTACTACCATGGTTTAAACATACTTAATATGCTACACTTGGATGAATATACTATATTACTTGCTTTGAAGTTATGATAATGTTTTTATGAGTAAAATAGTTGTTTGAATATAAATGATGAATGCATATTTTGGTGTTTATTACCATGAAACTCTGTATTCTAACATCTATAGTGCAGTGCATCAATATAGCAACTGTTGTCTTGAACAGGTGAAGCGCACTCATATTTTGGATGCTCGGCTTGGTCTTTCAGCAAGCTCCAATGGAGAAACATTAATGTATCACCAGAAAAAGGTTTCTGAATGATCAAGGTGGCAGTCGCCAAGCAAAGACCAAGACAACGTGATAAATTCTATGAGGAAATATAGGAGAGAGTGGGAAGTTAGATTTGTTGTCGCATCAGCTCTTTCCTCTTTTCTAGATCTAATATGTTACCGGTTTTATAGCTTTCCTCCTTTCTATTAGTAGTGTTGTAATAAAATTTCTACCTATTTATGTGGCGTTATTAGTTATTTGTTAGAATTTTTCCTTTTAAATAAAGCCCTGCTCCTACGTGAGAAAAAAGGGGCATCGTCAGTTTATTGGCAATATAGTTTTATGTTATTTCTGTTATCTTTGTACTTAGTTATTCAGTCAATGAACAAATGAGGTGTTGAGATTTAACTTTGCGTAATTATGTTTGGGATACTCATCCAAGGGGCCCATGTGGTGATAAATCCATAGTTAGTTTTATTCTAGTTAAACTCACTTTCTTGCATTTCTGCTATTTCAGTATTAAATGTTAAACTGTTCCTCCAGCCAAAGCCACAGGCTAGCTAACGCTTCCTACAACCAAATCAGTGGAACAACCAAAGCATTATATTATAGTTTGCAAGAGTCTTCATGTTTTTTAACATCTTCATTTATGTAATTTCCATTCCAATACTTTCTTTCTTGCAACTTTAGTTTAAGTTCCATTCTAGTATTTGTTTCCTGCAATCATAAGATATTTCCTTTCAACATTTCTTTCCTGCAGCAACTGTACAATGTGTGGTTGAGTGGCACTTGGTGCATATATTTTTCTGGCCCCTTTCAAGTAACACGTCCCTGGGTTGACATACTATATGATTTTTTATAAGGAGGATAAACTGCTCGGTTGGATGTCCAATCCCTAAGTTCAAAATTATACCTAGTATCCGAGCCTTTATAAAAAGTGATCATTTTTTGCGTTGTTGCCAGGGATGGTGCCAAACCTAGTTCTCACTAAGCCATTCCTAGGATTTTCTTTCATTTATGCTTTCATTTCCCACTTTGAGTAGAATAAATTTCATCTTGAGAAACACATAAATTTGTATCACTTCATACTAGCTGCATGCATAATAGAAGAAGAGACGCTCGAGGAAGGTACTTGCCAAATCACTCCAATCATCCATTTGAAGAAGAAGGTTCATTTTTTGATGCTACTATTGAAATTCCTGAGACCACATCATCGTCCTAAACTTCTGAAGAATAAAGCCTAGCTTCCTTCGAAGAGCAACCTAAAATTAATCTATTTGTTGAAACCTTCACTAATCTAAGAGCCCATCTTCCTGAAAATCCTTTCGAACAAGAAAATCCCTTACAATTGGTTATCTATCACCCTCATCATCCACCTCTGCCTCATCCTAGAAATCCACCAAGGATGAAAAATCCTACCACATTTCCTTTTCCCATCACCAACCAGCGCGACAATAACAACCTCAAGAACATACCTTCTTCCACCCTTCCAAAATTCTATGGTCTTGTGAAAGAAGACACGGATACCTTTATCTTCAAGTTTTATATCATTTTTAGGAGTTATGACTACACCACTAATGCCCACAAGCTTAAAATTTTCCCACAACTCTTAAGGAGTCTGCATTGCATTCGTTCATGGTCTTTGGACAAAATGTTGTTCATAATTAGGATGAAATGAAAGCTTCTTTCTTACTCAAATATAAAGAATATTGTCGAGGAAATGATATGTAAGGGGATGACATCTTTAAGATGACACAAAAAGAGGATGAGAGTCTTGAAGATTATGTTTCACGATTCATGTTCAGCTTACAAAAGAACACACAACACACACTTAATAATGAATCCTAGAAGCTGCTCTTTTTTAAAGGCATACATGATGGATGCACATAGACACTGGACCTAATGGCTGGAGGTAATATCAACCAATCTACATGGGATTATATAAGAAAGATATGCCTTAAGTACTCTAGAGCTTTCGATAAGAGAGGAAGGGGATATAGGTCCACTTTGGAAAAAACAAATGGTGCAAGCACTTCCAGAATAGAGATAACACATCTCTTGTTTGATTTCAAGAAGACATCATTAACAACATGGCCACACAATTCATACCATGCAAGCTAAAAATAAGCATGATGAAGGAGAGGCCATGTTGGCTGAATTCTATCCATATTGTAGAGAGAATAAGAGAGACTGTCGGTGCAAACCGGTCGCTAACATGGAGACCACAAATGCCAACTGATTAAAAACCAATTGAACTAGCAGACGAGTATTTATTCTTTGTCACTCAATGATGACCATGGGTGCAAAGAAAAGGTATGCCTCAAGACCCGCTTACATTCAATAGTCCATTTTATAATAATCAATGGAAACCCCCCATTAATTATCAAACTCCTCCCTCGAATAATTTCCAAAATCAGTGGCAGAATTACCCCAGTCCATAGTGGAAAAACCCTCAAGGGAATTGGAAACAACCCCAAGGGGCATGGCAGCCACCATAAGGTAACTGGCAGTAGAACCCGCAGTGGCAAGGTGGTCAGCAATGGCCAAATCATCCACAAGGATTTCTACCACCACCTCCTCAGCCTCCACAACAACAAGCACTTTTTCCACCACCAGTAGCCAATAATTCACCTCCCAAGGCTGCGAAGCTACCTGCACAACCACAACCAAACCCAATCAACATACCTCCTACACCTCAAAAACATGTGTATGCTACTGACCAAATCAAGTACCCTATGCAATATCCTACCTATGTCATCACACTTGATGATATTCACCTATGGTATAGAACTAATCTACCTACTCTTGAGCATCCCATTATCACTAAAGTACCCCATGAGGAGCCTATCCAAGCTGAACACACTCCTACTCCACTAGATCCTCAACCTACACTTGAGAATATCCAGCATACTAGACTTCCTTTTCCATAAAGACTGCAACATAGCAATCCAAAGCCTACTGAAGAAGCAGCCTTTAACATCCTGGATCAACTAAAGAAGATTAATGTTCAAATACCCCTATTTCAGGAAATCAAAGATGTCCCCACATATGGAAAATCCATCAAAGAAGCTTGCTTCAAGAAGCCTGGCTGTAAGAAAAAGGATCCTCAAACTATCCATGTTTTAGATAAATTGGCTGACATTATGCTAGGAAAGCTTACCATCCCAAAATATTCTGACCCTGGCAGCCCTATTGTCGATGTCATTATCAATGGGACAACTATTAAAAATGCTTTGATAGATCTTGGAACTTCTATGAACATTATGACTAGGGATATAATGCAACAACTTTGTATCACCAACCTCAGAACTACACCTACTGTCCTGTAGCTTGCAGACAGTTCCACTGTGAAGCTTGATGGGATGGTGGAGGACATAGTTGTTGACCTAGAATCTTGGTCTTACCCTATTGATTTCATGATCTTATCACCCAAAGCTACACTAGGAGGTTATCTAATTATTCTTGGCAGGCCATGGTTAGCAAGTGTTGATGCTTACATCGAATGTTGTTCAGGGGATATGACCATCTCTGATGGTCAATATACCAAGACTTTAGTCTTGTATCCACATGCCCAACCTCAAATAGAATTAGCCTCACCAATATGGCCTAACATAAGAGAAGAAGTTGAAGTTATAAACCCAATGTCTTAGTTAATGATGTTAAAAAGAGATCCTTTCCTACAACTCTAGGAAGAAGACAAAGTAATCACCAACATCTTGCATAATTAGTATGGATCGAACTCTGACTCTCTAAATGGTTACTCTAATAACTGATCCCTGCAAGCTTTAAACCCTGATTACCAATGGGCTTCTGTTGTATCCAAACAAATCTACCACTAGCTACTTCCCCATGAGATACAAGTGCCCTCATTAAGAGATGCATCTATGATAGAATTGACTAAGAAAATAGAGGTGTCTCATGGATGCTGCTTGAATATTAATAGCCAACTAACTCCTCAACAGCAAATATCACTGACTAAAACACTGAAGGACCCTACTACCGCTTTTGCATGGGATTATGCTGACATGAAAGGCCTAGATCCAAAACTTTGTACTCATTGGATATACCTAAAAGAAGACAAACCCCATGTTAGGTAGTTTTAAAGGCATGTTAATGCCCGCATTAAGAGAGATAGTAAAGACTAAACTTCAAAAAATTCTCAATGCGGGATTTATATATCTAATATTAGATAGCTAATGCATTTCTCCATTAGTAATAGTTGCCAAAAAAGGAGGTAAATGGAGAGTGTGTGTTGACTATAGGGAACTTAACAATGCAACTAAGAAGGATCACTTCCCCCTTCCATTCATTAACCATGTCTTAGACTCCTTAGCAGGCAAGAAATATTTTTCCTTCTTAGATGGGTACAGTGGATACAATTAATTCATAATTTTTCTTGAGGATCAGGAAAAGACTACATTCACCTGCCCATGGGGATCCTTTTCCTATTTAGTTTTTCCTTTTGGCCTCTGTAATACTCCAGCAACATTCTGAAGGGTAGTTATCAGTATTTTTGTTGATATCTCTCATGATTGTATGGAGATCTATATGAATGACTTTACAACATATGACAAAACTTATGAGGAGGCTCAAAAAAACCTAGACAAAGTTCTTAAAAGGTGTGAAGAACACAACCTATCTTTGAATAGTGAAAAGTGCTTCATGATGATGCAAGAAGCAGTAGTGTTGGGTCACTATATATTTGCTATTGGAATCCAAGTGGATCCCACCAAAATTGAAGTGATTCAAAATATTCCAACACCAACCAAGCAGAAAGATGTCTAAAGTTTTCTTGGACATGTTGGCTACTACAGAAGATTTATTAAAGACTTCAGTGAAATGGCCAATCCCCTGCATTCTCTTCTCACCAAGGATTCAAAATTTTTATGGAAACCATGTTGTGATAAAACCTTCCTGTAGCTAAAGTTAGTTCTTACTCAAGATCCTGTTATACAGAGTCGTAATTGGGCACTGTCATTCCACATTCATACATATGTCTCAAATCATGCAATAGGAGTTGTACTCAGACAAAAATAAGGTATGGTAGAACATGCAATATACTTTATTAGCAAAAACCTGCAAGGAGCGGAATTGAATTACACATACACAGAGAAGGAGCTTTTGGTTGTTATTTATGCTCTAAACAAATTCCACCAATACATCATAGGATACCAACTATTTTTGCATACTAATCATGCAACCATAAAGTATTTAGCTAACAAACCTGCTATCACATGAAGATTAGCCTGATGGCTTCCACTATTGCAAGAATTTGATATCACAATAGTGGATAAGCCCAACAATTCCAACATGGTTGCTGACTTTCTCTCAAGGTTGAAAAACATGGATGAACCACACATAATTGATGACAACTTCCATGATGATCACCTATTCTCTATTTCAGCTAAAACCCCTTGGTATGCTGACATTGCTAACTACTTAGTTTCTCAAAAGGTACTTCCCTATTTCTCCTCAAAATAAAAGAGACTCCTAATATAAAAGACTTTCAACTTTTCATGGATTGTTGATTGTCTATTCTACAATGGCCCTGATCAAATATTGAGGAGGTGTGTTAGGGAGGATGAGACTTATGACATCCTCCATGCTTGTCATGATGAGCCTTGTGGAGGGCATTTTGCATCCAAAAGAACAACAATGAAGATACTGAACACTGGATATTACTGGCTAACCCTCCATAAAGATGTGGTCAACTACACAAGGAAATGTGATCAATGCCAACAGATAGGGAGACCAACAAAGTCTGACGAAATGCCTCTCTTTCCTCAAGTTGTAGTCACTCCATTTGATAAATGGGGGTTAGATTTTTTCAGACCCATCAGTCCTTCATCCAATGACAATTCATATATTCTTGTGTGCACATACTACGTAACAAAGTGGGTGGAGGTGTGCACCATGAAGCATGCTCAAGATAACAAGGTAGTTGAGTTCTTATATGAGGAAATCTTTACACGATATGGTGTACCCAAATAATTGGTCATTGATCAAGACACTTAATTTACATCAACATTAACCATTTCCCTAATGAATGAATATAATATTAGCCATAGGAAATCAAGTCCATATCATCCACAGGCAAATGGTCAAGCACAAATCACAAATAGGGAGATAGAAGCAATCCTGACAAAAAAGGTGCAGCTACATAAAAAGGACTGGAGCACAAGACTACAAGAAGTAGTCTGGGCATATAGGATGACATGGAAGACAACAACTAGTTTCACTCCTTTTGAACTGGTTTATGGAAAGAACGTTGTAATGCCTATAGAGTTTGAGCACAAAACCTTGTGAACCGCATTACAGTTGAACATTGATCTTCCAATAGCGCAACACAATAGGATCCTGTAGCTCAACCATCTAGATGAAATAAGAAAGGAAGCCCTGCAACACACTGAGATGGTCTAGATACAACACAAAAAGTGGCATGACTCACATATCCTCAACAGATGGTTTATTCCTGGTGAGTGGACCCTTTTGTATGATTCTTGATATCAAAAGACACAAGGTAAGGTCACTACAAGATGGCTTGGCCCCTATGAAATTGAACATGTGTATGCTAATGGTATGGTTCAGTTATCCACAATCGACCTTGTACGTTTCAAGTTGCTAGTAAATGGCCACAAACATTGTCTATACCATAAGCCACAAACGAAGGTCAACTTCTTGTGGCAATTCAAGATTTCTCCTACCATAGCTGAACCCACTGCAGCTAATAAAGATCTTGTAGCTGATGAACCTCCTGTAGCTGACGGACCTCCTCCAGCTAAAGATTTTCCTACAGTCGATGGACCTCCTCCAGTTGAAGACTCTCCTATAGCCAATAACTTCCTTCGGTCATTGCTTTGACTCCGTACACATACATTTATAATAAAATTTTTGTTTCCCAAGAAAATATATCTTTCCATAATAAAGAAACCATCACATCACATCTCATCAACTTTACCTGCCATATTCATTCATCTGTCACATCATCATTACACCATGTATTACTTTTTGTTTGGCACATGTCACTAAATCTTTCTAAATTTTGGCATTTAAAGGTTATTATATTCCAAGTATGCACTCATTTATTATTTCAAATGCTCTTTACTTAAATTGACATCATTATCACTCACATTGTAATTAATTTAGTAATTTATCCAAGTATCGATGTACTTCTAAACCATTAATGTGAGGACACCTGCATCATTTTTCATAGGGGGCAGTCATTTTAGTTGTGTGTTGCAATAAATATCCTTGCCATTATTCACCATTATTAATTTTCAAGCCTATACTATGCAGTCATTTATTTAACATCCCTGCATACGAAGTTCCCTATAGCTTTTTGTTTTAAAAACTGAAATACCAGCTTCAGTTTTTTTTAAAAAATTCAGAATCCCTCTGTCATTCAATTAAACTACCCATTAAATGAGCTAGGATAGTCTTTGCTAGTTGATTATCAAGCCTTGGTTCAGTAGAATACTGGGTAGAATGGAGGGCAAATGAAATTGTTAGGGAAACTATCGAATTAAAGGAATTAAGGTTACAGAAGCTCTTTGCAAGAAGAATGGGTGGACAACCTATATGGCATGAGCTAGCTAATCATGCATCTTTATTGCAAGATCAAGCCAGCATTCAAGTTTTTAACCGGTAGGATGAATCACATATTTTGTAAGGTTAAGTGGTCATGATGAGGCCATAGCATTGGAGTTCTTATGGACATATAGCAATGGCGTTTCTTATGTAAAAGGATTGAGAGTAGAGGCTTTAGAGGCATGAATTTTAGAAGTTTCTAGATTTCCTACCATAGGAGAAGCCTTTCCACATAGCCATGATGCGCAAACAGCCTGTGAAGAATTGTTTTTGCCTGTAGACACTAGATTAGAATGTAGCAAGCAAGGTTCCAGAAGAGAATCTCTTCCTGGTGAGTACCATTAACTAGAAGTACATATCATAAGGTACATTACCTATGAGGGGTGGTATTCTTTCCTGCATACCATTCATTTCAAGAATATGAGTCATTTGCGGCATGGTCGCTTGGTAAATGTCCCCAATGTTCTATATTCATTGTTGAATTCTAGTTCCAAAGAAGTTAGGAAGGGAAGGAAAAATGTCGTCACCCACCATGGTCTAATAAAACTCCAGGTAGAAAGGGTTCTGCATGATACCTCTCCCTTGACCTGGGATGAGTTTATCACATCACCTCATGTGCAATTGCATGGTGAAGGGCCACAACTTGAAAATTAAGAAGAGCAGGAAAATATTCCTGATGAGGTCATTCCTGAAAATGTGGAGTCCTCTATTCCAAAAAAGGCTCAGGAAAACCCTTCTACTTCAGGGATTGACAAAGAGAATGTGGCAACAGATGATCCAAACCCTAACTTAAAGGGCAGTAAAACCAAGGTTCCTGAAGAATTCCATAATCCACAGGTAGAACAAAATGCCCAAAATAAGGAAAAGGGAAAAGAAAAAATGGTTGAATATGTTGTGGGTGATGCCCATGTTCCTCCTGCAACCATGCCTACTATAAAGAAAAAGACCCAACAAAAATGTCGTGCAGCATTAGTCAACACTCCAGTGCGATGCAGTGTTCGTTTGAACACCGAGAAAACTGAGAAGAAATCCCTTGCAATGACTGGCTCTATCCATGGTGTTCCTATTGAGGAACCCATAGAAGGACAACCACAATCAAGAAGCTCATTTATAGGATGTCATGATATGATGGAGGAAGATCCTGCAGCCACAATTTCGGGCAAGGAAACAGAACAAAAAGAAGCAGAGTAAAAAGTAATATTTGGTGTATCTTCTTCTCATCCAAGAAACATTCAAGAGGATGATATTTTGGTAGCATCAACACCATTTCCACTAGAAAATTAGGAAGAAATAGTACGAGAGTAGGTTCAACAGGAAAATCAAGAGGAAATACCAGTGAACCCAGTTCCACCAAGAAACTAGGGAAAGGTAACAATCCACTCCCTATCAATTGATTACTTTACATAAATTCAATATAAAAAATCAATGTGGGAATTGGAAAGAGATAAATTGAAAAAGGAAATAGGAATGCAAAAGCAAGAAATTCAACTTTTACAAGGAAAGTTGCATTCAATCACAGAGTTAATTCCTAAGTTAATTGAATGTAGGCCACCTCCTAGGGTTTATGCCCTATGTTTAAAGGAGCAGTTTTTAATGTTCAAATTGATGAGGGTTCTTAGAAATCTGAACATAGACATAAGCACACCTCAAGAATTTGGGGCTACATATGAAGCATGACTAGATTGTATTAGGAATCTTCTGTGTGAACTTTACTTTCATAATCATGTCATTCCCTTTGACACTGACTGGAACCTTTTACTATTTATTGGTGATATTCACCTATCTTCTCTCCTCTCTTGGGTAAGAGATGAGATTAACTATGGTGAACAGTTGAACAAATATAGGGAAATTGAACACTCAATCACACTTCCCCTACATCCGGAAAGTGGTTCACCTAGAAGGTTATATTGTAATTGGCTGGAAATAGTTTATGGGTTCAATGATTCAACACACAGAAGGAGAATTCTCGATAACATGGAACAAGTCTTTGGAGAGTTTGAAAGACTATCATTAGCAGAAGGGCACAGAGTGGCAGAAGGATTACAACAAAGGTGGGCTAGGTTAATAATGGCCTTAAAGAAGGTGAAGCCCCACAGTCTCATTAAATTGTGAGCTACAATGCAATGGGCTCAATGGTACATACGGTTGGGATGACAGCCATGACCAGTGAGCACTTCAATGACTGTTGAGACTTAGAGAGGAGATCTTAGGGTACTTGCTTCTTCAACTTCATTACACCTCCAAGTCATTCAATAAAATTTACACAGGTGTGAAGGTCTTCAAAAAAATGTTATCTGGATGTTCTTGGTACTTTCTATCCATACCACGATCCTTGCTTCTTACCTATTTTCTTGGTCTTCACAAAACTAGCAATTTTGGCCTTGTAGCCCTTTAGCCCCCAAATACGTCTCATATTCCTAGAATTTCATCTTTCTTGCAAAATTGACTTTAAGGACCTGCCAAATAAACTCATGAATATCCAATAAATAGTGTAACCCTAAGATATTTTAGGGGTTTCATACTCCCATGCATCCGTATAGTACCTTTTTTTCTCTATGAGGGTTTATTGGGCTTTCCTAGGTTTCAATGTTGAATTGACCCATTAAGTGATCAAATGGATTTTTAAAGGATCCAAATCCTTATTGGGACTCTATAGGGATACAACACACATCACCAAACTATTAGATTCAATTTTTCAAACCACCCCTGCAAGTATGTTTCACAAACACTTACCTTGTTCCTAGTCGGGCATTGACAAAGCTCACCTAGGACAAGGTCTTGAGATTACCAAACCACATCTTCTCTCCTCCTTCTTGGATATTTAAACTTTATAGAGACTCCACTTCCATGTCCCAAAAGTTCATGTTGAACCCACCATGGGTTTTTGTGGGGGAGTCATTTTTACATTGTTAACTATATACATGTCAGGGAACTAGCTAGACCAAAGAAATTAAAATAGAGTTAAAAAAACTAATTAAAAACTCATAAATGAGTACAATTTTTTTTTTAAAAACCTATTGTACCAAATTGCAAAGAAAACAATGTAAGACATTAAACTCAACTGATGCTACAGAACAGTAAGATTGTGGCTTATCTATCTGAATATTGATGAGGCATATTAATGCCATACTTTAGTCACCCTAGGATAGTCTTTTGCTAGGTCTTTTTCCTTGTTCTATTATGTTTTCTCAAGGACTTGTATACTTAGTTCTGTTATTATATGGCATGTTGCCACTAGATTGCTACCATGGTTTAAACATACTTAATATGCTACACTTGGATGAATATACTATATTACTTGCTTTGAAGTTATGATTATGTTTTTATTAGTAAAATAGTTGTTTGAATATAAATGATGCATGTGTATTTTGGTGTTTATTACCATTAATATCTTTATCCTAACATTTGTAGTGCAACACATCAATATAGCAACTATTATCTTGACTAGGTGAAGCGCACTCATATTCTGGATGCTTGACTTGGTCTTTTAGCAAGCTTCAACAGAGAAACATTGATGCAACACCAGCAAAAGGTTTCTGAATGATCAAGGTGGCAGTCACCAAGCAAAGACCAAGACAAATGTGATGAATTCTATGAGTAAATCTAGGAGAGAGTGGGAAGTTAGATTTTATGTCGCATCATCTCTTTCCTCTTTTCTAGATCTAATTTGTTACCAGTTTTATAGCTTTCATCCTTTCTATTGATAGTGTTGTAATAAAAGTTCCGCCTATTTATATGGTGTGATTAGTTAGTTGTTAGAATTTTTCTTTTCAAATAAAGCCCCGCTCCTACGTGAGAAAAAAAGGGGCATCATCAGTTTATTGGCAATATTGTTTTCTGTTGTTTCTGTTATCTCTGTACTCGGTTATTCAATCAATAAACAAATGAGGTGTTGAGATTTAACTTTGTGTAATTGTGTTTGGGATACTCATCCAAGGGTCCCACTTGCTGAGAAATCCATAGTTAGTTAGTTTCACTCTAGTTAAACTCACTTTCCTGCATTTCTGCTATTTCAATATTAAGTGTTAAACCATTCCTACAGCCAATGCCACAGGCTAGCTAATGCTTCTTACAGCCAAAGCCGCAGGCTAGCTAACGCTTCTTACAGCCAAAGCAGTGGAATAGTCGAAGCATTATAGCATAGTTTGCAAGAGTCTTCATGTTTTGTTAACATCTTCACTTCTATAATTTCCATTCCAGTACTTTCTTTCTTGCATCTTTAGTTTAAGTTTCGTTCTAGTATTTGTTTCCTGCAATCATAAGAAAGTTTCCTTTCAGCATTTCTTTCCTGCAGCAACCGTAGAATGTGTGGTTGAGTGGCACTTGGTGAATATATTTTGCTGGCCCATTTCAAGTAACACATCCCTGGGTTGACATACTAAATGAGTTTTTATAAGGAGGATAAACTGCTCGGTCAGATGTCCAATCCCTGATTTCAGAATTATACCTAGTTTCTGAGCCTTTATTAAAAGTAATAAAAAAATGTCATTGAGTATTATGTCAAAAATGATTCACCTGTTATTCAACCTTAGGATTTGAGCTTCAGGAGGTTTAAATATTTTTCTTCCATGTGTGTAAGGTGGTTGAGGTCTTGAAATTACCTAATTCCTCCTTTGGGCCTTCTTAGGACAAAAGTTGTCGAGCAACTTTGCAAAGTTGCAAAAGTTGTGATGATAACTTTTTGACAATTTTGTAATTTGTGCATTTCTCTCTATCCAAAGTACTCCACCCTATCTAGAATGAAGGAAAAACATGACTTAGGCCAATTTAGGTTTAATTTTCCTTACTCCACACATTTTGGAGTCTTTTAGCACCTTGGACCTAGTTTTGCCTATCTAGGTTCCATAGACAACTAGGTGCATCCTAAGACCATTTTGGACTCAAGCTTCGAAACTGAATCACCACTAACCTATCAAGCAAACAAAAACATCACAAAGAATCTTTAGGAGTCTTTACTAACTAAATGACTTAGCTAGAGTCAGTACAAACCAAAATTGGGTAAGGTACTCAATTGATACCTTAGGTGCTCCTGCACTAGGACCTCTTCATATCTTCCTGTCAACATTGTTTGTCACCTTGTCTATTAGTCACCAACTTTGACCTTGAATTGTACCCAAATCTTTATGATATCCTCTAAAATTTGGAGTGAACTAATTATTGACCCTCTTCAACAATATCCCACATGCACAACTCCATATATGCAATATCTGATCCTCACTTAACCTCGAAATATCATGTTCCACTGGCTAACCTAAAACAATTAGGTTAGCATCAAAGAAATATCTCTTCTAATCAATTCCACTGATTTCTTTCACATGCTTACATCCCTCTTATTACTCTAATATGTTTAGATCAATGACAACACATCCAATTATGCCAATATGCCAATAATGTTCATGACCTTTTTCATTCTCTCTGCTCTGTGAGTCTTTTGACTTGTCCTAATGTTTTAGTTCCATTGGAGGTTGGATCTTGGTTGTACAATCTTTTTTGGATTGTTGGAATGATTTTTTTAAGGGGATAAGAATTGATGATCTTGTTTCTTCTTTCATATTCTCTCTTTTTTGGGATTTGACTTCTTAGCGAGTTTCTTTGTTCTTGGCTATTAGTCCTATTTAGGTGGATGGAACTCCCATGGAGGTGGGGTTCTATGTTTCCAAGAGGAGGTGGCTTCTCAAAAAATCATCTTCTCTCTTTCTGGTTATTCCGACAAGGTGGAATTTTGTGGGGCTGAAGATGATTTTTTGTGAGTGTCATTTGTTAAAGGTTGGGGGAGCATTTCAAAACCCCTTGTTATTGATTCTTAGATATGGATTTGAGGCCCTTGGCTGGATTTTGGATGACTCTCTTGTTTCTAGTTATGGGAGCCATATAAAAACCATATTTTAGGTTATGGGATCCTATGAAAACCCATTTGAGGCTGAGGGAGCCTTTCAAAACCCATTGTATGGTGTTTAGGTTCAGGGAGCCTTTCAAAACCCTGTGCTTTGTTAAGAGGAATTGGCCTTTGTTGGGGTAGCCTGTGCTTTTCATATTTTCATTTTTAGGCTGGTGTTGGTGTGTTGGCTTTTAGTTGTTGGATTCTAGTGATCTATCTTTTATAGCTATATGTATCTTTGGGGTTCCAGATCCTTGGCAAAATCTAATTGTCAAAGGGTTTTGGGTCCCTCCAAACCTATTTTTGTTTTAATAAAAAACTATTCTTCTATTTTGGAAACTCAATCTACCTCTTCAATTAATTATTCTTCTAAATTTTAAAATCTTTTTCTCTTTTCTTATGTTAACTATTCATCACTTTAGTACTTCTTCTTCTTCTTTCTTCACTTAACTCAGCCTCTAAACAGAAACTGAGTGCATAGAAATATTAATTACTTTAAATTAGTTTGTTTGCATTATCTTCTTAACTAATAGCTTCTATTTTTAGTTCAATTAAATCAACTCCCCATTCTCATCCTCATTTCAAATTTCTATAAAATTAACTATCATTCATTCTCAATTTCCTAATCCAAATCTTGAAATATCAATCCTATGACACTTGTGTTGATGCTACATTTTGAGACTAACACACTATAAACACCAATTCTTTATGGTGTTATTGAAGAAGTAATAAAGGTATACAATTTTTTATGTGAGATAATACTAGTCCACCCAGCTATTAGTATTCTTCTTACAATAGGTCTATTAATTCTTCATTAAAACTTTCACTTTTCAAAGCATATTTTGGTTTATGCCACCTAGTATGAAAAAATGTTTTGTATTTAAAATGGTAAGAGCATACAAATATTATTACTTATAGAGACTAATGTTGACTAGTTACAGTTGTTCGATACTTCTATGATTGATGAAGAAACAAATGTTGTATTTCTTTTTTCATTAGAAAATATTCCATTTAAAAGATATTGATGCATTAGAGGAGGATGATATTATTAATAAGGAGAGTTATATCATGTGAAGATAGTGGAAGACATGGTTGATTAGTTGAAAATGATAGTTCTAGAAGAAGGCAAAGTGGATGTCTCATTGATGATTTGGAAATGTAGTTCCTGCAATTAGTTGTGTCTTGATAGTAATTTTGGGGACTAAAATCTCCCTAGTTACAAAGGAATTATCTAAAAATTTGTTTGCATGATTGGACTATGATCACTTCTATATTTAATCACATGTTGTAATTGCACTTGGAATAAATAGAAGACCGCTTGGATGACTTAGAAGAGCATTTTCTATCGTTTAAGTTTTTGTGTAGAATTTAGAAGCATTTATTAATGTCTTCCTTATAGCTACTCAATTGTAGTATGGAAAATCCCCTTCCTAGATATACATGTATGGACCCAAATGCATAGATAATGGAGGCAAAGGTAGGGACTAATGATATTTATTAATCATCAAGCTTTCTATTGTTTAATGTGGAGCTTGATCAGTCCCCAAGTGGGAGATTGTTGGTTTGTTGTGACTAATAAAGCATTTTTTATTTGACTCATCAAGCATCCCCCTAGGTTAACTCGTCAAGTATTTTTAGGGTTACCTTGTTAACCAAAATTGTAAATTGCCTAAAGGGCATATATAAGTGGCAGTGTAATGTGAAATTTATCAAACTGCAATTTTCTCTTCACTGGATAATAAAATAAGTAGACGATTGTTTCTGGTGGACGTACCCATATTGGGTGAACCACATTAAATATCTATATTATTTGTTTTCTATCTTCTCTTTTTTATCTTAATATTATTTATTTCTCATATATGTCTAAACCCTAACAACTGGTATTAGAGCGGTGTGTATTTCACCAATTTGGAAGGAAATCTCATATTTGAGTAGGAGCAATGGCAAAAGAAGCTAACGATTATGTTGGATAAAAATTAGGAAGTTCTTGATAGGAAGGCACTAGGAGAAATACAGTTGTGTTTGGCATCATCAGTCGCTTTCAATATAGCAAAAGAAATAATAATAGAGGATCTGATGAAGGCATTAGACAAACTGTATAAGAAAACATCAACCTCAAATAAGTTATTTATTATGAAGCATTTATTTAATGTGAAGATGTCAGAGGGTGGGGTTGTTAGTGATCATTTGAATGAATTTAACATAGTTACTAGTTAGCTAAGTTTTGTAAAAGTAAATTTTAATGATGAAGTTAGGGCACTCTTTATTTATGCTCATTGCCTAAAAGCTAGAATGGCTTGGTCATGGTTGTAAGTAACTCTTTCTCTTGTTCAAACACTTTAAAGTTTGATGATGATGTTGGTGTTTTCCTTAGCAAGGGAATGCGACAGAAAAGCACAGGTGAGACATCAAGTAATGCTTTGATTGTTGAGAATGGGATATGACAAAGGGAAAGAGGAAAGAGCCCAAGTAATCATGGGAAATCTAGAAAGGGAATATCCAAATCTAGGGTAAATGTGGAGTGTTGGAATTGTGGAAAGAAAGGACATCTAAAGAAAGATTGTTGGTCTTGGAAGGGAAAACAAGGAGAAAGAAAAAAAGAAAATAAAAATGAAGAAAATGTAGTAGGTGATGTGTTACAAGATGCTTTGATTATTTCTTTAGATAATATTATTGATTCTTGAGTGTTAGATGCCACACCCCATAGAAAATATTTTCTAGATTGTGTTCAAGGTGATTTTGGACAAATTTATTTAGGCGATGATGAACCATGCAAAATTGTTGGAAAGTGAAACATATAGATAAAATTACCAAATCGTAATCAATAGTTGTTGAAAGAGGTGAGACAGTTCTTGATTTGAGAAGAAATTTAATATCACTAGGACAATTGGGAAGTGATGGTTGCACAGTCATATTCACATACAATTCATGGAAGGTTACAAGGATCACTAGTAATAGAAAAGGGGACAAAGGTAGGCAATTGTATTTATGTAATGATAATACTAATTATTCTATTTTCCTTGCTTCCATAGGAACATATAAAACTTTCTTGCATAATCGACTTGGGCACATGAGTGAGAAGGGGATGAAGCTTCTCCATTCAAAGAATTTATTGCTAGGTTTGAAACAAGTTGATTTGGATTTTTGTGAAAACTATGTTTATGGAAAACAAAAGAGCGTCAGATTTACTAGGATTGGGAAGGAAAAGAAAAGTGAAAAGTTAGAACTTGTACATTTTGTTGTATGGGGACCAATCTAGGTACCATCTCCTAGCGGGTCTTATTATTATGTTACCTTTATTGATGATGCAACTAGGAAAACTTGGGTTTATTTCATTCCCAGAAAATATGATGTATTTGAAGTCTTTAAGAAATAGAAATATTTGGTTGAAAATGAGACGAGAGACAAGTTGAAGTGTCTCACATCAAATAATGGAGGTGAGTAATGTAGTAGAGAGTTTGATAGTTATTTTTCATACCATGGGATTTGTAGAAAAAGATAGTTCCTACACCATGTATTATTCAACAAAAAAACCATTGTAATACAACCATGGAAGCCTTTAAAGCCCTAGATACAGTCAAGCACTTCATGTGAACAAGCATGAATCCACACATCCCATGCCATGCTTACAACCTTCACAAATGCTACCCTGGCTAACCTGTCTAACCTCAACAACTATACAATATTTATTTCTTGGGGCTTTGCATAAGATCATAAGTAAAGATGAATCTATTTAATATTTATTGTTGTTGAATTTGTGGCATACTATGGTTCATTTAGATTTAATCATCTACTAAGGTCATTTTAAGTGATTTACACATCTATCAACAATGTTTTGATTGTTCCAAACATGGATAATAAATATCTGGTTAAATTTAAGGTTTAATGACATCTTGGTGATGGTCTACAAAAACAACATAGTCATTAGTTTGATTTTGAATTTATATATTTGTCATAATTCAATTCTAGTTGATTCTAGATGTTGGAGGACTTTAAGGTAGGTAGTTTTTTTTTAAATGTTTTCTCTCTTATTGGTGTCTAGTTTAATTTTCTTGGTTGTTTTGTATGCTTGTATGAGTCTATTTTAAACAATTGAATAGGTGTGTGGACTAGTCAATTGTTCAACTACTACACTTTATGATTTTTGTAATTAACTATAGCAAAAAACACTTATTTTTGTATGTTGACAGACATTAGGCTTGAGAGGATGATTGTCTTGGTGATGTTGTGGATGAATGGATAGATGTATAGTTGAAAAAATGTAGCTATCCCTTTTCCAATGTGATTATCAATATTTTTTCTTGTAATGTGTGGCTAGAGAAATAATAAAGCATAAACATTGAATCATTTTGAAGGTTTAGTTGGCTTAGGAAATTGATTAACTAATGGTTTAATTAGAGAGAAATTGTATATGTATTTCTCATGTTTGAAGAAGCATATGAGTAAGGTTTTGTAATGTCACAAATTCAATCTTGTGCAATTATTCGTCATATGGTGCCTCCACTTTCACCAAAATCAAATTTTCACATAAGCCTTCACTTCATTCAACTTAAGAGGCATCTATTTTTTCTAGATCCTCGACCATGTGGACCAATTTATTCATGACACATGTGCATTATAGAGACGTCTATGATGAGCCCAAATAATTTCTCCATAATTACCAATGTTTAATATGCTTTCTCTTTTTTGGGTATAGGTTTGTGTCACTATCAGAGTCTTGGGACTTGGTTAATAGTTATCTTTGATGCTTTTTATGAACTTACTTCCATGGACATGAACTTATCTTTTAAATACCTTTGTGGATGATAAACACTCCTATATGATTATGACTATGCAATCTACATATATTAATCTTAATTATGGTTTGATTAATGTTATTCTGATAATAGATGGATATATGCATTTCATGTCTTTGTGCATACTAATATCATGATGCGGGAATAATTAATGAAGCTGCATAGTCAATTTGGTGCTCAAGAAGGATCATGTCGTAGGACAAAGTCAAGACAGTTGAGCAATGAACCGCATTTAAAATAATCAATAATGAATTGGATACAACTTGTTTGGAGTGGGTAAAAGGACTTTAATGATCATTACTAGTGTGGAATAAATATAGGAAGTAGTGGCTAAGCTATATTTTCTCTCTGTGTAACTGAATAATTTGTTGGATAGATTTATTGCTTTCTTGCTCTGAAATAATTCTTGTCTGCCTATTCCTTTGGGCGTGAACTGGTTAGTAGCTAGTTAGTTAGTAGTCTTTGGTTGTAAATATAGTTTAGAAACTTCCTCGGAGGTTAGATAGAAGTAGAACTCAATGTAATGTAAAATTCTAGTTTTTAGTTTAAGAACAATTTTAGTTTAGTTTTCAGCTTATGATGTGTAAATGCTCTTTTGAATGAATAAAATGATGATGTTCTAAGTTTATAAAGTTTATTTGAGATTTGGATATACTCATCCAAGGGGGTCCACTTAGTGAGTGATCCCTTTCAGTTTAAACATAAATTTTCTTTCATTTGTAGTAGTTTTTTTGGAGTTTATCTATTCTTGTAACCACTGGAGACAGTTTCCTCTCACTATTCCTGCAACCAAAGCAGACAAAGTAGTTTCATGTCTATCTATCTTGAACATTGTTGTAGTTACTCGCATGAGTTTATCTTTAGCATTGGGTTTTGTTAAGAATTGAGTTACTTCATTTCCAAGTATTTCATTTCTAGTATTGTTTCCTTTCAACTTGTAGGATAGCATGGATTTAGCTGGGACTTAGTGCACATATAGTGCTAACCCATTTCAAGTACATGATCCCTGGGTTGACAAGTAAATGAGTCTTCCCCATGACAAAGATAACTTCTTAGTTTGGATATCCAATCCCTAATTTGAGTTTTATAACCTAGTTATTGATCTGATTGGGAAGTCCAACAATCCACATGAATTGCACTCGTCCTGTGAATTTTTAGACCAAAGGTGGTTGTTCAAGTATTACACCAAAAAAATTTAGCATTGTAATGCCTCCTATAGCTTTCCATAAATGTCTTTTAAGATTCCTTTTGGCCTCATTCTCAATCTTCTAAATTATCTCTAACCTCTTTGTAGCTCCCTAGCAATTTTACAACACTTTGATCATTTCATTTGGTTTCTTCATTTTCTCCTTTTTTCTCAAGCTCATTCTCACCTTCAATACACCAAGATTTGGCTTTGAAGGGGAGTGTTCTCACACCTCATTCTTATTTACTTTTATTTGATTCAAATTATATCAAAAACTCTTGATCATTATCTATTACCTTTTATTATTTATTGGATTATCATTCATCGTATGTTGTATCTTGGCTATCTATTGAGATGGAAACACCAAACCTAGGTCTAACTTCAATAGGCCACTAAAACAAATAGCCTCAACATTTTTCTTTGCTTCATGTGTGTATGTTTGAGGAGTGGAGTTGAGTAGTATTTTGAAATTTTTATCCAAAGGGCCCGTGCTATTTATTTTCTCATTCCCCTATATTGGACTAATTACTTTCTATTAGTATCACACTTTCTATTATTTACATTTATTGTACATTTAATTTAGCTAAAATAGTTCCTATTCTTGTAACATTTTGGTATGAGTTTCTATACCATTTCCATATAAGATACATGTTCATTGCATTTGGATCATAATGCCACGTTGTAGTCCTTGACTCATGTAGGCATCTTGGACAGTGAGCTAACAGAGCCTGTCAGTTGGTCATGACTAATTACTCTTTCATTTCGAGTAGATTAAATATTTTTATCATTTTATGTTATAGAGTTATTTTCCTTTTAATTATGTTGCATTTGAATAGTTAGCTTTAATTTCCTTTAATCAATTAATCTCCCTAGCACAATACAACACTATAAGTTGGGTGGCTTTGGGCCAATTCATCCTTTGAGGTTTCATCAATCTCAAGGGAGATGAAATATGTTCTCCACATTTTAGTGAATCCAACACAAATGTAGAATTCATCACTAGTTATTTTCAAGTGATTTTAAGAGTGTTGTGAGGCTCTTCTATGAGCTTCACAACCCAAACCACTTCAAGAATCATTATAAGACCTTTAAGATCAAACATTATCCGTGACTAGTATAGTCCTACTAGATAGGGCTCTTTTTTTACTAAAAATATTGGTCCAAATATCCTTTTTAGATCTCATTCTTTTAGTCCAATATTTGGAATCAACACTTCAGCTAAATCTGGTTCTCACAATTCAACTCCAATGAACTTTCCTCTTGAGTCTCCTCCTGCTATAGACCAAAAATCTACTCTTAAAATTTAGTTTGATCAAATTCAGTCTCTCAAGGAAAACTTGAGGGATTTTCAAGGGTTTCTTATCAAATAAAATATTTTCCTTGATGCAGCTCTTCCAATTTCTCTAACTAACTCCCAAGACTCTTAGTTTGATGCTACTAGTTTATAGATTAGTGTTGGTATACTAGGGTATATGTGCATATGGTAGAAAAATGTCCTAATATCAATCCCTTAGCCAAAAATAGTGTACCTAACATAATTGTGGGTAAGGTTCCCCTAATGTATAACATACCACCTCCTATCATTGGAGCTAATATCCCTAGTGGTGCTAATGCTAGGGATAGTACTACTACCATTCCCTTTATCGATGCTAATGTTAGTCCTAGAGTTGAAATTTGTAGCTCCTCTACTACTCATGTTGATGCTAATATGATTAATCCACCTCCACCTCATCTATCTTATAACCCTATTCTCAATACCATATTGCATAACATGGGCCAAATGTAGCAAAAATTTGTCAACCTTTCCAATACCGCCAATCAATCCTCTCTTCTACCATACTATTTTCATAATATGCTTTCCATGCAAGTTCTTAACACTTCATTTCCCTAAATGGTTGAATCCCTAGAGTTTAACTAGTACAATAATGATCGAGATCCTCACCTCCACATCAAATCCTTTCTTACTCTATGTATCAACTATCATAACTTGGATTATCTTTTTCTTAAACTATTATTTTGATCCCTTAAGGAGACCACATTAGAATGATACAAAACCCTTTCAAAATATTCTATTCAAACATTTAATTATCCAATGAATTCTTACTCAAATGATTACAAACAAATATTGGAAACAAAGTTACTATTACTGACCTTGTCCATTGTAAGCAAAATATAAATGATGAAATAACCAATTTCATCTCTAGGTACTAATCTTATATTAAATTTTTCTATGCCCTATCCAACAATGACCTTCAAAGGATGTTCATAAAAAACTTGTGTTCAACATTGAGAGAGAAACTTTCCATGAAATAGTAATCAAACTTTACCAATCCATGCAATTCCTTGATCAATTATCAACATTATGATAGCTCAATGCAGAGACTCTGCTTTGAATGCCTTGGAAAATGCATCTTCCTTGAGTGAGTCCAAAAAAAAGAAAAAAATTGTGGCCAATGCCATTATGGTCCCTCATGCCCTAGAAGGAAATTACTTTGAGCCTCACAAGAATTGTATTTTCTCTAAGATAACTAAATCATACATATCTTACCAAATGTGTTAAAAGACAACCTAGTGACCCTTCGTTAAATCACACCTCTCCCAAACAACCACCCATACCCTCGTTGGTATGACTATTAAAAATTTTGTCAATATCACTATGTACTTTTCCATGGCATTGAACATTAGATATGTCTTTGGAATATTGTCCAAGACCATATAGATAGTGGTACTATCTAGATTGAGGAGAGAAATAAAAAGTCTAATAATTCGGTGGACAAGATAAAAAGTGAACTTCAAATTTATACTATTCATTTTTGTATATTTCTGTAAACTTTATTTTTGCATCATGATCTTCTCCCCATACATCATATGGTAGCATGCTCATAAACATGGATATACCATTCACACCTCTAGATGCTCCTTATTACAAAGAGCCTTCTCCCCTATACATATATGCACAGATCAATGAAGATATCATTGGGGGTGTTATGGTTGATCCCATGTGTAAAGTTGATGTCATTGTAGAGGAATTCATCTTTATAAATGGGTTGCATCATGTAAGATACAAGTGAAATTTAACCATCTATACACACACCAAACTATCCCTTCCTCCTTTAGTATCTACCACCTTGACAACCCTTGTTGGACCTAAGGTAGTTTCTACAACTTTTAATGCTATTCTTGAGTCTAACCTCTTCCATGTAAAGTTAGGTATCCCCTAGCTAGTCTCTTTTTCACATGAGATTCTCGTGCATACTATCTAGGATACCAAATATCTGCCCTTAGTATCTCATGGGGGTTTTTTTCTTTATCATTTCTAGCCTTCTCCACTAGGGCCCTTGCTTCCCCAAGAGGATTTTTTGTTCAAAGAATACAATAAATATGAGACCAGGGATGTCACTTTCAAATGAGTCCAATCTATAGAACTTGTTATAGTTTTAGGTGATTCTACAACACCCCTAGGATCAATTGAAATACCAAGATAAATTTTACATTAAAATGGAAATACAATTGCATTAAGATGCAAGAATGATATTATTGACAATGGACATAATCAAAATGTACATAATAGGTATTCTTATATAGGAAAGGTAGTAAGAGACTATTATAAGGAGTAGATAAGTTATCATCCACACAAGGTGGAATCACATGTCCACCAAAGGTGGATCATCCTCCATTATTAAATGAAGTATGTGCAACATGTGGAGGGTGATAATGTGATACACACACTAAAGTTAGATCTCTCACATAAAGTGGAATGTGGTAACAACGATCATGACTTAAAGTGGAATTTCTCTTATACCATATGAAATATAGGTGCTAACTCCTAGGTGTCTCATATGCAAACTACTATTCAAAGCATTATCCTAAGTAAGCTTAAATAAAGTATGATTAGTAAATATTTAATTACACCAATAACACTTATGGACCCTCCCATATTCACTTTTACATCTTCATCAAGGGGTAAAGGCAAGTGTGTTCCTCATGATAAGCCTCCTCATCCACCAAAGACCATGTAGTTTCCTACGTTGTCTCATGTTCCTATGGTTGCACCTAGTGTGGACAAGGGAAACATACTGATGGTGCCAAAGTCTAAGGCTCACTCTCCCTTTGAGCTTCCCACCCATGTGAATCTTTCTCACCCTATGATTTATGGTAAGGTTAAGAGTTTTTTGTGTGCTCACTCATCTCACTTGGCACCTTTCTCTTAGCCTCCAAGGGTACCCTTTATTCCTTTGACTACTCCGAGGGGAAATTTGAGAAGGTGATATATGACTGATTCTATAGTTTTATTGTCAATAACACCTCATTGGTGGGGCCTTATTTACATGCTACAACATCAAAGACATCCCCCATGTAGTAGGATGCTACAAATCCTTCACAATCTTCTCTTCCTAGTTTGCACTTACACCAAAAATAGCTTGTACATAAGTGTAAGTTTCATCAATAAGAAAGGGCTCTAGAGCTTGAGGCCATTGCGGATGCTTAAGGTGAGTCTGGGGTTGGCTAATGGGCCTCACCCTAAAAGGGTCCAGGTCTTCATCTCTTCATCTCTAGAACCCCCTCTTATCACCTTTCTTCTCGTTATCCCTTCTTTTTAACAACCAATCAACTTGTTGCATGCATAGGGAGTGTCCATCGTAGCTATATCTACTCAGTCTAAACCACTCATTGATCCTCATCCCATCTTTCCTAGGGTCCTTATTTATCTATAGTGGATAAGAAATCATATCCTCCATCATTTAAAAGAAATTTCCACCATGGCCCTATGGTGTCTCTTTTTGCATATGTGCTTGTAGTGGAGCAGGCTTCGCCTTCTCTTGAGTCGGTGATGTGGCTCATTTTGCCTTATCTTGTGTAGACTCGCTTGCATCCTATTCTATATATTTGACTCACTTGAGGATATTTGAGTGTCAATGGAAATCTTCACATGATCCTTGACTCTTGCCTCAACAGTTCTTTTGGATAATCTACTATTGAGGAAACATCATCCTTGGCTCTGTCTATTTGTGAGGCACGTGGGCATGCACTAGCAATTGTTCATCTTCAATCTTTACCTCCCTCCCTTTATAATCAATATTGGAAGGATGATGATCCAATTGTGAAGGATCGCTAAGGCATTTCCCTCTTTATCTGTAGATTAGAGCATGCTTATCTATGTTTCCTATACTTTTTATTTTAATGGTGTGCCAAGAGGGATTTGAATGTTGTACACTTCCTCTATTTTTTATCTACCTCTTTTATTTGTCATATCGTATTTCTTGACACTTGAAAATGATGTGAAGCATTAGGGGCATTTAGGATTTCCTCCATGTTGAACCAAACTTTTATTTTTATTTTTCATGTGCTCTTCTTCAAATATTAAAAACTTTGGGATCATGATGAGTAACACATACACAACTATATACTTTTTGTTACTATTATGGGTTACTAGGATGTCGAATAATCAAATCCCCATATCTCAACATAGTTTTTTGATATTGTGGATATCACGTGCCACCATTATAGGTTGGAATTCCATGAGAATATCTCTTCATGTTGATATGTCACAAGATCTCTTGTCTCCTTATAATGAATCATGTTCTCCTCTACACAACACATTCCATTCTAAGGGGGATGTTTTATCTACATCATCTGCATTTCTAAAATTTGAAAAAAAAATTTTGATATGTTTGCTTTGTGGGGGCTAATCCACTATATGTTGCCTTTGTGGGGGAAAATCCACTATTTGTTTCCTTTATGGGGACCAATCCACTATCTTGTTTAATCTATCTTTTTGGGGGGCAACTCACTGTCTTGTTTAAATTGCCTTTGTGGGGCCATCCACTATCTTCTTGAATGTACATTTGTAGGGGCCAAATCACTATCTAAATATTTAGGCCCTATTGTATGGTTATCGATTATAACACAAGTTGATACCCATCTGGAAAAATCTCAATCATTTTTTATCAAATGTTTTTTTTTTTTTTTTCATCTAACATGTTTGTCCACAACTAACATGTTATGATGCAACTTAGCACAATCTCATGAAGGTTTGGTTCTTTTCACTAGGAGAAGCTCCATGTGGGTAGAAGATTCTTCTTTCCCTTTTTATCTTGGTATAATCTCTTCTCTCCAATATAGCTCATTCCACTAATGATGTGCTTGCTAAAGTGCAAGAAATATTTAACATTGAAAATTTCCCCTCGCACAATTCTTCATCTCATGGCGTTGCTGATTTTGCCAAAATAAAATGTCCACATAAGCCTTTGATTCATCCCACTTGCCTAGTCATCAACTTTTGTTTGAATCCTCTACCATGTAGACTATTTACTTAATGACACATGTGTTTTATGAAGACTCGTCCCACGAATCTACAAATTAAAGGTGGTCATTAGAGCGTTACACCTATTTTTTATAGTAGTGCAATGCCTCCTTTAGAAAGACACAAACATCACAATTCTTCCTAGGTTCTTTTAAGCTTCCTTTTGGCCTTATTTTCAGTCTTCTAAATGCTCTTTTGGGTCTCTGATCATTGAAATTACTCCTAGATTATTCTCAAGCTTCTTTGTAGCTCATAGATGATTTTACAACATTTTTTATCATCTACCTTGGTTGATCCATCGTCTGCTCCATTCACAAGTTTGTTCTCACTTTCAATCTGGCTTCTTGTCTTCAAAGGAGAGTTCTCTCATCCCTCATACTCAGTTATTGTCATTTTCTTCAAAGCATATCAATAGTTTTTTATCATTATCTATTATCTTTTATCGTTTATCACCGTACCTCTTATCAAATGTTTCATCTTGGGTTTTCGTTGATGTGGAAACACCAAAACCATGGTCTGACTTCCATAGGGCTCAAAAAGTAATAGCTCAAACATTTTTATTAGCTTCGTGTGTGCAGTTCAAGGAGTGGAGCGGAGTAACATTTCATGAATTTTCTCCAAAATGCTTGTCAATTTTATTTTCCAAGATTAATTACTTTCTATTTAGTATCATACTTTATGTTATTTACATTTATTGTACTTTTAGTTTTCCTAAATTAGTTTTTATTCTTGTACCTTTTTCGTATGAGTTTATGTAACTTGTTCATACAGGATGCACACATGTTGCACTAGCATCCTGAATCTACATTGTATTCCTTAACTTGAGTAGGCATCCTGGACAATGAGTTAACAGAGGCCTCCAAGTGGTCTTGACTAATTACTATTTTATTTTGAGTAGACTAAATATTTCATCATTTTGTGTTATTAAATTATTTCTATTTTACTTAATTTACATTCATAGTTAGCTTTAATTTTCTTTAATCAATTAATCTCCCTGGCTCACTAGAGTGCTAGTAAAAGTGAGGTGGCATTGGGCCAATTCATCCCTTGAGGATTCATTATTCTCAAGGGTGGAAATTTGCCTTTTCTATAGGTTCCATTATATGACTCCAATAGACCATTGAGTCGGCATTGTACAACAACAAGCAATGATAGGATATTGTACACATACACTTCCTATAATATTTGCCCTTTTTTAATTTTAAATGTATATTTCTATCGTACTATCTATTTCTTGTGTAAACATACTTAATTAATTATTATTTCACCTTTTTAGTCAATTTTTGTGTTACTACAAGTGATTAAACAACCCTTTCAATATTTCTAGTTGAGACTTGATAAGAAGAGAGAAGGTCTAACAAATATAATGAAATTCAATGTGCTCTATATGATATAGAATGCCCTCAAGAATAGTAAATCATATAAGACAATGGTCTTGTCATTCCATTTAGAAAATAATTTTTTTTCATAGCCATCTGGCTCATGAATGAGTCCAAGGAGACAAAGCAATGACTCTTCTTAAGGTAGAAATTATTTTCACTCTCTCCCAAGAAAAATGGTTTTCTAAAGTTATCGTAATGAATGAGACAACGTAAGCTATCAATAGTCTAATCTAATAAAAAGAAAATTCACCTTTAAGTTTAGCTTAAGTGAATAAAATAATAAATGACCTAATTATACAATTAGTTAGATAATACTAAATTATTCAAACACTATAAACCTTCATGTTAACGAAGGAATAATTTAAATAGCTAATAATGAATGCAAATCTAAATAGGTTAGGACAACAACACCTAATCAAGTACCCATGTACAGACCAATGCAAATTAAATCTCTCAACCATAGAAAAGGAGAAAACCCCTAGATGGAGAGAAGTAAATCAATTACAAATGAAATACTCAATATTCCCCCCTCTAGAAGTAAATCGATTACATATGTACAATCAATATCCCCCCTTATGAGAGAATGAAATTCCAACATTGAAAGTGAATGCTTGAAGATGAATGTTCGTGAATTTCTAAGAATGGAAAACTACACTCGTCCCTTTAGTAAGAAACCAATCCAATAACCAATATAGAATTAACTCAATGAAAGGAAATGGAAGGGATATTATCAAGATGTGTAACATGGAAGATTGCTCAACCATCCACATGTCTAAATCAAGACATGCCAAATCAAATAAAGCAAGATCAAACAATTGTGAAGATACCAAATGAACAACCTTAAAACACATAGATAAAGATAAGATGATAGGAATGTTGAAGCTACCATCAAGGAGGAACTAAATATCCTCAATCATGTCCCCAATATTTGGAGTCTGTGATGTATCAAATAACCCTGCAATATTTGGCAAGTACTCATCCTAAAATGCACACAATGGAAGGGAACAATCAACCTATTGAACTAAACCAATGTTTAAGGAAGCAAGAGATGGTGTAGGTGGCTCAACACAAGTCTTAGGAACCTAGGTGGATGACTAAATCATACACAAGTCCAAGCGACCAACCATATCCTCATTTATTTGACCCACTCTAGATGTATGAGAGTGAGGACATGTTAATGGAACTACGATCTTGGTAGGAGAAGAATGAGAGAGCTTGTATAATTGTGATGCATGATCAACATTGCCAACTACAAGAAGCTCTCTACTATGTATATCTATGATGAATACTAAATTGGGATTGAACTCGACTATCTTTGATGTAGCACTATGAGTAATTTTTAGATGGAAAGAAGTTTGAGAGATATTGAAGGGACACAAAGGACATCATCATCCAAAATCGAGCCACTCATAGTGACACTCATGTAAATGTTATTACCCATCAAAATGAAAAAATTATGATGCTCAAAAGAAGATCAAACATGCCCATAGATGATGTGATATGATAAGAGACTCTTAGATGAAAAATCCAATGGATGCATTGAAGATGCATAGATACCAAGAGAGCATGTCCATCTTATCTTTTCCATGTGTCATAGAAGTTGACCTAGAATGTGCATGTTGTAAATTGGTAGAAGAGGATAAACTAGATCGAGGTGGTTCGATATTATGCTTCAAGAGAAAGTTGTGTATATCATCAATCTTATTTGCATAAAATTGATGTTCATCATGTCCTATCTTACTGCAATATGCACAATTTAATTTAACATTCTTAATGAAGGCCTCATAGAAGAGGAAGAAGAATTTTAAAAATCATATGATTGTGAGTCTTTGGGCAGCTCATATGAATTGAAGTCCCTTTTTTATTTGTTTCTCTTTTCATGTAAAGTTTTCTCATCATTAGTGCCCTAGGACACAAGAAGAGCCTATGATTTTGTACACTAAAATCTATCCATCTAAACCAACCTTGTTTTCTCTTCAATGATAGATGAAGAAAATTTATCAAGTGCATACATGGTGAACCTAGTATCAAGTCCATCTCTAGTGGCATAACAAGTAGAAACAAAAATTGAATAATTAGGACCAAGTTTTGAAAGAATGGAGATAATTAGCTAAGATTCTTCTTTCTAAATATCACACTACTACAACTAAAATATAAGAGACTTGAATTTGGTTAAGGAGTCTTTGATGCTATTTGTACAATATGAAAAGGGAAGCAATGCACAGAGGTAGATCACTTCTCTTTTTCAAATTTGCACATTCAAAAGGAAGATGTCCTAATAGGCTCAAGTGATCCTAAGCATTGAATGATGTAATGATCATTCGCTAAATATGTAATTTTGAAATGGGAAATGGTAAAATATATAAAAAGTAAATTAGGAAATATTTATATGCATCAAGAATCAAAATATGAAATACGTTGCTTCAGATTTGAATAACAAGCAGATGGAATGCCAAAAAAAACCTATAACTATCGTTATGAGATCTCAAAGCTATAACCTATCTTCCTATCAAATTTTAGCTAGATTTGCAGGGTATAGGGTGCCTGAGTCACTCTATACCCAAGTACAAAGCGACTGAAATATTATGTAGCTTGGGTTTCTACTTGAGACTTACAAGGATGCTATGACTATTCGTGATCTACCTAGAAAAGTTCTAACAATTATGTCACCCATACCTGCACATAGAAAAATTAGGAAATGATTGGGTTAAAGGGGTTTGTCTTGGTCAAACCCTTGTTTACTAATCAACCTTGAAGATGAAAGGAAATTACATAAAAGAATGTATGTAAAAAGGTAAATGTTTGATTCACCTTGCTTAAATCCTCATAGACATATGTAGGAATCAATCATATCGATGAAGATTCTAGAATATTCTTGAAATCGTAGAGTTGACCTTGAAATGTAGAATATGAATCAAGGATGCCCTCACAAATGCATGGATCTATGAACACCACTTCTAGATCTTCAATGTACATATACTTGATAATCACTTGCAATGAAGGAGAAATTAATGCAAATAGAAGGAAAGATCTTCTTGTTTGATTGAGAATTCCTCTAATTAGCCATCATGGGAGAGAAACTTTCTTCAATAGAAAATATTTCCTTGGAATTGACTTCAAATATATTGGAGAAACTAGATCTTGTATGCTTGCCTTCAAATCTTGAATCCAATCACTTGAATGCTAGATTGCTCTTGATCTCTTGATTGAACTTGATAGCTTGTTTGTAGTTATGATATGCAAAATGAGAAGAGAAAGTGTGTTTATATACCTCCATCCATCATTTCAAGATTCAAAAATAAGTAGGGCTGACCATGGGATATATTTTCCCACTAACACCCTAATATAGGGCTTCAGGCCAAATTCGGGTCAAAAAGCCCAAGTACAGAATGACTGAGACATTTTGTACCTAGATACAAAATGTTTGAGTCGTTCTATACTTAGGAATTTGATCCCAAATATGAACTAGGTATCGAGATGGTGGAAAGGATCCAAGAAAAGAGGAATTAGGTTAGCAAGATCAAGCATAACTAACATCAAATCTCAAAGTTGCCAAAAAGGGGCCTAACAATTATAGGTGCTAACTTTTTAAGACAATACATTTAGCCTCCACTTTAGTGGGAGTATGAGACAATCATGCTCACAGTAAACTAGATCAATGCATAAGAACATTCTTATCAAGTTCAAAGAGACAGGGAAATATAAAGCCCCCAACTGACTTAAGTCCTCATCAAATGCAAAACAATGATAAAAGAGGCATCGCTCGAAAGAGAGAGAAGAGAGAAACACAGAAAGTGAGAGGGAGGTGCGACCACTAGCCTAGTAAGGTATTGCCTTACTATGGATCATGCAAAGAGAAAGCGCTACTGCAAAAGATGACATTAAGGAGCTACTAAATAATGCACAAGGGCATGATAATGAAAAGATGAACGTAAGAAAAGCATTGTCTCCTTAGCCATCTGCATAGGAGAGATTGCATTGAATCATTGTGTGTGTGCAAAATGTGAAACAATGAGTAAAGTGTATGCTTGCATGTTAAATCAATTGCATACTCCTTAATGGGAGAAATAGCTCTAACGAAGCACACATGCACCCACAAGAGACATTTCCACTATGAGATGCCCCCAAGAAAGGACAAACCAAGGGAAATGAACACATGACCAAATAGAGAACAAAAGCTATCTACTAACTTCGAGGTTAGTATGATCATATGATAACTCATGCATATCAAAATGAATTGTCGTCATTCTCCAAAGGGAGTAGAACTACAAGTACAATGGAAGAATATCACATAAGAGTTACAAAGATGAGTCTTTTTGGGCTAGCATCATGAAGACCAAAAATAATAGGTAGATATCATTTTACATCATCCCCAATTAGACCAAACTTTGTGAAATGAGTGAAGATCCAATCATAGACGATCTTTCTTTCAAGTGTCTTATTTCCATTTACCATATTACAATGTTACAGTCACAATGCTTGATTATTGTGCATGTTGTGAACGTTTAGATGACTTGGGCTTCATGTGAGGTTTTTACTCCTCCACATGTACACCGATTCTTCAACTTTTTATTGACTCTTATTATAGATACAAAGAATTCACTTCCTACATCTTCAAGTTAGCAAATTGAGATTGATAACTCTTCTATTCCAACATCAATAGATCCAACTCCCATTCATACTCAAGATAGTGGCTCATGAGAACCCATTTCTCCTCATGAGAATGAATGGTACTCTTAGCTCTCATTACATCTAGGCAACAATCAGACATAATACTACAAAAAATTGATGAGAATATATACAATGCAATTCTACAATCGTACAAGAATTAATATTTTAATCTTTTTAATTTTCAAAGACACGTACAATTTTTTTTTAAACAATATTTTTTTAATTCATTTACTCTCATCTTACCTATTAATTTATGTTAATTATCTTATCTATTCCAACATCAAAAGATCTAACTCCCATTCATACTCAACCATTTGATGTGAAGACGCCATCATAGGATGAGTGATGCATGCACTAAGATGCCAATCAAAGCTTCTAATGTTCCAATACAACAATTTGTCGATTCGCCCTTCTTAACAAATAATAAACAATGTTATTAAGATTGTAGTATACATGAGATTTTTGTTCTTATTTAATAAAAATAAAGCTTGCACAAAATACTTCATAATTTGTGCACAAAATTTTGAGAATACAATATAATCCATAATAAAGAGATGACTATTAATATAGGAAATAGTTATTAACTACTTTGAGACTAGTAAGCAAGAGATGTTTTCCATATCAAGTCAAAGTGTGATATTGCTATTAAAATTAGAATTTGTAGTTTTCCAATCAAACTCATTGATCTATGTTTCAAGATAGTGGCTCATGAGAACACATTTCCCCTCGTAAGAATGATGTTACTCTTAGCTCTCATTACATCTAGGCAACAATCAGACATAATACTACAAAAAATTGATGAGAATATATACAATGCAATTCTACAATCATACAAGAATTAATATTTTAATCTTTTTAATTTTCAAAGACACGCACAATTTTTTTTAAAACAATATTTTTTTAATTCATTTACTCTCATCTTACCTATTAATTTATGTTAATTATCTTATCTATTTACTTATGTTACCATGCTGCATGAGAGCAAAAACACACACTCCCATCTTATCTAAAACTAAAACAAATGAATGTGCTTATGAAGGGGCTGCTTAAAATGACATACCCTAGGACCAAAAATATCCTAGTACATTAACAATTGAGAGGCCTTATTTTGAACACCTTAAGTGAAGATTATTAATATCTATAATTATATCATCTAGCTCAAAAACTCCTGGCAAAAGAGAGCAAAGGAGGACAAATATCTTGGGTTTGACTTCAACAAACAGCTGATTCGGAAGGGTTGTAAGGAACTTACGAATACTCTTCAAAATTGATTGGATTGTAAAACTAATCAAATCATTTTTGGTCTTTTAGAACTTCTAGGTGTGCTTTATGGTGTGACTTGTGGGTTGGCAGCACTTCTATATCAAGCAAATTTGAACTTCTATGATAATTTGTTGAGTGACGAGGAGTCAGTCCCCATGGAAGCAATAGCCATGACACGTCTCATAGAACATTTAAATAAAATTAAAAACATGGAAACAAGTAGATTACAAAAGGTTGTTTTCAATGATAGTTCGAACAAAGGAACAAAGACTTGGATAAGAAGAAAGAAATACCATTTGCAGGAGTTCAATAAATTTAGCAACCATACTTATAATAAAGTGCTAGGGAGAAGAAAGAAATACCTTTTTCAGGAGTTCAATCCAAAATGTGATTTTTAAAGGCTTTTACCTTGTGAAGGGCTAAATTCATATTGCTTGGTCAAAATAAAACCCTTTTTAACCCTAATGTGAAACTACATGGAAAAAAAGCGAATTTTTCACCTTCTCAAGGCACTCAGAATTTGAAAGACACTTCATTTTTTAATGTTATGATTTTATACGAAAATTAGAAGCAATTATATTATTGTCTTGACAATTGATTCCTGTGATAGTCTTCTCAGCAAAGGGGCTATTAAGAAATTGTTAGAACTCATTGCTGCTTAAATCAACAAATTAAAAGGCAGACCATCCCATTAGCTTTTTTCACGTTTAACCTTCAGAACGTTTAGTACTTCTATAATTTTAATTGTTTTCAATTATATATCACCTTTATTTTGTTTTATCTTTATTTACAAGGTAGTGATTTTATTTTATTTTAGTAAGAATCACTTTATTTAGCAAATGCGTATAAAAAAATGTCAGCGGTGTCTTGTTTATTTTTTGTACACTCACTACCACGTGACACTCCATTGTTGCCACTGCACAGTTATCTCCAACATGAAAAAAGGAATCTCAAAAACACTCCAAACCAGAAAATTTAATCCTCTACAGAAATATAAGCTATCAATAAACATAAACGAGAAGATATTGCCTGATAAAGAGTAAGGGTATTCAAAATTTTGTAATAAACGGGAAGAATTTCGGTGATCTTAATCACCATAAATTACTTTATTTATCTACTTATAGTTCTGTATAAATATGTCAGCTGTGTCTTGTTTATTTTTTGTACACTCACTAGCACGTAACATTCCATTGTTGCCACTGGACAACTATCTTCAACATGAAAAAAGGAATCTCAAAAACACTCTAAACCAGAAAATTTAATCCTCAAAGGAAATAGAAGCTATCTAGAAACATAACCGAGAAGGCATTCGTTTGATTTCAAATTTTGTAATTAACAGGAAGAATACTGGTGATCTTAATCACCATAAACATAAGAAAATGTGTTTACTGATCAAACTAAAACAAATTTAGAAAACCGCCTCTCAACAGCAAATTTGAATAAAATGATCTTTACATCACATGGTGAACTCTCAAGTAGTATAATGGTTCATAAAACTACAAATATATGGCTTCCTAGCAAATAGATAAGGATCGGTGACCTTAATCACGAGAAACACAATCAATGTGTTACGAATAATTTAACTCAAAAAGGGAATTTCAAGCTACTTCGAAAATCATGATTTTGAAGGGGACCGAAATCATATATTGCAGCTTCCCGCATGTAGAATAGCATTCTCAGCAATACCATGAGCCAATTTTCCAATCCAATAAGTTAAAGAAAATGGTAATTACCAAATCATATAAGATCCCTGACAAATCTAACTACAAATTTTATCTGCCATCATTAACAAGTCCCCTTTCTTCAATAAGTTTGGGTAAATGATCCTTTCATCACGAGGTGCTTTGTTACTCTCGAACAGTGCACATGACACAAGTTCCTGAGTCCCAGACATGAACGAGGTCAGTGTGAAAAAATAGATTAAATGTTCCAACGTGTAAAATGAAGTCAATAATAGGGGGTATATTATGATATACCATACCTTGACATTCTTGTAGGATAGGAATTTCCCCAAACTATGTAGAAGCCTTCGCAAATCATCAACCTGAGGAACAATAGATTTTGTGAACAGATGTTTTCTAAAAAACACATAAATAATGCAAATGTTCTCAATCATACCTTAATGTAACCAGCTCTATTTCTATCAAAATAGCGATATGCCTGAAGTCCAACATAAGTGATTCAGTCAGCAATAACCCCAAAGACACACGTAATTACAAAGTTGAAAAACACCATGCACAAGATACATGTAATTACAAGGTTGAAAAACAGTATGCATATATAGAAACCTTTAGCAACTCCTTGTCAATTGCTTTTTTAACACCACCATCGGGCTTTACAATCTTATCTTTCTTCTCACTCTTATCTTCAGCTTTTATCTACATAGCACAGAAATCAACAATTCTTTCAGGCGCCAGAAAGGAAATCCTTTAATGACTGATTTTGCTTCACTTGTAATATACATTAATAAAGAAAATTATTTCCCGTATACATTGCATGAGCAGAACTTTTTCAGTAAACCAAAAAAACTATACAGCAAAGTTTAAAGCGCAGATCTGAAAAAACATATACTGAATTTGACATATTGCCATTTTCTAGAATGACGCTTAACTTGTTCCAGAAAATACTTTTAACCAAGGATGGCAAACTCTCACTCGCCCAAAACTCGCCAAGCCCTGAAAAAGATTACTCGGGAAAACTTGGCCAGCTTTTGGAAAAACTCGGCAAAAAAATCGGAAACTTAAAAATAGCATAAAATTTAATTAAAAATGCATTTTTTTTGCAAAATTCTATGGGAAGATGCATCCAATGAATTAATTAATGAGAAAACAAAAGAAACAAGCTAAGTTTAGATATATATAAATGCAAAGTGGGTACAAAATCACATTCTCATGCGGAATGCTGATGACTGGAAGCAAAATAGTAAACAGTTTCTACAAAAGTAGTATGAATCTATGATGCTTGATCATTGATCAATGCCAAATGTCAAAGTCTTCATAACTAGGTCTTAGGTAGTCTTTGTTGGTGGTTGTTTTCAAGTCCCTAGGTCCAACAAATGAGGTTTGAGTGATTTTGGCCTGTTGGGAAGTCATGTCTGTCTGGGATTTGGGCGAGAGCTAAGCTAAGTCTGTCGTAGAGATGAGGTCGAAACCAAGTGATTTGTGATAAAACGAATTAAAACCTTTTGGGAATCCTTTTGCCAGCTTCAGTTTGACCTTAGAAAGCCATGATGGATTGTGGGAGGTAACCCTGCTGAAGGCTTGCTGAATCCTGAAATTTGGTTAAGTCTGAAATTTTTCGAATCTAGAATCTGCATCTTAACTCCTATGAAGCTGGAACCTATCTCAAACATCCTGAAGTATATATATTTTATAATTTATACAAATATAACTAAAAGTATAAGAAATTAAATAAATCAAACTTATACTTAAATGTTATATTTGTATAAATCCTCCCGCCCCTCAAGTGGAAAATTGGAAACTTTCCTCCTCTACTCAAAGACCAAAACGTTGCAGATGAAAAACTATGCCCGAAAATGCCCTATATAGCATTCAAATAATACTTAAATAAACAAATTTTGAGTGTATGCTTTCTAAAATTGCTTAAATTTATTTGCAAATTGTAGAACAATAAAAAATGTAGATGAATCATTTACTAGAATACAACCCACCAGTTACCAATTCAAACATTTTGGAGGCTCTGTTAAGTTTTAAATATAGAAACATTATCCTGGTAATCATCTGGCAAAAACCTCTACTAGATTCCCTGTAAATGAATCTGCTTAAATACTAAATTTCATTGGGCATTTCTTGTATACAAAATTAAATTTTGGATGACACATTAGAGTATGACAAAAGATGGTACAATCTAATTTCCATTTAAAGAATCATAAATCTTAAACAGTGAGGGTAAATTTTGGAGGAACCACTTAAAACATTACCTCATCAATTGCATCCTTTTGTGATGCATCTTTCATTTCTACATCAGTTTCTTTCACGTCCTTGTTTGAATCCTTCTTGCCTGTATCATTTTTCATTTCTTCCATATCGTCACAGGATGGTGAACTCTTGCCATTTGGCAACAGTACGGATGTTTCTGCTTTATTACCTTCCACATTCTCATTGTCCACATTCTCATTATTCTCCTCCACTTCTTCTTCCTCTTCGTCCCCTTCCTCCTCTTCTTCATCTTCCTCTTCTGCCTCTTCTTCATCTTCTGCTTCTGCCTCTTCATCTTCCTCTCCTTCCTCTCCTCCTTCCTCTCCTCCCTCCTCTTCCTCCTCCCTCTGCCCCTGGCTCTCTTCTGCAACTTCTTCATCCACATCCATCTTATCCACCTTCTCAGAAACCTGCTGATCATTATTCTCAACTTTCACTTCTGAATTCTCAGCTTTGTCATCTATCCTCTCCTCCTTTGCATCTGTCTTCTCGCCAGATTTCTCATTCTTATTATCATTCCTTTCCCTCATCTCATCATTCTCACCATTCTTATTTTTTTCATTTTTATGATCTTTATCAGCCTTGATATGGGTTTCATCTTTTGAACTACCTTCTGCTGATTTATCAGAAATCTTTGAACGTTTCTGTGTTGATGCTCCTTGCCCCTCACCTTTCTCTGATTTCTCTTCCCTAGGTCTCTTCCGTTCATCCTTTCTCTTCAAACTTGTCACTTTCCGCAATGCCTGCAAACCAAACATAAGCATAGGGGTCAGTGAAGCGAAGGTATGTTATTAAAAAATATAACACTAGAAACAAAAACCATTCAGCATCTTTGATTTCAAGCCCTTTTCAAGTAGTAAAACTCACTTCTAAAGACACCAATATCCGACTTCCCATTTGATATTGAATCATTTCTTGAAAAACTTCAGCAAACAGAGACAGCTGTTTCAAAATATTAGCAAGACTCAATTAACAGGCACAGATGAATAATCCAAAAAATCATCACAAAATGAGACTTGAAATTTGAAAGAAAAAAAATGACTGCGTACAAAATCGCCTTATGGAAGAATTGCTAATCCACCAACATGCATGCCATTAATAATTCTCTCCCAAAAAATCAGTAAGTACCTCAAATGTACTTTCTTCACAATCCTTTTCATTGTAATCCAAAAGGCCATCCAGAGATAATGTCATTGAGCGAATCTGAAATTGTAGAGGGCATGGAAAGAGTTAACATGTGACAGAAATTTGCCCAGCTTAAATAGACCTTAGTCTCCATCCAATGTGAAGATGAAGCCTCTTCAATTTACATTTCAAAATATTTTTCCCCCAAGTGGGAATTTTGCCTAAAATTATTAGATATTAGAAGCAGTAAAAAAGAATCATGTAACATAACAAATATATTTTGCTCAAAATATTATGCAGTACCTCCAATGATAGGAAAAAATTTAAAGCATTAAAAATAGAATGCGTTCATGTTTTTGTGTTAAAAATGAGAAAATGGATGTGATTATAATATTGCTTACAACTAGTAAACAGATAAATTAAAATAATAATTGAACTCCTGTCAAAAATAATCCAGAACAGGGTCCCAATTGATCTAAGACCAATAGCCTACCATAAATATCTTTAGTACATCTATCTAAAAGATGCCAAGAGATGTCAATACTGAGAAGTCTATTGCATTTGCTAGAGTTAAGGTAGGTACCAAAAGATTGATGTGTGTGTTTTCTATATAGATATATTAAATAATATTTCATAGAAGTTGATTTACATAATTTACTAAAACTAAAAATAACAAAATGTGAAATACTTATTTATAGATTGAATCATTTAAGTATAGATTATTTACTTTATTTAAGTATAATTCTAAATTTCTAAGTAAAATTTATTAAAATAATTAAAGTGCATTAAAAAATAGAACTATTCTCAATTTATTGAATGATATAAAAGCTTTAGATTAGAGAATCAGAACCCTAAAAATAAATAAATATTAACATAAAGTTTAAAAGATAAAAACAAAACAGAAATTAATATAAGATTTATAAACAATAATAAAAAAAATGTCAATTTAAATGTAAACCTGAAACATTGCATACGTGTAAGGCATAACTGAACAGGCATTCATTAAAGTGTCTCAACTTCCGAAAACTGAACAGGCATCACTTAAGTGTCTCAAATTTCTGACCATGCAATGCGCAGATTCATTCCAGAGAGCTTGGAGTACATGTACAACATCCTATATTATATTAGACTTTAGTGTTGCAATATGTGCACCTTCCTACAAAATGCAGCCAGGCCTATTAAAGTGACCACATACAAATGGCTAACGTGTGGAAGAGACATAAATTGATTTTATCAGTCAGCATCAACATCCGCAAGTTTCCAAAACATCAATTAGGCCCAGACATGGCATAGTCAGCTGCTCATTTCAAGAGTTGAAATGATAAAATCAATCATTGTTTCTAGCTGCTCTATCCCTGAGCTAGGGTCAGAGTTCTGTTTGCACTTTATGTTATGCAATCTACTCATATGTATGCAAATTAAATATAATACCACTTCATATTTCAAATAGCCTGGCTTTCTTTTATCTCAATTGTGAATGTGCCAAGTATCAATACAGTCGTCGTATGAGATTTGCAGACATGTCATTATATTCACTTGAAAATCACAAAACACTTCACTCTTATATGCATGCAAATGTTTGAAAAGTTGCCTATTCAATGAAAGTGGGAAAAGATACAAGTTTGCTTTTAAATGTTAAAATTAGTTATTAATTAATTAATATATGTTAGAAGTCTTAATTGATATATGAATTAATAAATTACACTCATAGTTAATAAATTATATAAATTACATTTTACTTGAAAAATAACTTAATTATTTTAATGTCATTCATTGCATAGTGCAATGGTTAAATCATGGCATTGTTATTGTAGCCACCAAGGTTCAAACCCCCACTGACCTATTGTGATTGTGGGCATTGAACCCGCACTGGCCCATTGTGCTTATGGGGTGCTAGAAAAAGATATTGATATGTCTCCACCTAAAAATTTAATTGTAGGTAAGGGAAAAAGAGGAGAGTAAGTTAAAAAAAGGTTTTTTGTGTAGACTTAAACAATTTCCTTGCATGTGGTACCAAAAGTTTGACTCCTATGTGTTGAAACTTGGGTTTATTCGTAATAAAGTAATTATCATTGTGTCCAAGTTAATAATCTCTTTTTATTATTTGTTCGTATGTTGATGATATGTTTATTATTGAAAACTTTGGATGAGCCAGAGAAAATAAGTTTTCTATTGAGAACTTTGGATAAGCCAAATAAAATATCTTGAAAATCTTTCAGAGATTTCAAATACATATCACTAAACCAATGAATATGTACAGAACCTTATGTATGCAATAATTTGGGAAGACCCCAAAATTGGCCAAGTTATAGGAAATTGAACGAGTTTTATATCCAACTCTGGGAAAAATGCTATAAGATGGATTGCAGGAGTGTTCAAGCATCTATGTGAGGCTACATATTTGTAATGTCCCCTTTTGGGATGATCATGATCTTGCCCTATAATCACAATTTCAATTAAACAAAAGAATGTATTATACATTTACCAATAGAATGTCGTTATCAAAAGAAATCTCGATTTAGGTCCTGGAACCATGTCAGGCAATATGTAAAATATAATTCACAAGACCATTTATTTCTATTAGGGTTAGAGATCCTAACAACAAATATGAATGCATATATATCTTATCATAGCTAGTTTTCTGTTACTATATGTATGTCACCACCACCACTCCCCCCTTGGCCCACAAGCAGTAGTTACATCGACCTTGATGATTCCATCCCTTGGGGTGGCCTATTGAATTCGAGGGAACTCAAGTCATTGAGGAAGATTGTTCAGCCCAAATAAACCCAAGAGTGCACAGTGTCTAACCAAGACAGCTCACCCCTTGGCCCGGGAACATCCACTGATCACTGATATCTTATAACACCGATTTTTTCTCTTATGAGCACACTTGCTGATTGGATTGATTGCTATTTCTCCTCCAACGTGGTGTTCTGTATTTTATATCTTTGTCATTTTGAAAAGAGACAACCTTTGGAAGTTGCTGTCCCTTTATAAAGGTTATAACCTTTCTTAACCATGCCTCCTCAAGACAGTCCTTAACAATATCTCAAATGCTGCCTTTATCCATTTCATAACCGCTGTTTAAGGATCTTTGAATATTTTAATCTCTGGATTTATTAACTGCTGTTTGTATATATACTAATCATTGATGTTGTCAATAGAATCCCGAACACAACATATTATTTTTGTTAGTTATCCAATTCTTTGACAATCGTGATGAACATGGATGTTTTTCCGTAATGAGTCACTATATGATGCATCTACTTCATGGATTGATGCATTTTTAGATTTATTTATCCTTTCTTAAAAGAAAAGTTGAGGAGCTTTGACAAGATTACTCCATTTGCTACTGGGATAAAAGTGATGCCGGCAGGGTAGTGGATTCTGCTACTGTGATAAAAGTGATGCTGGGCGGGTAGTGGATGTACAAAGTTTTTGTGTATGCAAACTAGACAGGTGACCCGGACAACAAAACGTGTACAAGTGGCTTTGTTGAATCTTTATTTGGGAGCATTGTAAACTAGATAATTCTAAGGCAAAAAATTGTTTCCTTTTCCACTTATAACAAAGAATGCAGTTACTACACATGCTTGTAAAGCAACAGTTCGGCTAAAGGTTATTGGCTTCAAAAATAAGTAATAGGAATCAACTGTGATAGTCGAAGTGACACTATTTTGGCAATATAAAAAAAATGTCAAAAGCCTCTACCAAATCAAAAAAATTAGGCTCTTACATAAAATTTGCAAAGCCCCGGGATCTAAAAGAGAACCGGTTTCCATGGATAAACTTGTTGCCATGTATGCAGAATAGTGCATATTTATGCATACACATTAGAAAGCGCATTTTTCATGTACGCTAATTAGCAAGTGCATTTTCCACATATGCTCACTAGTTAGTGCATTTTAAATCTGAAGTTATTTATCTATCCTTCTCATTCTTAGAATAGTAAGACACTTTGAGCAATAGAAATAAATTCCTCCAAAGGAAGGAAAGCATATTTTATTAAATTATGCCTTTTGATATTCATGGCATAGTTTTGTTTAGATAGTAGTTGGCACCTCAATCAACAATTTCTACAGGTCTAGAGTAACTTAATGATAGGTTCCTTAAATCAAACAAAAACAAACTAAGCCAAACAATCGCATTAGATTTTATTGTAGTAAAAAGCAAATCTAGCATTAATACAAGCATTTTTCTTAACACACCTTGGATCTCTTGGTCCATTTCGTAGTAAGAAAAAATCCTGGATAGGGTGGAACCTCGTCTGATTTTTCTTTATCCTTCTTTTCTTTCAACAGTTTCCCTTTGGAATCTGTTTCCTTCACATCTTTGTCTTTACCCTCTGATTTTTTCTCATCTTTCTTCTTCACCTTATCACTGTCATTCATGTCCTGAGCACCATCATGCTTATCTAACTTCTCTTCTTTCCTTTCTTCCCTGTCCTTATCTAAATTCTCCTCCTTTTCGTCTTTCTTTTCCTCCTTGTTCTTGTCTTTAGTTTTATCACTTTGCTTCTCTTCGTCTTTCTTCTTCTCAGTTTTCTTTTCATCCTCTTTCTTTTTTTCAACTTTCTTTGTGTCAGATTCTTTCTTTTCAACTTTCTTTCCCTCAGGTTCCTTCTTCTCAAATTTCTTCCCTTCGGATTCCTTCTTATCATCTTTCTTTTTGTCTACTTTCTTCTGCTCCTTATCTACTTTCTTCACATCAGAATCCTTTTTCTCAACTTTCTTGCCCTCAGATTCCTTCTTATCTACTTTCTTCTCCTCTTTTACTTTCTTCTCTTCTTTCTTGTCTTCCTTCTCTTTCTTCTCCTCCTCTTTATTCTCAATTTTTTTGACCTCATCCTTCTTTTCCTCCTTTTTCTCATCTTTTGTGTTCTTTTCTTTCTCTTTCTTGCCATCTTTTTCTTTCTTGTTTTTCTCTGCTGATTTGCTTTCCTTATCTGCTTTGGAATTCCATAAAATGAAGTTAGCGAACCATCTTAATCTCTATAAAACAGCTGAAATTTTTAACAACATTGCAGCTCACCTTTGATGCCATCCTTCTTATCAGTGGACTTCTCTTTCTGAAACAAAAAAAACAAAAGAACAGCAAATGTCAGGCAAAAAATACACTATCTTCTCATTAGAAGAAACTACAATGGTCAAAGAAACACTGTCACTACCTTTTCCCTTCTGGAGGCAGCCTCACGTTCCCTCTCAAGCCTTTTGTTTTTTTGTTCAACATACTGGGCTTTCCAACTCTCTAATGATGGAAGGCATGTAGAAATATCCGGAAGAAAAATAACTGTAATTTCTCTGTGGTTCGGAAGGTCATCTTTACCTATTCTCTCATAGTGCACCTACATTAAGAAAAGTACCAAACAATGTGAATTCCACACCACCAAAACAAAGAACTTGTTTAGGTCCAAGACATGTCAAAGATGCTTCACACATATACAGACAAAATTATCCAAAACAGGAACACATATAGAATTTTATAAAGATTGAAAATGAAGAGTCAGAAGCAGATACTAAATAAGAGATATACAACATGCTCTACACCATATGCATCCCCAAAATGGGGATGGGACGGGGATCGGGGGTCTAGGGACAAGGGAAAAGGGACACGTCCCCGTGTAACATAGAAAATTTATCAAAATCCACGCCTACAAACCTCACAGGGGTAGTAATTATATAAAACATTAAACAAATAAAACAAGTCAGAAGAAGCATTCCTCAAAAGAAAGTAAAGGATAAAAGCCAGTAATAACTAATAGCTCAATAAAACAACTTTAACCCTTGCAATTTATCCAGTAATTACAAAATACAATAAAGAATTGAAAGTCACAAGAAGCAATCCCTAAAATAAGGATAAAGGATAAAAGCCAGTAATATTTAATACCTCAACAAAACGACTCCAACGCTTGCAACTGGTGAGATCAAGTTGAGTGGCTCCCTTAAAGCATCTGTCACAAAACAACGTAATGTTACTTAGAAGAAATTACAATATAATACCAGCATCAGCTATTACCAGGTTTTCACATACAGCAATAAGTGATTACTTTCATACTTACCTTATAGCCGTCCGAATTAAAGCAGACTCATCAGTAGCTGGATCCCCACCGTCTAAAACGCTATCCCATGATCCTCCAGCTGAAAAAAAAGTGTGGTCCTTCCGAAGAATAGCAAATCTTAAAACATTATGGACATGGAGAACTTTATCTTCAGTAATATTTTCAGAAACTAGTTCTGCCATGGCATTTGCACTTATTCCACTCATTAGAATGACCTGCAGAACATAACATTAGAAAAACAAATCGATCAGCTTTAATTTCTAAACAGTGCTAACTAGAATAAATCCTAGGAAATCATTTGCCACTGCTTTCAATTTATTAGGATTAATCAAATTCATTAATGTTAATTAACCATAAGATGTAAGCATCCATAATGACAATTTATATTGCTTAATGTTGCCTTTTAACAGCCTAAAGAAAACAAACAATCTTTCGATGTAACTCCAAGCACGCCTGCACCAAAAGATTGAAGTTGCCACCACCAGCACACCAGCTACACGTCGATCTTAATTTTTGTCTTCATGTAAGTTTTTCTAAATTAAGTTGTGCAATTAAGAGATTACTGTAAATAACGCAGCCACTGTCATCACGAGTAATCTGATAAGTATAACCTGAAGTTTGCCCTCAAACTTCAGCAGACCGATCACAATAGCGACTCCACCTAAAATTCTAATGACTTAGCTCATGTGTTCTCAAATGATGGCATAAGCTCCACAAACACTGGCTGATTTGTCACCAAAGGCTTGTCTCATCTCCTCAAGTTACCTTAGCATTCCAAACAGTGCTTCCCTTCAATTGTTTCGCAACTCCTGCTCCTTTGTCAGATGACTTCGGTGAAGACTCCTTTGGATCGTTCTCATCCTCTATTATGGCATCATGCTCGAAGCTGTTGCATCCCATTTCAGACCAAGAGTTGATAACAGTCATTTAATCAGCTTAAACAAATATTCTCATATGCAAGGTCAGGCTGCAAATAGACCTAGCACTTTCAATGCTAACTAAGAAAATGTAAATATTATAAAAAAAATCAAATCTTCTAGGCCAACTCTGGTTCTCACCAAAACAAAAAAGAAGCACCCCAAGAATTTAGTCCTCTACTCTAACAACTTAAAACAGCACCATATCTTATTAGTTCCCACTTTGCATACTCGATAAATATTTAATGTGCACACAAATTGTATTCTAACACTGCGGCTTGTAATAAGACTAACAAAAAAATCTACCAAGTTCATAGTGAGTAAAAATGTAAATGCAAAATACCTGACTGGCGTATTATAAGAGATGTTGAGCTCTTCTTTTAACCAATTGACAACTAGCTGCAAAAATGAGACACAGAGAGACAGGTCAAAAACACAACCGAAATGAAGTTTGACAAGCCCAAGGTAATATTGAAATTATGCATTGAAAATAACAAATAGTAGTCCAACCTTTGAAAAATCTGGGGCTACATAAAGCCTTGAATAGCGTTTGCTGATGGATGCAAAGTCCCTTTCTACCTCAAGGAGACTGTACGGCTCAATCTAGACAACACAAGAGATAAAACAATTAGATGATTTATTACACTGGACTGGCACAAATCATTGTTGGAGCACTTAATATAATAGACAATTTGTTGTGTTGTCACACAGAATACCAGTACTACAGAGCCAAACATAACATTACATTTTATCACAGAGGGAAGACAAAATACCAATAATGCAATAATTGTCTTACCCTGCAAATATACTCTCGCTTTCGATCTTTGACAGGCGATGCATGTCTACATTCCAAAGACACAACTTTTTAGTAAATATTGAAACAAACCCTCTTTAGGATAAATGTAACAATAACAAGCTGCAATAGACTCAACTCGGGAAATAGCATTAACACTACCTATGCAATGGCTCACGACGAGGGGAAGGTCGCCTAACAACTCTTTCTTCTTTCCTTGCAAAAGATGGCTCTTTGCGGATTCTTGGAGGAGGTCTAATGGGGGTCCGTTCCCTTCTCCTAAGTTCCCGTTCCCTATCACGTTCTCGTTCACGTTCTCGTTCCCTTTCACGTTCCCGTTCTCTATCACGTCGTTCCAATTCACGTTCTCTCTCCCTTTCGCGTTCCCTCTCCCTTTCGCGCTCTCTATGAATTTCTTCTTCCCTCCTATCATACTCATGTCGGAGTAAGACTCTATCATCTCGGATATCATCAAAACGACTTGGACGATCCATCCGACTTGCACTACTCCCAGTATACCCTGCATCCCAAGAAGAAACACCAACAGGCCCTTTTCCAGAACTATAATCTCGACCAGGAGGTAAACTGACACCATAACCTGTATGTGGAGATCCCTGACCATATAGATCATCAAGACCTCTCCCTCCACTACCTCCAAGAACAGAAGCAGCACTACCAGCACCACGGTGACCTAGTAAGGCCACATCTGAATCAAGCCTTGAACCATAAGAGCTACCTAACAGGTCCCTCATAGGGGCTCCATATTCCTGGGATACAGGGTGGATAGAACTGCCCCTTCCTGGCAGATAATCTGCAGGCCTGGAAAAAGAATAACCAGAGTAAAAACTGGAATAAAAATTAAGACAATTCTACACAGTTGTTTCCCAAAATATTTGTTTGAGATAGAGATAGTATGATCGCTTGATATATTGTCAAGAAATTTAAACAAAGTAACACATTCAAGACATAACCTAACAAACACAAGGATCACCTTGCACTCGAATCAAGTGATGTAGCAGCGGAACCCTGCCTCAATGAACCAACAGATTGCAGTTGCTGTGCTTGCATAACTTGTGTCTGGCGAAGCAAGAGTGCCTGTGCATTTACAATAAAGACAAGATATATAGTTCAATAGTTTACAACCACCTAATTAAAACACAAAAAAAACAGAAATTTGCTAACCAAAACTGCAAAAGACCACCATAACTAGCAAATCATAAATAACAAGTACCTGATCTTGTAAGTCTGACTGCAGTGAGTCCACCACCAGCACAGTCGAGCATAAACAAAATTTCAGCTTTCAAGGATAATAATAATAAAAGATATCAAAAAATAAAAACAAACTTAACCTTCCAAATACCATATAGCACAAAAAACATACTTGTCTAGGATGCCCAACACCACCTGACTCTGGATACCGCCTCGCTGCATCAGTCTGCAAGTCTCTCCCAATGTATGCACTCTGACTCTGTCCATACTGTCCCCTGTCTGAAGATAAATAATCAGCAGCCTTTGCACCATACCCACCACTACCAGCATACTGATCAGCTTTTTGACTGTATGCATGTGGTGACAAGGAGTCATAATCATTAGCTTTAACACTCCCAAAAACAGCAGCTGTGCCACTGGATATATACTTTGAAGAATCTAATCCATGAACTGCGGAAGCATTGACACCTGCTGAACCTCCAGCAAATGATCCAGCAGCCCGGCTGGCACCAGTACCATACACTGGAAATGCAGATGCACTGCCACCCTTTGTACTAGCACCAGATACCTGACAAGCACAGTTTTCTCATTAACACCTTATAGTTGAAGAACTACCACATTACATACACACATACACAAACAGATATATATATTTATATATATATATAGACAGACACAAACAGACAGAGACAGAGACTGAAAGAATGAGACATACTGGCTACTATTTCCTGGTGGCTTATTTTAATGAGCATAGTTCGCAAGAAACCATACACAATGAAGATTTCCTGAGAAGACTCTAAAAACATGCCCCATTAGGTATTGTACCAAAATGATGTACATGTATGCCTGTTTTTATGTAAAGGCATCAACCAAATGCATACATAATAATCGACCAAGAAACAGTGCAGCAAAAGATTAAAAAAATTCTATTTTATTGAAACACGTACAACTTGAAATTCACCAGTCTCATACAACTCAGCAATCTTGACATGTTAGTACGATACACATTCAAATTATCTAAAAAATTTGACAATTTCTATCCCCAACATGATTTGATTTGCCATGCTTGAAGGGTTCAAGGGTTCAGACTCCAAAAGCCACCAGCTGATGTGCAATTTTCAGAAGCCTAAGAATATAGTTGATATTTCCATTTTATACTCGCCCCACCTATCCTTATTTTTCCTCAATTATAGGCAGTCCAGTCCACAATCAATGGCAACCTGACTGACAGGTTCTTTCCTCAATCAATGGCATTTAAATGACAAAAACATCCTGATTAACTTACCCTACTTGACTCATCCACCTTATTTCTTCATTTAGTTGACCCTAACCATTCCTACGCTGCCAAGCACATCCACCTAATGCTACTCCTATACTGCCATTTCAAAAATGGTGTCATTATATGTCAAGGGATATTTTATACACCAAACATGCCTAAAGACTTACGCCCAGAATTTTCCTTTAAATTAACATGTCATTAAGAAGGTGGGCAGTACAATTTTAATATTTTCAATAATTTTTAAAATGATGATGCAAAAAAATCAGGGCAGGTTCCTGCCTGCAAACTGGCAAAATCAGCCAAAACCACAGAAGACCAGTGTAGCTACAGGTACAAATGCCATACCTCTGGGCAGCAGGAACCCTCGACATACATCACAAACAGTCAATCGCAGCATTCAAAGGAATGGATGGCAAGGGAAATTGGTTTGGAGACAAAGAATGAGCAGATTTCAGATGATTTCAACCAGGTTAGGGCTTCAATGGACACCTACCCAGGAAAAAGGCAAAAATTTAGTTCCTGGGAGAATGACAACAAGTGGGACAAAAAGCCCTTCACACGGGAGCAAAATCCATAGACCTCCTAGAAGGAGAAGCGGGGTCATGACGATCCCACAATCTTATATGCAGCAAAGATCGGCTCACTTCAGAAACTATGGTCTGTTTGTCAAATGGACAGGCAAGGATGCGCCAAGGGAAAGGATCGTTGAGTGGTTCGCAGACATCTTTGAGGGACAGGTAAAGATCTAAGGCCCTAGCTAATAACTGTTTCCTTCTAGATTGCATTGACCTGAACATCAAAAAGAAGATTTTGTTTGGAGAACCATTATTTTATGAAGGATTCTGTTTATACAAAATTGACTGATTGCCAAGTTTCAATCCAATCCTTCACAAACCTACAAGATTACCACATTGGATTAAATTTGAAAATCTGCCATCGGAGTACTGTTGTGAGGAGATCTTGGAGAAATTTGGGAAAACCCTAGGCACCTTTATAGGGTTTGAGGAAGAACTCTTCTTTGGAAGTCAGATACACCCAAGATCCTGGTAGATTTGGATTCAGATCACAAAATCCATACAGTCCTCCTAAAAGGAGAAGCAGGGTCATGGCGATAACGCAATCTTATATGCAGCGATGATGGGATAACTTCAGAAACTATAGTCTATTTGTCAAATGGACAAAAAGGATGTGCCAAGGGAAAGGATCGCTGAGTGGTTTGCAGACTTCTTTGAGGGAAGCGTAAGATCTAAGGCCCTAGCTAATAACTTTTTCTTCTAGATTGCATTGATCAATACATCAGAAAGAAGATTTTGTTTTGAGAACCATTATTTTATGAAGGATCCTATTTTTACAAAATTGACTGGGAGCCAAATTTCAATACAATCCTTCACGAGCCTAAAAAGATTACCTCATTGGATTAAATTGGAAAGTTTGCCATCGGAGTACTTGGAGAAAATTGGGGAAACCCTAGGCACCTTTATAGGGTTTGAGGAAGAATTCTTCTTTGGAAAGTCAGATAAACCCAAGATCCTGGTAGATTTGGATTCGGACCATAAATTTATTGATAATTTGGCAATCCTGACAACTAAAGGCAGCTGATTTAAACAGATTGAGGTGGACATTAAAGGTGGGAGATGCATCTTGAGAAAAAGCTACATTGCAAGTTGCTCTAAAGCTTCAGGGAAGGCAGTCAACATGGCATAGTGGGCTTGGTCAAGACAGTAATATATCAGGATAAGGGAACCGATTGAATCGGCATCACCAAAGGTAAGGAATGGCTCCTAAATAGCCCTGAAGCTCTGGAGGAAGGGGAAATTGTAGGAGAGGATCTATGCCCTAAGTAGATGATTTCAGTAAATGAAGAGGAGAAGGATGGGGCTATAAATGCCACAAATAAGATAGAGAATAACAAGGCCATATCCAAAAGGGCAAACAGAGGCCCCAATCTTTAGCTGCCCTGGATGACCATGGGCATAGCAGGCAGATCAATCTTACAAACCAAGGTAATATATGCTCTCAGGATATTCGTAAAGATAGTTCTCCACCCGAGAACAATGTACAAGGAGAGATTTCAGTAGAAGAATTGAATGGGAATGACAGAGAAGACTTATTCGAGGAAAAGATTTCAAATGAAGAAATTGATGCCATCAACGAACTAATATGCATTACTATGTCTTCCTGCCCTAATGATGAGGACTCCCTAAAAGAAAAAAGAGATCTGACAGAAGATTATGGAACTTGATACATGGAAAGACTAAACATTGATACATCAGAGGAGGAATTGGGTAAGGTGCAAGGGTTGATGATGAAGAAACTGGGTATACTCCAAGTCCCCTCCAATAAGACAAAGGCTGATTGCCCTAAGGCTTCCACCAAGAAAGGGGCAGGCACAAAATCCTTAAATGAATTAATATCTAAAGATGGGAAAGTTGTAATTCAGATCAAGATAACCTCGCTATTAGACTCAGGGAAGGGAAGCCCCCTTCCCCACGAGCCATTATGCTCATTTCATGGAGTGTTAGGAGCCTAAACACCCCTAACAAGAAGCGTCTAGTCAAGCAGAGGATCGGCTTGACTAGAGCAGATATAGTTCTGATCCAGTAAACTAAGCAATTAGAAGAGGAAGTTATGTCAATCTTCAAAAGTTTTAAACATTGGAAGGTAGCGGTAGTTCCAGTAGCTGGAGCTTCTAGGGGACTGGCTATATGTTGGAACACAGCAAGAATATGTTTTGATGTTTTAGCCAATGGGAATTTAGGGCTGAGCGGTAAGGTGAGCAGTATAGAAACCAATCTCCAATTTGTAGTCATCAATGTTTATGGGCCGGTGTCCTGCGCAAGTAAAAGAGCTTTGTGGAATGAGTTGGATGCTTATATAAGCTAGCTACAAGAGAATCATATCATAGTAGGCAGGGATTTCAATGCAATTCTACATAGACAGGATAAGAGAGGAGGTATAGGCAGGCCAAGGCAGACACAAAAGGATTTTGAAAAACGTGTCTTCAGGAATCAACTAATGGAAGTCAAGCTTAAAATGGCAATTTCACATGGAATAGTAGGTTTCAGCAACATTGCAGAAAAATTGGACAGGTTCTTCTTCTATGGAGATTTCTCTACATTCCCAGCATCTCTGGAAGGACCCATATTACCATGCTCCGAGTTGGATCATTATCCCATTCAACTGAATCTATTGAAGGATTTCAGGGGATTTCAGTCCTTTTTACGTATTCGATATTTTCTAAAATGAGGTTGACGTCAGAGCATGACAACAAGCAAATGGCATTTTTGGGGAAGTTAATCATGAGAGATGTAGAATTCTGAATGACAAGGATGATTTGGCGGTACAGGCATTGAAGGAGATAATGGGGAAGGAATTCTTGGAGACGGATCATGCTCACAAAGTTAATTGTGATATACCAGCTACATTAGTCTCAATTCTCCTCGTCGTGGGTCTGCAGAAATTTGAAACCCTCCAACAGTGTTGTAAGGTTTTCAAGAATGAATTGTTGAGGGACTTGGATATCGCAGTACACAATGTGGATGAGAATTTATTGATCCCATATCCAGTGCATTATCACATCCCCACATAGCCAAGGGATGAACGCAACCCGACGGAGGTGGTGGTTACTCGTCCCCTTCTCACAATGCAAAATGAAACTGCCTTTGCAAAGTGGAAACTTGCCATAGAAAAGAATATCGATTTCCTCATGAAATGGCTCCATCTGAAGGTGGCTCGTGGTAATAATTGGTGGAGGGATTATTTAATTTCAGAAGGGTATGAACCATTCTCAGCGGCCTTAAATGCGGAACTGAAACAAATACAAGTGCTCCCGCCGATGTTGACAAGGAAAGAAAGGCCTAGGGGTAGGCCTACGAAGGATGTCAGAGCAACCAGAGGGTATTCAAACCAGACAAACGACGAAGTTGGGCCCTCTTCCTCAACTGGTGAATGCAATTTCCCCCAGGTTGAAGGAGTGTATATTGATCGCAACCTTCTAGATAGAGAAGTGAAGCAGCAGAGGTAAGCCTATTTGAGTTGTTGCCTAGTTAATGGGTCTGCAGATTTAAGAAGTAATATAGCATTATATAGGTATGTTTAAGGTATATGCATAGAATTTTGTGGCATCCCGATGCTGGAAGTAGATAGTATGGTAATTATTTTGGGTAAATCACTGGTTAGTAACTTCAGATATGGGCTTGGTTGGGTAGTAATAGACAATGTGGGCTTTTTGAGTATATGGTACCCAGTTTTGTATGTAAGCAGTAGCAGTCTGTAATGGGGTGACAGTGGTTAGCAGTGGTTGGGTGAAATCTTTATGGTCTTTAATAGAACAGAGCCACCATGGCCACCAGTTGTAAATCTTTTTTGTTTATTAATATAATGGCATAGCCTATTACTCTTTTTTTTTTTAAAAAGGTGGACAGTATAAATCTTCAAAAGTTACTGCTAAGCCATGACACCATATCTGATACACTACAGAAACCTGATTCAGCACATTTAGTCCTTTTTATATTGTTTCCTCAACATTCACATATCTAGATTTTTCTTGTAGACACCACTCTGCTACTTATTGATGCCGAAGAAGGGTGGTGAGGGTTGTTTTTCCACAAGAATGAGATGTTTAGGGAAAGTTCTAAATTTTGTTAAAAGGACCTGGTCTTTGGAATGGGATGGTCCGAGTTTTGAAACTGGTATGCTAAAGTGTAGTTGGGCAAAATACGATAAGGCATGTGAGTACGGTAGTTAACCCTGTTTTGGAAACAATGCTAGTTACAGCAGACAGGGGTGGTAGTGAATGCAAAATTTGACAAGGTTGATGGAAAGCCTGATGGGTGTCCGGTTTTTTGTTGACGGGAGCTCACGGGACTGCTGGTCTGATCCTGTTATGGCTAAGAGAGCAGTACGAACGCGAGGTTGTAGTAATTGATTGGTGGTCATCCTTGAAATGTATACGGTGGAAGGCGAGTCCTGTTAGGATCATTAAAAATTAGATATGTTCATAGGAATGAATATTGTATGTAAAGCCTAGAGAGAGGCAATATAATATATCTCTAGATGGGGAACTCTTTATGTCTAGATGGGGTGGTTAGGTTTATAATTTTTGGTTTTTGAAGCCACGGCATGAACCAAGAGCAATCTTCAGAACTTTCTCAAGATTAGAATTGTTGAAAGTAAATTTAATTTGTTTTTTCATTTGTATCATGTTTTACAAAATTAAATTACAATATATTCTTAATGTGTTATTAACTTACTATTAACATGATCCTAGGCTGTTGAGAGACAACTTGTGAAGGTGCCAATGCCATTGGGTCAAATGGTTATTAGCAATCAATGGGGTATATGGAAGCAGTCAAATTCAGAGAGGGCCCAAAAGGTCAAGTCATTGATCTCGGATGGCGGATGGTGGGCTCATGTGGAATATGTATAGGAATTCACTGACCCTATCATGGCTACGCTTTGGTTTGTTGATACAAATGCACCATGCTTGGGGGATGTCTATGATAGCATGGACACAATATTGGAAAAAATAAAAGTGGCAATACAAAAAAGAGAGAATGATCCTGAAGAAACTTTTTTCACAGCGGGTGCAAACTAAAAATAATAATTTATTACATAATACAAAATTTAATTAAAATTTAAGATTATTAATAATTATATATTATTTTGTATAGCATAGGCATTGTATCTGACCTAAACTTAATGTGCTTTTGAAATATCTATACTTCATTTTTTACAATTGCCAAGATGTGAGTGCCACACAACCCGGTCCTTTAATCAGACAAGCACGCTCTATATTAGTTTTGACTACGTTCTACACTCGTAATATACTTAGTCAACAAAAAAGTTCAAGAAATGGTTCATTTGGATTTCAAAAATAAATGGTTTTGTTCAGCATATGAATGATGGCATCCTAAATATGTATATATATGTGTACCCACATACTCATACCCATACTTATTTAGGCAACTTAGAATTATTCTCATCAACTTTTTTATCCCATGTGACATTAACAAAAAAAATTCACTTCCACGCATTCATCAACTAGGATCAAACATTTTGAAGCTTGGTTCATTTGCAATCACATAAGAGTGTTAAATATGATAAGAACCTTCATAGAGGACAAGGAACTCCTTCATCCAAGAGTGACAACGTTAGAAAGAACCATATTCAGATCAACTTTCTTGTCCTTTGTAACATTAGCACATTTTTTCCACTTCCATCGATGCATGGCATAGGATCAAATATTTTGAAGATTTGTTCATTTACAATTACACGAGAATGTAGAATATGTAAGGACCTTTATAGAGGGCAAGGAACTCACTCAACCAAGGGTGACAAGGTCCCCCATTCACTTCAATGCATTACGAATCCTTAGCAAAGAAAATAACTATTTGAAACAAAAATAAGTGGCAACACACTAAAAAAAATCTCAAAAAGTTTCTCAAATGAGGCAAAGTAAGTTGTTCAACTTTTATAGTCTCTTGTAATAATTTCAACACTAATCAATGAGGAGAAATGCCTCATCAAAACACGCAAGGAGAGTCATACAGACAAGCACATATCATTGTGGGAGATAGTCATTTACAAATGGGATCAGCAAATGCATTTTCTGCTCCATGTGGCTAGATACTAGTAGAATCTACCACCCAAGGGGCTTTTTCTCCAATATTCTACCATAGCAAAATTGGTGAAAAAAAAATTCAAAGATTCATGTTCAAACTCTCATTTCTCTTCATTGCCTTGAACTCCATTTGATTAGCAATAACCTTCAAATCAAAAAATAGTAGTTCTACAAATTTTATCTTTCTTTCTTTTCTTTTTTGTAAATGCCCCTTTCTTGGGATATTCCTAATCTAGGGCCTACAAATAATATTAATTACTAAAAGTGATATTAGTACCATTAGATAACATGAAAGCATGATAATATTCAAATTCATATATAAAAACACGATAATATTCACAGACAATATATACTCAAAAATGTTATTGCATTTAATATTCAGCAGTACAATAACATAATCCAATCTTAAATACAAAAACTATAGCCAGATTGGATAATAGGAAATGAACCTAAAATGCAATGTGAATTCTATCGTGAATCCACCTTAAGTGATGAATTGGGTTTCCATCCAATCCACTGAGAAAAGCCTAGAGGTTTCCGTCCTCAAGTTTCTGAATAGAAAGTTGAAAGCTTCCCAAATCTCTCCAAGAGAAATCGAAAATCAAACATAGTCTAAGCATCCTGAAATGAGCTCCTCATTGTTCTTTTAAAGAGCAGCTCTATGACACTTTAGTCTCCCATTTCTATCTTAACATCTTCTTCCTCATTTGTCACTTTTCCATCTCTTTTAATATTAAAAATGACTTTAAGCAATATGCATTAAGCTATAATAAAGTCACTTCTAATATTTTATAAAATTGATTTTTAATTTTTTTCAATGTCCCAAAAAGGGGACATTACAACGTTGACTATCCTCCTTGATCAAGCCCAAGAGCATGGGTGGCCAATCTTCCATTCCACCTCCTAACCCATGTCCATGGAAGGTTGACCATTGATTCCAACTCAAGGTGGCATACTTGTTAAGAGCATGAAGGCCATTCCTCTTTCACCTCTCGTGAATTCAAAAGACCGGTTGTCCTTCCTAGGGACTTATTTGCAAGACACTTCACAAATCCAAGGCATGATTTCTCAAGCAAACTGCTATATTATTATTAATTAAATACCTCTTAATGAATTGATATATTTACTAACAAATAGCTGCACTAACTTAGTTTTTGCAATATTTAATTGTCTCATATTCTATTCCAAATCAGACTTGATTTTTCCCTCTTTTTCCCCCAACTACACAAAAATGATTTCTCATTTATATATCCTCATTGCTGGGGTCACACATTTTTCCTTATCAACCCCTTGCAAAGAGCCACACTTCTTCATAATGGAGTGTTGCCTTGGCAATTCATTTATTATTAATTAATTGTTATATAAAATTCCTTCTCGGTAGGCCTCTTTACAATAAACTCTTTCAATTAATTACTAATAATGTTTCTTAACCCAGCCAGCCCTTATCTTGAATTGCTGTAGTATTCTCTTGCCTTGGTCAGCCCTTACATTGAATTGGAATTCTACTATGGTCAGCTCCTAGCTATTTCATCAACATTGAGGCAGTGTTCTCAGCAGGGGGTGACATTTTTGGATTCTTAATTTTTTTCTAAATCTTTGTCTTTTGGAAAAAAGACAGATTTATGCTACTATGGCAGAAATCTCCATCAAAATTACTGCTTATTATTGAAACCTAAGTCACAAAGTTTGAGTTCGAGTTTGGCATCTATGAAGTTCGGATGAAGTTCGGCAAGGTCAAAAAATTTGAAAAAAAAATAGACATTAAATTCACCTTATATAACATTTTTTTAAATATAAATACCTATATCCAAAAAATTAAAATAATTTAACATTGTAAAATAATTTAAAACTATTATAAAAAGATGTTACATCTATAAAATATAAACCATAAAATGTCACCTTTATAAGCTAAAATAAGAATAGAACAAAGAACATAGTTTGATAAATTAAAATAATAATACATAAAATATACTAAAGATTAATATTTAAATAAAATATTAATATACATAAAACTTATAAATAGTAAATAAATTTAAAGCTATTTAATATAAAAAATTAAATTAATACAAACAAAATTAAATATATCTTAACGCAAATAATTAAAATAAAAACAAAACGAAAACCACTAAAATCAATCTAAACTTAATATCGAATTGCAAAATTTATGGCGGCCTTCCTCAATTCTTGGCGACGACCATTTCCAACAAGGGCACGCCATGAGCAGACAGTTCTTGCAAGGGCACAAGAAGATGATTCTGGAAGGGCACGTATAGAATTTTCAATTTCAGTGAGCACGAGTAGAGCTCCAATGGCAGCGACGAACAGAGAGTTCCAATGGCAGCGTTAATAGAGAAGCAAGAGATTTCATGCAAGGCTGCGACACTAGGAGCCGCTGGACAAACACGTTAACAGATGCAGAAATTTTTTTAGCCAAACATCAAACTTTTCCAAACTTTATTAAATTTTTATAGGTTCACCGAATTTCGAACCTGAAGCCAAAAATTCGGCGAACCTTGTGACTTAGATTGAAACCATATCAAAAACACTATAGGCACCTAAAAAAGCACATATATAGTACTTTTTTACATCGTTTCCTAAACACTTGAACAGATTGATTTCATTTTTAATGTAGTAAATTTTCAGCCCTTTCTAGTTTCCGTCATATGAAGAAATGTAGTAAGTGCCAAGGTATTGGTTCACAATGCACAAAATAAAATCCATCTGAGAGGTGTTTAATTATTGTTTTCAAACCATCCACATCTCCAAAAGCTTAAGTTCAAATAGGCAATTGATGCATATCATTTGGAATTCTCACCTGTTGTACACTACTTTGAGCAGAAGCTCCATAAACAGATCCATACTGCCCTCCATATTGAAGAGCACTTGATGAAGTTCCACCACCAGCAACAACTGAGGCACCTGCAGAATATGCACCAGAATCTGCCTGTCCACCCCGTGATGAATTAGCACGTTGGGATGGATGCTGTAGTGAAGCATGCTGCAATCCTGTACCGGAACCTAGAGATGCACTGCCAGCATATCCACCTGCTGCCTGGTAAAGTTAACAAAGAAAGTGTTAACAGACAAGAAACTTTACCAGTCTACCCATTCAAAATTAAAGAGTTATAAGCCATAACATTAAGTCAAGACTAATACAATAAATCCTGGATGACACTCCCCTTATGTTGCTTTTTGAAATATAAAATAAAAACTACAACTTATCATTCGATACATTGTTACATAAATATGCTTTGATGCCACCAGTACAAACCAACAGAAATGTCATTGTACCCCTTGCCCAACAAACCAACAGAAATGTCATTGTACCTGTTGCCCATATGTCTGCTGCTGCCCATATGCTTGTTGAGCATATGCAGTGCCTGCTATAGAGGTGGCTGGAGCTTGTTGTGCTGGAAACCCCTGTCAAATTTTGTGAAGGACCCAACAATGAAGATATGGATTACAAAAGAAAAGCTTAATAGAAAAATATTTATTACCTTATTATTTACCAACTTTTAGCAGAATACATTTCATATAACAACAAACAACACTTGATCTCAAAAGCTTAAACCAAACACAAAGACTGAATAGACATGCATATATATCATGGACATTATTGAGACATCACAAATGCCATTATAAAACAAGACTGCATGCAAGATTTTCCTACAATGTAACTATAAATATAATACTGCACACATCAAATAATAAAACAACTATAGCAATAAGAGTCCAATATGAAACAAATAGTAAGATAGTTCAGTGACGGATTAATGCGGATGCACACATCAAACAATAAAATAACTATAATAATACAACCCAATATGAAACAAATAGTGAGGTAGCTTAGTGACAAATTGATTTGGATTGATTCTCATTATAGAAACATTCCAGTGCATCCATGACAATTGTTACGAACCATAAGCTTCTTGCAAAGTTAATTACAAATCAGAAAGCGGCATAGCTAGGAGACATGTCAAGCCGAGGGCAAAGCTGCCCCACTGCCTGTGTGTTCAAAATAAAGCTTCACAAACTACCTCTTCATAACTGTTATCCATGTGAGATTGTTATTTTTAATAAATGGCCTTAAAGAATCATAACTCGCATGGAGAGTGGAAGATAGAAAGCAAAGAACGGGTAATAATAAGAAAATGCTTGAAAATTTTTTAATAGAAACAAGAACGAAATAGAGTTACTGCTACTACTATCATTAAATCATCACCAGGATGAGGGATTGACTGCCGTAAATAAGATGAAGTATATTCTCATATGCTAAAATAGAAGTGGTTTGAAAAGACTCTTTTCAAAAACTGCAAGGCAAACAATCTGCTCATATCCTTCATCGAAAGCCACAAACAAGAATAATTCTGCAAAAGTTTTTTATGAAAAAATCATCCGAAACACACGAGGTCAAACTGAGTGGTAAGACAATACACTCTGTTGATGAGACTGCAAAGCAGGCTAAAAAAATGTGTTACTCCCGAGGAATGAAGTCGAATAAACCAAAATATTTGCATATACTTTTGTACAAAGCTTCAGGGCAAACTTTCGATGCAAACCGCAAACACGTTAAAAAATAAAAGATGAAACAGGTACAGAAACCAAACTGTTGGCCTATTAGTCTCCACGTACTTTCAGAAAAATAAAAATAAACCAAAAAAAATCCAATGCATATCCGTGGAAACTATCTATTCACACTTGGCGTCCACGTTCCACCTTAGCGAAGATGAAAATCCAACGCAAATCTACAGCCCTTCGCAATGACTTGAAGTGCATTACAGGAAAACCCAAAACCTAGCACACCCAAAAGACGTAAAACAAAAACCCTAGTAAAGAGTCCAAACCCTACGATAGTAAAAGCAAAATAAAATAAAAAATAAACCGTATCAAATCCATATTCGTTCCCTCTGTGTTTCTCACGGCATCCCTCGAATCAAAGACATGTCCATTGCTTCTCAAATTCATAGTTGGTGCGCAGCTTACAGAAAATGTGTGGGAATAAACCCTTAAACCCCTAATTGCAAAAACGCAGAGAATACAGAAGCCTAAATACCTGTTGCGCGGCTTGTTGGGCAGCCCTCGCATAGTTCCACTGATCCATTCTCCCTTTCTTCTCTTCCTCGCTGCTGGATTAATAGTATATAACTGTTAAATGTTCATGTGATAAAAAAGCCAAATGTATATTAGTGTGTACGATTAAGGCGGTGTGAGAACATGTATAATATTATCAATATATACGGGGTAAGGGAAATGAAAGAAGATGATAAGCCTAGGGCTTTCGGCTACATTTTCTTTTGCTTTTGATAGTCTGTTTGTAAACCAGGGTTAGTTATCAGGTTTACTGTGATCCACGTTTTCACTACAGTTGTTTATGGGGTGATTTTTCGTTATGGGATGTGATTTCTTTCTAATTTTATAATATAGTTTCTAGATTTTAATTAATTGGCTTGTTTTTTAAAAAACTACTATGTAAAATATCAATGCTATGTAAAAGTTGTTCAAGGATTGGAATTTTTTTTTTTTTTTAAGTTTCTGTCTATAGGCAGAATATTATTGCAATTAATGAGTCAATCATTTTAAAGTATTTTATAACTTTTTGTGCATTTCTTATAGTTGATATATTTATAGAAAATTAAATAATTTAAATAATATCATTTAGTAGCTTTTTAGTTGGTAAGCAGAAAAATACAATTTATTAATTTTTTTTTTTTTTAAATGTGGCTTCTTTACAAGTTTGCATTTCCTGACACTAACAAGTACATTAAATGCATATTAATGTTCCTCTAAATTTTCTCGATTTCTTATTTGTGTTTCTCCCTAAACGTTTGTCATTGTCGAAATTTGCTATAATCACTTTTCTGCAAGTCTGCTACACAATTGTTCAATGGCTGATTTTTTAGGTCTTTATCATGATTTATGAAGAGCACACAAACCTTAAAAGGGTTGCTCCTTCTCTACTGTGAGAGTTGCTGATTATTTACGTTGCTATAGTTTACCTATTTTTAAAAGACATGGTCAAGGATTTTTTTTTAAAAGTTTATGCATTTTTTCTTTGTGGTTAATATTCAAGTATCAAAAATTAATATTTTAGAACATTGATTCACCCCCCCCCCCCCCCCCCCATCTCAATGTTCCCATTCCTAACACTTTTTGCGTGCTATTTTTCACCCCTTTCAGTAATCTTCATGTTGCTATTTTTATTTCGTTGGTGTGAATCACAATTCTCATTTCTATTTATATTCTCTATATTAATATGCTAATTACAATATGTCATCCTTGTGCATTGCCTAAATTGTGTGTGTGGTTATGATGCGATTGAGGGGCTTTCTATCAAATTTCTTACAGTTTTTTATGCAAAATTTTATTATCGTAGATATTGATTCTGAAAAGATTTCCCATCTGGGTATTCCTGAGAATTTTGAGCTTTAGGGTTAGAAAATTCTAATATCGTGAAATAATATTTATGTTGGATTGGTTTTATGGCATTCTGGCTTCTCTAGGCCTCTGCATAAAAGAGGCAAAGATTTTGTTACATAAATAATAGGAAAATACGTAAATGAAATGCACTTCTATTTTGTGTCCATGTTGTCCCTTTACAGTGTTCTCGACCTGCAGTTTCAAATGCTTAAATTAGTACCACAACATCAAATACAAGGTCTAACGACACTTTTTAGCATACTCACAAAACAATATTCAAATACATACCCTAGCAGGTTGTGTTTATAAATCTTAATGAACAGGCAAGGGCATAGGGCATTCTTCCTTCACACGACAAGGGATAAGTGGAGGCGTGGAATGCATTGCAGATTGAAACAATGAGTTAGAAGGCAAAAGACCCATCCATCTCTCTGCAACTGCACTTCCACTTCCAGTCCTACTCAACATGTGAATTTCATATACAACAAAATTGATACACAATTGTTGAGAACCAAAATTGCTTACAAGATAAAAACATAAACATGTGTGTATGTTGTTCATAGCTTTTAGAGAGTGTTATTTGGAAACTACAAGTTGACGACTAATAGTTATGTATTGTGAACTAATTTTTATTTTTATTTAATTTTTACCATGTTTTTATGTGCTAATTTGTTTATATTAAACATTATGAAGCTCTATTTTGTTGGTTTGCAGAGTTTAAGATTGGAGGATTAATGACAACTAGTCTCAACATCATGAATTCTTCAAACGTCTACTAGCTTGTGTTTGTTGTTTTGAAGTAATAAGAATGTATTTGAAATTTTTATTGGTTGTTGTGTAATGGATTATAGTGTTTTGGCGATGAAGTTATCATAATATGCCTTGATGTTGCAGAAATAAGTTTCATTGAATAGCAAATGCAACAACTTTAGTGTCGATTGTCCCAAAAGTTGTGCACTTATACAAAGACCATGAAGATAATTCACGAAGCACTTTCACATAATAGTATAGTCCTATGTGCGCAAAAGGAGAGAATTTGCATTGCAATCAAATAACTTTATATCCTTCTAAAGGTTAACATCGGTGCATAATATGTGTCGCATTCCACCAAAGTTGTTGTTTAGCATTTCTATTTACAAATATTGCAGATTTGAATCAAATAAATTGCAATGATGTGTCTTATATGTGCGTCTAGAGTGATTCATCATTGGATGTGCCAAATACAATTTTAGAATACCATGATGAAGGATGTTTTTATTTAGTATTTCTTGTGTGCAAGAGGTGTGAAGAGCCTCACTAGCAAGGGGGTTATATTTGTATATGGGGCGACATTTTGCAAAGGATTGTGTAGTCAAAAGAAAATGGTAAAATGATTCAAATGGATCAAATGTTGCCAATAGTTATAATAAGATTTTACGAGCATGATAGCTTATTGAGGGAGGACGCCTTATAATCCTTACTTAATGGTGACTCTAAATGTGGAAATATTAATGACTTACAATAAGTATGAAGATGTGAAAAATAAAGTAATTACAATTATAATTAGAACATGGTAAAGGGGGACATTAATATTCACATAAAAGTAATTTTTAGTAGGGAAAAAATATTTTTCCCCCAAAAGGTGAAAATATTTTTACAAGGGATATTGTGTAGTTGAGTTCTTATACTCACAAAGAGAAATTCTCAAAAGGGGGCACACTGAAGAATGAAAAGAGAAATTCTATAAAGCATTCTGCTAGGCTCCTACACAGAGGGGCCTTGTGATCATTGATTTATGAGTAGAAGAGTGCTAGAAGTTTTAACGTCTGCGGGAGAAGAGAGGGAAATGGTAACACAAATTTTATCAAAAAAGTGCAGATTTGAGATAAGACAATGGAGACCATGTGGACAAAATGATTGTTCCAGGCAACAATTAAATACTTGCACATAAATAGAAAAGGCATTTCAACAGAATGTAAGAATACTTTCACATTAGCACAAGGGAGGAAAACTCCGTGAAAATAATTGAACACAAATGTGAAATACAATAGATTAATTACCTTTGTTAAATGTGAAAGGATTGAAAATTTCAATCAGAAAACATGGCGCATGCTTGTTGTCTATTCATTTCAATTTCAAAAAACAACTTTGTTGGTATCTTCAGGAAAACTTTCTTGGAGACTTCTTATATGTAGTAGCTGGTAAAACTCGTCCAAGTTTCTCTATTCAAGTAATTTATCAATGATTTCTTATTTCATTCATTATCAGATAAAATGACAATGATTTTCTCTTACATAGAAGACATTCAAGCTTATAGATCATTAATTCCCATACCCTATTTTCAGCAAGTATAGGATTATATTAACACACTCTTAAAATATATAAATAAAGAATTATAGTTACCATGACCCTTTGATTAAGGACAATCCAACATAATATAGTTGTTCATTAAAAATAATAATATGATTTGCTACTATGTTTACCCATTGCAAACTATAGAAGTAATATGACTTGCAAATGATTTGATGGCACATGCTTACTATATATTCATTTATAGCTATCCATCATGCTTTTCTTACACTGATTTAGTTTTACGGCTACTCTTCAATCTAGTTTTAGTAGATCTTAGCCAACAAATTCTATTTCCAGTTAACTCTTGCTCTTAGTTGTAGGTTAAATAGAATTTAGCATGGTTTTCAATTGGATATATGACCTCCTTTTGGTTGTTGTTTGTACTCTAATAAATTTTTCTTCCTTCCACTATTTCAGGGTCCTCAAAACATTGCAAACACCATCCACTAAGGAGAAGCTGGAAATACAAATGTAAATACAACTCTACATAATGAAATTGATGGCCATAGGACCATAACATCTCCAACAAGAGCAACCACGGTGCACAAGTCATAAAAAAATACTACATCCTTGGCTAGGTTTGGACTATTATGTCTTGCAGTTGTTTTATAGACATCACTCAAACATTTCTCTGAAATTTTGTTATTTTATACATTCTTTATTGATGTTGTTGTGTTCCAAATGACCAAGAATTTAAGTTTCGAATACATTGTGAAATTGTTTTACATATTCCAATGCCTATTATCAGTTACTCAATTACCACTTTCTTTTCTTGCAATATTTTAGGGTGTTCAACACATTGCACACATAATCAACTGACGAGATTCTGGAAATAAAAATGCAAATGAAGAGTAACCTCTTCAAACTACAAAGATGCACATTGCGCATATCACAGGTACTCGTATTAATTGGCATTTCCTATGTTTTACATCTTTCCTCTCAAGGTGATTTTAAATCTATTTCATTTGGATCACATATTCACACAACCTTATTTTCTCTACTTGCAGCGCAAAATTCTTTTTACACCATTGCTAAAACTTCGAGCACACTATGAGAGTGTACAATAATTCAAAATTAACATTTCTCCATTGAACATTGTTGCTCAAGCCAAGAGGTAGTAGATCAATGACACATCAACAAAAACTATTGTCCATGTATTTTCTATGCGAATCTATTAAATAATTTTTTTTTGGACTTGAGAATGTGTTCTCTATATCAACTCTTTTGTAATGTATGTAATTCCCCAAATGCAATTGCACAATGTCTTCTTGTATACAATTATGTCCCACGTCATATCCAACCCTTTCATACTTCTACTAAGTATCTTTCAGACAATATGAAAACTAAAATTCTTCCCTCAAGTTCACATACAAATTTTAACTTAAAACCAATAAAACCCATTCAATACAATTATATCACTTTCACAATTCACGTGTGATACAATTTGTCACTCCACCTTGACCACGTTCTCATTTTACCATATCTTACCCCAAAAAACATTACACTATAGATAGAAACTTTGACGCTTGTGTCCCTTGTTTGAATTCTTCTTCTTTGATTTTAGTTTTTATTCTTAGAGTTATTTTAAATTTTCTATAGATCAAACTTGTACATCATAAAAATGTAACAAAGATTTGATTTTTCTATTTTTAGGTTTATGATCTAATTTATCTATATTAAAGGTTAATCTTATTTATGTGTAAGTGTCATTAATATTAGTCATAATGATCAAAAGAAGTGTTGAAAAGGACATAACCTGGATGAAGAACAACATTGTTGGGAGTGAATCTAGCTAGGGCGAATCGACCCTAGCTTTTGTTAGAATAACTGAGAGGGGGGTGAATCAGTTAGATCAGTTATCCAATAGTCCCAATTACAAAATATATCACTTAAAACAAATTTAACAAATATATGCAACTCGGTAACATAGAATACTAAACTGTCTATGCCTTTACCGATTACCAATTAATTACTCACATTGATTACCGACCAAATCAAATATGTAATATGTAAAGCATGATAACAAAGCAATCATCACAAAAACACATAACACAAAGATTTAACGTGGAAACCATGTAAAGGGAAAAACCACCTGGGACTGGTAACCCAAACTATTTTCACTCTTCTGAAGTGAGCTTGGTAAAGAGCCAACCCTGTTAAAGGTTACAAAACACACTGTAAGGTGTGACCTTGTTAGAGGATTTAAGACTAATAGTTATCATCCAACCAGCATTCACTATGAGGTTGACAGGATAACAATGTACATTCTATGAATGACATAGGGTATATCATACGATGGTTAAGTCCACTCGGTTAAGAGATTTTTCTGTTATAATGGTTAAACTGAAATAGTAGGTGATCTGATTACAATACAACTTGATTTTGCAAATGTTCAGATATATTTTAAGCCCATAAAAATCCTCTAATGAATATTTCAATTCAGTTCATCAATATTCAATAACTTACCGTCCCTCAGTAAAAACTCTCTGACGCTCGGTACTATTCTACAGTTCGGTTCTTCTTCAACCAGTCTAATCAGGCATGCATGAAGCTGTGTTCACGCGATATCTCTGCAGTCTCCTTCTTCTGGCATAGTTTCAACAATGAAACCAATGTCTCTTATATAGACAAGTAAACTATTTTCATTTCATCCATCAAATTTTGCCGCTTAATTTCCTTCGTTGATTTTGCCGCTTAAACCTTCCTCTGCAGATGTGTCAATAACTCATTTCAATTCCATCCTTTAGATCTTCTGCAAATTTTGTTAGTCGTTGATCTCATAACAAACTTTATCTTCAACCTTGAAATCATACACATTCCAGCTCATCAATTTTTGTCGGCTAAACTAAACATTTAGTTCCTTCATCCATACTCGGTTAACGAAGAAATGTGTCGACGAACACAAGCTCGATTAGTACTGTCCGTCAGTATACACTACACTGGCTCGGTGTATACTGAAGTGCTTCATTTACTGACCACACTGCTTTGTTAAGTTATGCTTCCAACTTCATAACAGATTAATGCAACATAATCAAGTCAACAATATGAAGTCATAGACTCATCAATAAGTTACCAAAAGTATTTCTTATCCTCATCTGTCATATCCATCTTCCTCCATGTAGATATCTCAGTTCTTCATCTTTTATCTCCACTCTACAGATGTTTAGATGTGTGCAACCAACATGATAAGTACTATCAAAACTAGTTGACATCAATGACAACATACTGATTGATTTAATTATCTTACATATCATTTCAGTACTCGATGATCTCCAATCACTGATTTTCAAGTCATTTAGGTATTCAATCAGTTGTAGTTCATCAGCTTTGTCTTTTCATGTTGTTGTGAGTCGTGTGAGGGGGTTATAGGTTGTGTGGGGGGACTAGGCCTGGAATTTGATGGTCGTATTGGTCATTTTTGCATTTTTTAACTGTATATGATAGGCTGAAAAATTATTAGACTGTATGAAATGGCATGCTAAATATTTATAAAATCGTAAACATGACATTTAAATTTATTAATAAATTGTCAAAATTTGTTATAAGCAATTTAGTATTTTATTTAATAATATACAATAAATATAAACTATGCTATTTTATGATATATATATATATATATATATATATATATATATATATATATATATATATATATATATATATATATATATATATATATATATATATATATATATATATATATATATATATATATATATCAACATTAATTTAGAATTTTTTCAAAAATAGAATATATGGTTTAAATTTATTTTTTCTAATTTAATGTATATGTTTTTATATCATTTATTATATATTTATATTAATTTATAATTTTTTTAAAATAAAATATATAGATTTAGAAACTCTTTTAATTTATTTGGGATTTTTATATTTATAATTATTTTTTAATCTTATATAGTTCTATAACGAATAGAAGTTTCTATTTTTATATTATTGTTTAAAGTCTTTCCCAAATAAAACATATGAATCTATTTTTTAATTTTACAATTTGTATATTATGTGTTATAATTATATTGATAAAATATTTAAATTTAAAATAATTTATTAAATTATTTCTATACTAAAAAAATTCACAATCAATATTTTTCTTAAAATGCAAAATGAAAGGCATTAAAATGATCAAACTGTCATAAAAAAATCATATGACAAGTAGGGGTAACTGTCAAATTCCAGGCTTGGAGGGGACTAAGTTATTGTTGATGGGTTCTTTATAGTGTTTGTAGTGATTTTTAGCGTCAGATTTTTGCTCGTTTATGGTTGCATTTAGGTTTTGGTGTTTGTGTAAGTGGTTTCTCTTGTTCCTTTGGTGTTTGGTGGATTTCATTTCATATTCATTGGGTTTTTTAGAGCTCAAGTTGGAGATCTTTATAGTGCTTTTTAGTGGGTCTTCTCTATTGTTGAAGGGTTTATTTATTGTGTGTGCCTTTGCTAGCAATTTTGGATGGGAATAGTATGTAGGGCCATTTGTGCCTTTGCTTCTTCTTTTTTCTCTATGGGGCCTTGCATGGATTTACATGGAGGATACTCCATGATATAGAATATTTTCTTAAAAGATGTGTTGATGGGGAGAATTTTCTCTCATCTTCTGTAAGAAAATTCTAGCATGAGGTTGAAAAATACCAGTATCAGAGAAAGTGCTTTACAAAATGGAGGTTTTTGACCTTCAAAGGTGAATGGATGCCTTGCAAGGAGTGAACATAGACTTGTCCTTATGATTCAACTTGATACAATTGAGGACAATGTCAAAAATTTAACTAGTTACACCTCACATTTATGGGTATATGGGTTTCACTACCCTTTTTGGAATCGCATGCTCGTTGTACGTGGAACCCAAAGGGTGAAATTGAGATACCAACAACTATTTTTGAAGGTCTTTCATATATTCCTGATACAAATAAGGATTTTGAAGAGGGATGTATTTGTATAATCAAATTGGACTCTCCATTAAGTTATGACATTCGGTTCAATGCTACAAAGGAGCTCTGATAGGGAGGTTGGGAAGAGCTAATCACTAGCCCTTTCCTAGGTCTACCTAGTGACCCTTAAGTGTCCCAACTGATACAACTAACCTATAGGATGCCCTCAAAGGCTCAATCCCGTGGTCTTCAACCCCAACCAAACTACCATTACAATCGAACCAAGACAAAGAAATTATGGGTGCTTTCTCCTTCCATGCTTACACTAACCCTTAAGCTAGAATAAGGGCTTACCACCTCCAAATGAACTAAGGGACTTGCAGAGGTGAGGAGGTGTTGGAAAATGTCTTATGTGGTTCCATTTGATGTGTTTCAACTCTCACTTCACCGATCTCACTTACCGATCTCACACTTCCTTCTTTATTTAGGGCTACAAGGAAGAGCCCCAATTAGGCCTGCTCTCCGAGAAAATAGGACCTTTCACCTATTTGCTTCCAAGTGACCCTGAAAACTAATTGTGGATTCTTCCAACCTTAGGCAACCTCTCAAGGATTTTGGAGGTTTTATCGTTCCTTTAGGCCGTACAGTCCCCTAACCAGAAATAGGTGATTTTGGTAGGGTTTAAGGCCTTTACTAATTGCATGAAGTGTCTCTTGCTTTTGGGTAATCAAATGGAACGATCACACCTTCTCCTTGCATCCAGATCTTGCTAGTGACCATATCTAAGGTCTCCAATCATAAAATCACCTTTCCCATTTCGCCTCTGCAACATATTCTTCTTCTTGACTCAGTCCCTCCTAGCCGGGCTAACCATGGCTCGCCTAGGGCTTGATTGTAAAAACACTTAGCATGCTTTCCAAGGCCCCTCCTTTTGCATATGGTACACTCATGGAGTCTACTCACTATCTCCAAAAGGCCCTACAGAATGAAAGGTGGGATAGTGAGTTAGATCCTCATGTCTACAAGTCTCTTGGTATGAACCAGTGAGTAGAGATAATGCAAAGATTTAAACTAAGACTAAGAAATGAATAAGAAAACCTAAACTAATTGAAGAACTTGAAAGTAAGCACACACACTAACATCTAATATCCACCATTGATCCAAATATAACTCTTAACTCCAAGCATTAATTCACTGTTTACTGAAAAACAAGCAAATCCAAATATTGTGCACACTTCCAAAAAAAATTCTCTATATAGTAGATTCTCCAACCTCGGGATTTGGGCCAAGGTTCACTTATATAACCCTAAATTAGGTTTAGGGGAGGTTTAGAGTCCTCATAAGCCGATTAGGGCCTTAAGGTAAACTTGCACCGAGCAACTTTTAAAAGTTGCAAAGGTTGCTAAGCAACTTTTACAACAAATGTAGAAACTTTTAAAATCTTGCATCCTAGGGACTTTAGGAGGGTCCCAAGGAGTACTAGACGACACCTAGACTCCAAAATTGATTTCACATAATCTAAACCTCATGACATCACCCTGACATTATTTATCTTCAATTTCCAAGAGAAAGACTAATAGACTATAGTCTTCCATTTGGAACCTAGGACCTAAAAGGACTCCAAATCCCTAGTGGATTCCACAACTTGGTCAACAGGACCTCAGGGAAATCAACACATGCCAAAGATGGCTTACAAAACAAAGAAAAACAAAGTTGCTCCTGCACCATACTCCCCCTCTACACAAAAAGACTTAAAGGCATAGTAGAGGATAAGATATAAGGATTGATGCCAGACTTTTTAAAGTCAACTTCTTCTACCCATGTTGCTTCAGATTCAAGGTGCCCCTTCCATTTGATGAGGTGCTCCATCTAGACTCTATGCCTAGTTTGTTTCTTCACCTTGGATTCAAGCACCTTTTCAGCTTGTGGCTTGACTGTGGGAGGTAAGATTGTAGTACTGATATCATTCAGTATTTTGTCACTATTCTGGTTAATTTATGACAGTGGTCCCTTAAATTTAATCAAATCTAATACATTGAACACTGGTGAAATGCTCAAATCTATCAGTAGCTCCACCTTGTATGCATTGTTCCCATATTTGGCTAACACCTTACAAGGTCCCACTCTTTTCATCTGCAACTTAGTTGGAATTCCCTTCTGCAATCTTGACTTATTAAGAGGTACAAATGGTAATCTCCTACTGTAAACTATACATCCTTCCTTGACATATCTACTTTGGCCTTCAATTTGTGAGTTGCCTCTATGATAGTCTTCTTCACTTGTCTTGTACCTCCTTCATAGTTTGAGAGAAATCCTCTGCATGGCCACTCCTATTCTCCATAGCTCTTAGATCTCTGAGCTCACACACTCCTCTTGGATTCATCCCATACACTATCTCAAATGGGCTCCTTCCTGTGGTCCTATTTGTATTGTCATTATAAGCATACTCAGCTTTAGGAAGGATCATATCCCATGTTTGTCCATATTCCTTGGTGGGGCACCTAAGTAGGTTGCCTAACACCCTATTTATCACTTCAGTTTAACCATCCATTTGGGGATGGTAAGCTGACCCAAAAGACAAATTTGTGCCTAGCCTCCTCCATAGAGTCTTCCAAAAATGACTCATAAACTTGACATCCCTGTTAGATACAATACTTAGGGGTAAACCATGTATCCTTACAATCTCCTTAAAGAAGAGATGAGCTATGTAACTTGCATCATGAGTGGTCCTACAAGGAATGAAATGACTCATTTTACTGAATCTATCCACCACCACATAAACACTATCCAGCCCTTTTTTGGTCTTAGAGAGACCTACAAAAAAATCCATGCTAATACATTCCCATGACCTATTGGGAATGGGCAAGGGCTGATACAAACCTGCATTACTGGCTCCCCCTTTGGCTTTGATACAAACCACACATTGCTCCACATATCTTTTGACATCTCTTGGCAACTTAGGCCAATAATAAAATCTTTGTACCAACTCCATTATTTTGTCGATACCAAAGTGTCCACTTAAACTTCCATTATGCTTCTCTTGAATAAGATTTTCTCTTATTGAGCTTTTGGGAACACATAAGTGATTCCCTTTGAACAAAAGTCCACTTTGTAAAGTATACTCTAAGAATGGATTGTAAAAATGATTCTCAAAATCAAAACATACCTTATTTGCTTCAGAGAAGTCTTCATCTTCACCATAGAGTTCCTTGAAACTCTCAATGCCAATGCTTTGCAATTGAACTTCCTGCACTGTCAACATTCTTCTACTTAGTGCATCTACCACTTTGTTCAAGTGTCCTTTCTTGTGTTTGATAGTGAATGTAAAGGCTTGTAGGTACTCCATCCACTTTAAGTGCCTATTACTCAACTTCTCTTGGGTGTTTATGTAGCTAAGTGTTCGGTTATCTGTAAACACCACAAACTCTTTAGGAAGGAGGTAATGCCTCCACTTCCTAAGTGACTGAACTAAGGCATATAGCTCCAAGTCACATGTTGAATACTTCTTATTAGCCTCATTAAGCTTCTCATTGAATAAGGCTATGGGCCTATCTTCTTGACTCAACACTCCTCCCACTACTATGCCACTTGCATCACACTCCAAGGTGAAAAGTTTGTCAAAACTAGGTAGTAGGAGAATGGGTTGTGTTGCCACTTGCTGCTTCAACTTCTCAAATGCCTTGTTGTCTTCTAGTGTCCATCTAAAATTGGTCTTCACTCCTCCTTTTATGGTGTCTAGAACTGGTGCACATATGCCACTAAAGTTCCTTATGAACTTCCTATAAATTTGAGAAAGACCGTGAAAACTTCTTACTTTTGTCCCTGTGGTTGGTGTAGGCCAATTTGTAATAGCTTCCACCTTGCTTGGGTCCATTTTTAGTTGACTTTTGGATACCACAAACCCCAAATAAACTAGCTCTTGCTTGAGGAACTCACATTTCTCTAGGTTGATTTCCAACTACTCCTCATGAAGTCTCTTGAGTACAATCTCCAAATGTGTTAAGTGCTCTTCTTTTGTCTTGTTGAAGATAAGTATATCATCAAGATATACCACAACAAATCTGCTTGTGTAGTCCTTTAGCACTTCATTCATCAATCTCATGAATGTGTTAGGGGCATTACTAAGCCCAAATGGCATTACAAACCACTCATATAGCCCCTCAATAGTCTTAAAGGTTGTCTTCCACTCATCTCCATCCTTATTCTAGTCTGGTGGTAACCACTCTTAAGATCTAGCTTGGTGAAGTATTGTGCTCCTCCTAAACAATCCATCAAATCCTCAATCCTAGGTATGGGAAACATATCCCTGATTGTTATCTGGTTAATGGCTCTTGAATCAGTGCAAAGCTTCCATTTGCATCCTTTCTTGGATGCTAGGACCATTGGTACCGCACATGGGCTAATGCTCTTCTTAATGAGCCCTTGATCAAGCAATTCTTAAACTTGCCTAGCCACCTCTTGGTTTTGCTCCGGTGTGAGTTTGTATGTTGCTTTGTTGGGCAATGAGGCCCCTAGTATAAAGTCAATTTGATGACTTATTGACCTCTTTGGTTGTAGAGTTGTTGGTGTCCCATCACTTACAATGTCCTTGTACTTACCAAGTAACCCTTGAATCTCCTTTGGTAGTGGTGCTTGAGTGGGCTTCTCCTCTTCCTTAGGCTTCACTACTATGGCATATCCTTCACTGTCCCTTGCTTGTAGTGCATGTAACATCTCCTTACCATTACTCAACAACACACTAGGAGTCTTGGACTGCTCCCCTTCTTCTAGCAAAGATTGTGATTTGAATGTTTTTTTTATCCTTCTTGAAGGTGACAGTGTTGTCCTTGCCATTGTAGATAGCTTCTATGTCAAACTGCCATGGCCTCCCTAATAATAGGTGACATGCATCCATGGGTAGCACATCACACAACAACTTGTCTTTGTACCCACCAATAGAAAACTCAATCCATGCTTGCTCATTTACTAGGACACTTTGTCCCTTATTTAGCCATGTTATTTTGTAAGGATTGGTGTGAGGTACCTTGGGGAGATTGAGTTTCTTGACTGCCTCTTTTGCAATGATGTTGTATGTGGAACCAAAGTCAAAAATCACTTTACAAAATTTCCTCGTGACTTTACACTTCACTCTAAAGAGTGCTCTTCTCTGCCTTGGCTCTTCCTTTGTTGGTCGTCTTATAAGAACCCTCCTAAACATGAGGTTCTCACCCATTTCTGATTCAATATGGTTAACCTCTAGTGACTTGACACTTGAAGTGTCCTCTTAAGTGTAGGCCACTCTCTTCTCTGTATTTGAAGAAGATTCCTTATCCAGGCACCTATAAGCTGGATGTCCCATCTGCCCACAATTGTAGTATTTCATGCTAGCAAAATATGAATTGCTCCTGCCTGCACTTCTACCTCTATTGGAGCTTCCTTGGTTGCCTCTACCTCTACCAAAATTCCCTCTAGAAGATGAATCACCAATATGCTTTGCAGGTTTGGACTCTCCCTAACTTCTTTGCTCAATCCCCCTACCTTGGTAGCTTCTTCTATGTCCCCTTTGGTCTCTTCCTCTACCTCCAGTCTTGGAAGTTTGATCTTGTTTCCTTCTGCTCTTGTCTTCAATCTTGATGACCAGTTGGTAACACTGGTGTACTGTCTTGGGACTGAGAAGAGTCATCTCTTCTTGAATACTCCACTTCAATCCATTCAAGTATCTGGCTACTTTGATGCTTTCATCTTTTGATACATTGGACCTCATACAAAGCTTTTGAAATTCCTCTGTATAGGAATTCACATCAAGGTCATTTTGTCTTAAACTCTACCTCTTTTTAGGCAGTTGAATCTCATAGTCATCTGGCATGTAGGCTTCTCTTGTTTTTCTCACCATGCCCTTCCAAGTAGAGATTGGATTCTTGCCCTCCTTTTCTCTCTCAGTTTGACTAAACTTCCACCATGTTAAGGCAGAGCCTCTAAGTCTAGATTTGGTCACTCTTACCTTTTGTGCCTTGGTGACCCCATCAGATTCAAAATGGTTTTCCATGCCCTCTATCCAGTCCATGACTAGATCTGCCTCCATTTTACCACTAAATAATGGTATACCTTTTAGAGCTTTGCCACTCATGGCTTTCAAGGCTTTCAAGAGTGGCTCGTCATGTAACACAGGGTCTAGCTCCGGAGTCTTGTCCTCCTCAGGGATCTCCTCGTCCTTTGCCTCTCTCCAATCTAATTTATCACTGACTTCTTCAGTCTTCATCTGCACTTCACCCAATACTTGTTCCAATTGCGCTATCATTTCCCTTAACAATCTATTGTCTTCTTCTTGGTCCTCAAATTTCTTGGCTAACTCCACATTAGTCACCATCTTTGAAGACCCACTAGATTCACACTCTGACATGCACTATGCAATCCCAAAAACTTTTGGGGCTCTAACACCAATCTGATAGGGAGGTTGGGAAGAGCTAATCACTATCCCTTGCCTAGGTCTACCTAGTGACCCTTAAGTGTCCCAACTGATACAACTGACCTATAGGATGTCCTCAAAGGCTCAATCCCCTGGTCTTCAACCCCAACCAAACTACCATTACAATCCAACCAAGAAAAAGCAATTATGGGTGCTTACTTCGTCCATGCTTACACTAACCCTTAAGCTAGAATAAGGGCTTACCACCTCCAAATGAACTTAGGGACTTGTAGAGGTGAGGAGGTGTTGGAAAATGTCTTATGTGGTTCCATTTGATGTGCTTCAACTCTCACTTCACCAATCTCACTTACCGATCTCACACTTCCTTATTTATGTAGGGCTATAAGGAAGAGCCCCAATTAGGCCTCCTCTCCGAGAAAATAGGGTCTTTCACCTATTTGCTTCCAAGTGACCTTGCAAACTAATTGTGGATGCTTGCAACCTTAGGCAACCTCTCAAGGATTTTGGAGGTTTTATGGTTCCTCCAAGCCGTACAATCCCCTAACCAGAAATAGGTGATTTTGGTATGGTTTAAGGCCCTTACTGATTGCATGAAGTGTCTCTTGCTTTTGGGTGATCAAATCGAATGATCACACCTTCTCCTTGCATCCAGATCTTGCTAGTGACCATATCTAAGGTCCCCAATCATCAAATCACATTTCCCATTTCGCCTCTGCAACATATTCTTCTTCTTGACTTAGTCCTTCCTAGCCAGGATCACCATGGCTCGCCTAGAGCTTGACTGTAAAAACACTTAGCATGCTTTCCAGGGCCCCTTCTTCTGCATATTGTACACTCATGGAGTCTACTCACTATCCCCAAAAGGTCGTACATAATGAATGGTGGGATAGTGAGTTAGATCCCACAACTTGGTCAACATGACCTTAGGGAAATCAACACATGCCAAAGATGGCTTACAAAACAAATAAAAACAAAGATGCTCCTGCACCAAGCTCCCATCAAGGGTTCTAGTTTGGGTGCAACTTTCATAGTTCCTACTAGAATTTTAGAGACCTAACATTTTTCACTTTATTGTCATTTTACTTGGAAAACTAGTGGGTATGTTATGAAAAATTATGGATAAAATGGTAATCACTCATGCTCGTATTTATATTGAAATTGATTTAAGTGAGCCTTTACCAGATTCTATGGAAAAATGATTAGGATCTACCTCTTGGATCCAACAACTTGATTATGAAACTCTTCCACTTTACTACTGAATATGTCATGAATGTGGTCATTTACAATAGAATGTCCTAAATTTCATCCTATAGGGCCTTCAAGTAATGGAATCTCTTGTCCACCACCTAAAAAAGATAAAGGGAAAGCACCTATGGAAGAGTGATGATATGTTTCAAATGTGATGTTCTAGAAGATTCAGACTAGTTTGATGAGGCCCTTACATGGATGGCCATTAGTAAGAAACATATGAGTATGAACCAAATAGTTGTCGAGAAGGATAGAAGTCTTTCAGCTGGTTCACATGTTGAATTCCTAGATGCTCTAATGGACATGGATATTCCCTTGTTACCTTCAGGTGTTTTGGAGATTAGTGGGTGTACAAAGGTGAAAGATTTCCCAAGTTTAACTAGTTCAGTGGCTAATCTAGAGGACCCTCATGTTGTTGATTAAAGTAAGGGAACTTCATCTACACTAGACTATAGAAAAATCCTTTCAAACAAGGTGCTCATGAGAAAGGGTGCTCGTGAGAAGCCTCCTAAGGTGGGTAGGAAAGAAGACAAGGAAAAAGTAAAATCAATGGGGGGTACATTGGTCAAGTTTGATTCAATGAAAATCATTGATTCTCATTTCACTCCATCTAAAAAATGATAGTTATTTCATGGAATTTAAGGGGCTTAAATAACATCCCTGAACAAATGGGTATTCAAGATAAGATCTAATTTTATTCTCTAGATATTGTCTTCATCCTAGAGTCTAAGACATTTATGGAGGGAATAGTGATCTTGGCTTCCAAATTTTGGGCTAGAGGCTAATGTCAATGCATTAGGGCTCCAAGTAATTCAGTTGGTGTCCCTTGTCTTTTGGACCCATGCAAAGGGTTCCCTATGTGACCAGTGGATTTCTAGTAAATTAGGTAAAGATAATCTTCTTGCCAATATTTATGCTCTGACTAATTTCTTTGGAGAGTTCTTGCTCTAGTCTCATATAAGGTTGGTTAGGTCCCTTGCCCTACAAGGAGTGAGCACAAGCTTGTGTTTATTAATCAACTTGATACTGTGGAGGATAATGTCAACTATTTGACTAGTTACACCTCAAATTCATGGGTACATCACTAACCTTTTTGGAATCATGGGCTCATTGTACATGGAACCCAAAGGGTGAAATGGAAGTGCTAAGATCTATTTTTTTATGGCTTTTTCATGCATTACTGATAGAAATAAGCCTTTTGAAGAGGGGCATATTATTATTATTATCTATGTGTGAATAAATGTGGACCAAGGAATGCAAGTAACTAGTAAAAATAGCTTGAACACAAGTTCAAACCACATACATGAATAGACGAAAAGAGAACAAAAATAACAACTATAATACAAACCATATTAACCATGTTGTATCCGCTTTGTTGTAATGTTTTGTCCATGATTATATGATTGGATGTGTGCCCACGAATCCGATAGCATAATGGTACTAGAATAGTCCATTACTTGCTCAAGCTTCCAAGGATAATGGATATGGCTTCAGGATTTGCACAAATGTGGATGGTTCTCAAAAATTCCTCAGAGAGCTTCCATAATGAAAATGTGTGAGAGATGATTCAAAGTTGGGGTGATTTTTTCATAATGGATCTAAATGGAATGAGTGAGTGATAGATTGGAATGAGAGATATTTTCTCCCTTATCCTTTTAGGAGGTCAGGGTTCCCAAAATTTAGGGGAAGTAGTTAGGGGTTGAGTCAACTAACTTGCCATTAAATGACCTTTAACCCCAAGGTTAAATTCCCTCATCTTTGGGATTTGGAAGTAAAATTGGCAAAGTAATTAACTTTGTCTTTCTTTTCCTAATTCTTATGTATAGGAATGTGCACATATTGTAGGTTAGGCTTAAGGACATGAGTTAGTTAGGAGGTGAGTGGAGAGGTTAGGGTTTGGTGAGTGTGGGGGGAATTTGGTGGATTTTGAATTAATTTTAATTCAAAATAGTAGAAACTTGATTTAATTAAATAGGTGGATCTATTTAATTAAATAGGATTAGACATTAGATAAATTAAATCAATTAATTCATTTAAGATGGTTGGAAGATGAGGGGATTAATTAAATAGAGTAACAATTTAATTAACAACATGAATATAGAGGAAAAGGGTGTGATCATTTTATTAGACAAATTATTAGGCTCATTTAATAAAACTAAATCGAGGGAATTAGGTAAATTAAACAAGTTACCTTACCTAGGACTATAGAAGATGAATAATTAATTAAATTAATTAATTGTATTCGATTTTGGGTGTCTACATAATCAAATTAGGTTTTTCATTAAGTTGTGGTGTTGGGTTCAACCATATAGAGAAGCTCCCATCAGAACTTCTAGTTTGGGTGTGAATTCCATGGTTCTCTCTAGAAAACTAGTGGGGCTTATCACTCAATTATAATGCTACTTGGAAAACCAGTGGGCTTATCACCAAAACTATGGATAAAAAGGTACTCACTCATGCTCATGTTTATATTAAAATTGATTTAAGCAATACTTTACAAAATTCTATGGAAATTCAACTAGAATCCACATCTCAGATCCGCCAACTTGATTATGAAACTTTTTTTATTTTGCTATTGAACATGTCATGAATATGGTCATTTGTAGATAATGTGTCCTAAATATAATCCTACAAGGCCTTCAAGTAATGGGTTGTCTCGTTTTAGGCCAAGTTTTGGTTCATGATCAAGATGTCTTTAGTGTGTTTGTAATCACCTTTGAGTTCTCTACATCAATTGGTATCAGAGCAAGGAAGTGTGTCCTTGAAGGTGAAGAGGTTGAAGGGTGAGAGAGGAAAGGTTGTAAGGATGCCTCCTCAGAACAATCAGATGGCCAATGAGGTCCAAGAGATGAGAGAAGCCTTGGATATGAGGGAGAGGAAATTGGGACAAGTTAGGGAAGAAAATAGATAAATGAAGGAAGAAAACGCAACAACCCAAGCATGGTTGGCATCCTTAGAGAGAAGTCTAAAAAGAGGTGAAGAAAATGACCAAGGAGAGGACGAGGGAGAGAGTGAGAACCTTCTAGAGGGGAGTGAAGATGAAGTAGATCTTGAAGAGGGGAGGATGGTGAGGATTCTTAGGGTTGTCAAGGGAGATGGATCAAAGGCTACTGTGGAATTGCCAATGTATGGTGGGAGAATGGATAGTAAGGAAGTGTTAGGGTGGATAGATGCCTTAGAGAACTATTTTGAGTATGAAGACATGACTGAGGATAAGAAGGTCAGATTTTCCAAGACCAAGTTAAAAGGACAAACATTGAAATGGTGGAATTTTGTGCAAAGGGAAAGGTGAAGATTACTTCATGGAGTAGGATGGAGGATATGATGAGAAGCCAATTTCCACCTGCAGATTATGCAATCCCAACTTATAAGAGGATGTAGAGAGGATGTAGAACTTGAGGCGAAAATACTTAGATGCGATAACTTATACTGAGGAGTTCCACAAACTTAGCATAAGGGTAGGACAAAATGAAGATGAGGCAAAAAAAGTAGCTAGGTACCTAAATGGGCTAAGGTACAATATTCAGGATAAGATTGGGTTAAACATACCCAAGATCATGGGAGATTGTTTTCAAATTGCAATCAAGGTTGAGGAGAGGGTGAAGAGGAAGAAAGAGTAGCAAGGGAGAGTTAGAGGAAAATCCAATAGAGGATGGGGCATAAGGCATATCAATGAAGACCAAGAGGATACAAGCAAGGGCAAGGATCAAGTTGCAGATTAAAGATGAGGGTTCAAAGGTTCAAGAGGTAGATTTGGAGGAGGTAGAAGGTCCAACACATTTTTAGGAAGATGCTATAATTGCAACAAGTTTGGCGATCTAGCATTTAAGTGCCCAGTAAAGAAAGGTTCTACATCAAGTGGAGGAGAAAGGAGAAGTGAAAGGAGGGGTCCAATAGTGCAAGAAGATGAAGAAGGAGGTGTCAAATCCCCTAGTCCTATTAATATTTTTTTAGAAGTTAGGGAAACACTAATGCTAGGGAGAACACTCTTGAAGACACTCAAGAAGAAGGACATGACTTGAAAAGGAGAGCACTCTTCAAGGTAAATTGCAAAAGAAAGGTAAAGTATGCAAGGTAATAATAGATTCTAGCTCAACTAATAATATGGTGTTTAGGGAGATGGTAGACAAATTGAACCTAGAAAGAGTCCCTCGGAAAACCCCATATAGAGCATCTTGGGTAAGTGATAACCAATCACTTTTTGTGAATGAACAAGCATATGATGATTTTCAAATTGGCGAGTACAAGGATAGGGTCCTATGTGATATTTTCCCCATGGATTGTTGCCACTTACTTCTAGGAAGGTCGTGGCAATTTGATAGACAATATGTGTATGATGGATGGGCTAATACCTATAGTATTAAAAAAGATGGGAAAACTTTTGTACCAACTCCATTGTTGAAGAATGGTGAAGTAAAGTAGAAAGTAGAAAATATCATATTGGTGGGTAAAAAAGAGTTTGTGAGGATGGAGGAAGACAAAAAGGAGCATGTAGCCATTGCAGGGGTTGTAGAAATTAGCGCAGACATTTAGAAGGAGGATACAATGAAACAAGACATTGGTTTGAAGCCCAAGATTGAGACAGAGAAGCCCAAGTGTGAATCCCTTGTGTGGGCACAAAGTGGGTTACAAAGACATGATGTTATTGTGGTAGGGACAATGATGTGTCATTTGACAATGAGAGAGTGGAAGAGACAGTCTAGTACTGATCAAACATAGGTATTTGGGACATAAAATATGAGCCACAAGATGAAAGCTAAGAGAGGAGTGGGAAACAAAGAGTGGCAAGGACAAAGGGATGAGATAAGGTGGGTTTCAATGACCAAAAAGAGGGCAATCCAAGAAAAGCGTACAAAGACATGTGTGCAAATGTGAAGATCATTTCTACATTCATTTTGTGATAAAAGAAAAGACAAAAAGACAATCAGTAGGCTTGATTGAGAAGAAAGAGGTAGGAACAAAGTGCTTAACATGATAGTGTGCAACATAATCCTCAAAGGGACTTGAGGTCTTTACTAGGGCAGGAGTATGGTGCAGGGGCACCAAGCTCCCTTTGAAGCAAACATGACCCATTGAGGTCTTTTGAGTCAATTATTGTAATAAGGCCATGATAAGACCATTATTCTTATTTAGTGTCTAATAAGGTCCTAGAGACCGTTTGTATGGATTTTGAACTTAGTTGCAAGGTCAATTGTTCAATAGGACTACATGATGTTATGTATTGTCATGATGAGGTCAAGTTGTAATGGATTGGAAAATAATGATGTAACAAGGCATTTTTGGATTCATGATATATGTTTGAATCATTAGAAGTCCTATTGGGGTCAGTGGACAAGTTTGGTAGTTGTATGCAAAAATTGTAAAAAAATTGCAAAGTTACAAAAAGTTGTCGATTGTGCTAAACTGACAAAAATGATCATTTAATTTGAAAAGTAGTTGAGAGTAGTTAGGAAGGTACATTTCATGTTTTCAAATCCTCTTTGGGTTGAGGCAATGAATTCTGATGCTTTTGGAGAGAAAATCATAATAAAATTCACTGATTTCTACTACTCGTGACTTGTTTTCTACTGTTATTTCATTTGGCATTGTTTTGAATGCTTTCACTTTGCAATAAACTATATATGGATTGGAAGTAGGGTGAATCTACTTTTATTTGAAAGTGGTTCGAGCCTCTTTCGTGGAGTATAGGGAAAGTTTGAAGACTTTTTGTAAAAACAACTTGAAAACCCTCTTTAACAAGGGTTTTGATAGAATTTTGGTAATATTTCATGTCCACCATGGGAAAATTGCACAGATAGGTTGAATAGTAGCTTCAAGTGTCCTCTCCAAGACTATAGTGGTTTTGGAGTGAGATATAGTGTTGGGAAGCAATGATTTTATGCCCTAGGTTTGATTTGGGGTGTGACAGTCCTAGTTTCCATGACAGTGACTACTAAATTGAATTCTTTGGTAAATTTGATAGCTTTTGGCACAAGAGAGAAATGGATTTGAGGGTTATGAGTTGGTTTCCACCTTTCCAACTGTTGGCTTGTTTGGTTAATGCAACTTGGTGGTAGTTACTATGCAAAAGTGACCTAATTAGGCCTTAAAAGTTAAGTAACAGTCAACTTTTGATCAGTGGTTTTCAAATGATCATGGTGTCATTTTGGAGTATCTGTTGTAACATGTCAAAAGGTTTCCAAATAGGTTATTCAATGATCTCCAAGTTCTATGATTGGTAATTGAATGCTTAAGCCCGGGTGGACAAGGCTAGTAGGCCTAGTAGTCCTTAAACAATGAAACAATCTCATTGGTGGTCCAAAGTTTGTATCGAGTATTGGATGGGTTGTTATCAAATAAAGCCCAAAACATCTAAAAAATATTGCCCCTCTATAGTATGTATTGTTCCCTAAGTTGGGCCTTGTGATCTTGTTGGGAAGTCCTAGGTCTACCTTGAAGAGTTGTTTTGAAAGCCCAATGTAAGCCAAGTTTTGGTTCATGATCAAGGTGTCTTGAGTGCATTTGTAATCACCTTTGAGTGCTCTGCATCAGTAAGGAACATATGAGTATGGATAAAATATTTTTCGAGAAGGATAGTAGTCTTCTCATTGGCTCACATGTTGGAGGCCTAGATGCTCTAATGGATATAAATATTCCCTTGTTAACATTGGATACTAGTGAGAGTATAGAGATGAAAGATTGTCCCAAGTTTATCCAATTCATTGGATAATCTAGAGAAGGATCCTCAATATGTTTGTAAAAATAAAGAACCTCATATGAATTATGTTGCAACTAAAAAATTTCAAAAAGGGTGCTCTTAAGAAGCCTCCCAGGGTAGGTAGGAAGAAAAGCAAGGAAAAAATGAAATTAATGGGCGACATGTTTGTTGAGTTTAGTTTAATGAAACCATTAATTATAATTTCTCTACATCTAAAAAATGATAGTTATTCCATGGAATGAAGCCTGCTTTTATAGCATCCCCGAACAAAAGGCTATTCAAGATTTGATCTAATTTCATTCTCTAGATATTGTATTCACATAGGAGACTGACATTTTTGGAGGGTATGTTGATCTTGACTTCCAAGATTTGGGCTAGAGGTCAGTGTCAATGCCAATGCATTAGGGCTCAAGGTAGTTCAGGTGATGTGTCTTGTATTTGTAACCCATACAATGTTGTTCCCACGTGACTAGTGGATTTCTTGTAGATCCTAAATGTCTATGGTTGCCTCAAGTTTAGAGTTAGGTAAATTTAATCTTCCACAAATGTGTATAATCTGACTGATCTCTCTAGAAGTCCCTGCTCTGGTCTCATATAAGGTTGGTTAGGTCTATTGCCCCTTATCTTCTTTAGATCCTTGTAGGGGATTCCAATGTTTTTTCACATATGGAGGAAAATGGGGGAGCGTTGTCAGGCTTGAGGGATAATATATATCTTTTGAACCTAGTTGACATAAAGTTATCTAATGTTATGTTAACTTGGAATAATCAAAGTTGGAGCATGGATGTTATCTTGAAAACATTAAAAAGGTTCCTTGTTTCTAATTTTTTGGTTAGAGATAGTTGGACCACTAGTTCAAAGATCCTAGATTGGAAAGGCTCAGATCATTGGTCGATCATACTTTTAGCTATTTTCTTTAGAACCGCTAAAAATTATCTGTCAAACTCCAAAATATGTGATTTTGAAACTTTTTTTTTCAAGAGTTTATTTCAAAATAGTGGTCCTAAGGGAACCCTGTGTTTGAGACAATAATGTTCTCATTTTCCAAGAGGCTTCAATATGTTAACTATGTGTTGAAAAAGAAGGAATAGGTAGTGATATGACAATGTTTTCATGGCTTAAGTGGTTGCCCAATCTCACCCAGATGACATCACTTGTTAGATTTGTGATCATGGTTTAATAGAGGAATCCTTATTCTTAGAAGCAATAGTTGTGAACGATTTGGAGGAATGGGAGTTGTGAGAAGAAATCTTCTAGAAGCATAAGTCAGGTCTCATATTGATTGGTGACAAGGAGATAGAAACACTACCTTATTCATAACTCTATTATGGATAGGAGGAACAAGAGTCACATTATCTCTCTCAAGTCTTTAAAGGGAATCAACTGTCTTATTTCAGGATGATTTTTGAGAGAGATCACTTGGTACTATTCCACTATGTTTACTAAGGATACCCCTCTAGAAATAGAGGAATACAATCTTATTTTAGAGTGCATTCCCCCATTGGTTTCTAATGAGAAAAATTATTTGTTGAACAAGCCCATCATTCTATACGAATCAAAGGGGATTGTGTTCCATACGAACAAAGGGAAAGCCCCTAAACATGATAGTTTTCTAAGAGTTTTACCATAAACTATAGGGTATTGTAAAAATGAACCTTTTGGAGGTGGGTTTGGAATCTAAAAGAAATAAATATATGTTGAAAGTCATGAGTTCTATGTTCCTTTCTCTTATTCCAAAGAGAAAAGGAGTTAATTCATTACACCTATTTAGACCTATTACATTGTGTAATGTGGTCTACAAAATTATTATTGAGTTGATTATAGAAAGACTTAAGTCATGGCTTAGGTCTTTAATGTTTGAAGACCAAGGGTTTTTTTTGTTGGTAGACAAATTTTGGATGGGGTTGTGGTTGTAGCTAAGGCTATGCATTCCATAGAAACATCCATAGAGAAGGTTGTGTTTCAAATCTATTAGATTTATAAAATCCATACAAATGCTATATTAGTTTCTAGATTCAATTGTGTAGTACTTTTTGTCATCTAATCAAAAACTTCTACACAATTGAATACGGAAACTGATATAGCAAGGCTATGTTTATCAAACTTGACACGACAAAAGCTTATGCATGTATCAATTGGACCTTTATGTATAAAGATTTGGAAGCTTTTGGGTTTGATAGTGAATGGATTAAGTGGGCCGTGAGCTGTCACTTCCTCCTCTTTCTCAATTCTCAATAATAGTAAGCCCACCAAGCTCTTTGGACCTTGTTTGGGATCAAGGGGTTCCTCTTTAACCTTATTTGTTTATTTTAATGGTTGAAGGTGTGGACAAATTTATAAAGTTTCATGTGAGACAAGGGTTGATCCAGGGTTAGTATTTGGTTGACAAAGTGCCTCACCACTCTCATCTACACTTTTGGATGATACTCATCAAATCAGATTAGGAAGAGTTAATAAGGTAGTTAATCTTAGAAAGTCATTAGATATTTACTTGGTAGCCTTTAGGCAAAGGATTAACAAGGGAAAGTCCTCCATACTCTTATTTAATCCTCATAAGCTTATAAAAACCAAGATTGCTCATATTCTTGAAAGGAAATTAAGGTAGCGAAACAACTTCCTACACTAACCTTGAGAGGAGGGTTATGTAAAAATGTATTTAATCTTTACAATAGTTGCATTAACTTAACACAAATAACATGCATACCACAACACAATGATTTATGTGGGAAAAAGCCCTTATGGGAGAAAAACACCACACTCTAAAAGTTGCCCAATATATAATTTATAAATCAATAATAAATTACATTATACTTGTAGAGAAAGATTCGCACAAGATTATCACAAATGGAGATCCAAAGGTAACTCAACAACTATCAAAACCTTACACAAAACCTTTATCTTATGCACCTAATATATAGGAGATACTCTACATGAAATTACTAAACGATATTATAAAACCATGAACTAAAAACCACTTGAAAAGTGGTGCCCATCTTATCTCAAACCTAAGATGCCCATGATGTTTCAAAACAAACACCAATACATGTAATTCCCTTTTACAACTCATTGATATGTCCAACATGCTTTTATATTTCCCAATTCCGGAGACCCAAATTTCGAAGGTCGTAACTTTTAAACCAAGTGTGCAATTTGTGAATTGTTTGAAGTACTAGAGACCTCATGATGTGCTCTACTAAGCTATAACTTGCTACACCAATTATAGACATTTTCATGTTATTTAGAAGCCTCTAAGTCCTTCAAGTTTGAATTTGTAAAATTTCTATGATGAATTAAAATATTGAAACTTTAATATATTCAAATCTAGGCATGGTCTTGCAACAAAAAATTACCAAGATGCTTATCTACCACATCTAAAGCTTTTAGAAAAGTTTAGGAAAAATATATACTCAAATGTACACTTACTATAAACAGTAATTATATGTAAATGAAAGGTTGAGACACACTTTCCTAACAATCCCCCACTTGTCAAATTCCTTGTAGAAGCTAAGGGAGTACCTACACCATGATTTACTTGCTAGGGGTCATGAGGCTTATAGACTTGGCACATCGTCTGAACTTTTATGTGCTCGCAAACTTAGTTAACATATCTACAACATTCATCAAAGTCTCTACCTTAACTAGATTCACCCTTCCATTCTGAACATTCAATTTGACAAAATGATATTGAATATCAATGTGCTTGGTTGTAGCATGAAAAATCAAGTTCTTCACTAGGATGATCATACTCTAATTATCAAAATAAATTTCCACTGCTCCTTGTTTTATTCTAGTATACAAACATAGTCTCTTAATTTGAATGACTTCTTTACAAGCATGAGTAGTTTCCATACACTCAACTTCAATAACAGACAAAGAAAGCACAACTTGTCGCTTACTCATTCAACTAATTGCACCACCAAATAAAGTAAACACATGAGCATTGGTGGATTTTCATTTATAAATATCACCTGCCCTTGATCTGAATTCACATAGCAATGAATATCAAGAGAAATCTTGTCTCTTATCAAATTACCATATTAACACAAGGAATACTATAAGGCACCCTTCAAATATCTAAAGACTTTTTTAACTACATCCCAATAAACTTTACCAAGATCAACCATATATCTAGAAAGAACTCTCATTACTTGGGCAAGGTCTAGTCTAGTACAAACCATGGCATACATCAAACTTCTAGTTGCACTCTAGTAGAGTATTATGATCGTATCTTCCATCTTTGATGAGGACCTAGGACAATCTATGAAAAAATGAGAACATATAGTTGCTTCGGCCTAATATAGCTTTTTTTTCACTCTATCTCTTCCAATTTCCTTCCCAAGAGTATGTTTCATCGCACCTAGATCTTTCATTTCAAATTTAGCAACAAGCTAGGACTTAAGACCTACTACTATACCAATTCCATTAGAAATGATTAAAATATCATCAATATACAATACAATGTAAATGAAATGATCACCATTGTATTTATAATAAACATAGTGATATGACCCAAAATGCTCAAATCCCAATCTCAACACATATGTATCAAATTTATGGTACCACATCATAGGGCTCCGCTTAAGGCCATATAAATATTTGTTGAATTTACAAGCCAAATTACCTCTAACTTTTACTACATAGTGCTATAGATGTGTCATGTAAATATCCTCCTCCAAATCACCATGAAAGAAAGTAGTTTTCATCATAAAATATATTAATGAGACCGATTAATCAAAGAAATACTAGTAATCATAAGCACTAGTAATAGAAAGAAAAATTCTAATGGATGTCATTTTTTCAATAGAAGAAAATTGTTGATATTTATAGCTTCATTCAAATAAAATTATTATTATAAGAAAAAAATAAAAATAAAATTATATATATATATATATATATATATATATATATATATATATATATATATATATATATATATATATATATATATATATATATATATATATATATATATATATAAAAAATTAGATTTGATATCTTTCATAATAACTATATTATGAATTGAATAAGCATCATAAAATATATTAATGAGACTGATTAATCAAAGATTGATATTTTCATTTTGTATTGATTTTCATTATTGTCGATTTGTAATCTTATAAATACTGATTTGTATTGGCTAACTCAATGCAAAGTTATCAGGTGGTTTAGTATACCGATTAGTATTTGGACTATTGCATACCATTTAATATATCACCCGCGACTTGTTATCGGGTTGAAAGGATTTGTTAACAACTTACGATAATGTGTTTAATTCACGGATTAGTGTTATCGGGTGGTAAGGTTTTGTTATGAAAGGACATGACATTATAGAGTCATGTCTCCTTAAGGAGACACTTCTCTATAATGGCATGTCTCCAAAATCTCTCTCTCTCTCTCTCACACACACACACACGCAGATATATATATATATATATATATATATATATATATATATATATATATATATATATATATATATACACGACAAACAATACAAGTATCATTTATCCAATCTGCATAATATTGATATTAACATATTTATATATATGTTACTATATTAGTAATAAATACATACATATATTGTGATTAAATATATTACATATATTGAGATTATATACCAAAATTAAAAGCCATATATTATGATCTAAATTTAACATGGTATCAGAGCCAAGTTCCTTCGTTAAAGCCTAATCGCTTGAAGGAATATCAAGATTAGATTTTTTGGAAAACTTGTACCTACAGAATGGCAAATGGAATGAGACTTGAAGACAAACTTGAAGGTGCTTCAAATTTTGAATCATGGAAACTTCGAATGATGTTGGTATTAAGAAAGAATGAGCTAAAGACAATAATAGAAAGTCCTCTTAAACCTAATGGAAATGATGAGCAGAGTCAATGGGAAAAAGACAATACTAGAGCAATGGAATTATTAGAAGATGGAGTGAAAAATCATCTACTACCTATCATCACAAAGTTAGACTCTGCATATGACATGTTCAAAGACCTGGAAAACATGTTTGAGATCAACAACACCAACAGAATTCTTACCCTTAAAAATCAACTCTCTAATATTAAAATGAATAAAGGAGAGACTATCACCTCATATTTTATGAGGATAATAGAATTAAGGAATCAACTCTCTTCAATTGGTCACATTTATGATAACCAGGAGTTAACTATGATAACTCTAAATGGGCTCCCTATCTCATTGGAAAAGTTTAGACAAGGAGTAAGTGCTCGCACCAAACTCCCCAAATTTGATCGACTAAAAGCGGACTGCATTTAAGAAGAGTGTAACCTAATATCTAGAGGAATTGTGGAATCCACAAATGAAGATATTCATGTTCTTGTCACTAGTTCAAAAAGGAAAAAGGGCAAGAAGTCATATGATCAACAACCATTCAAGAAACCTAGAGACGTCTCTACAATACAATATTTTAGATGCGACAAATATGGTCACACTGCAAGAAAGTGTCCTGACAAACTTAGAATGCAAGCTTCCCTTGCTGAAGTCAATAATTCAAATGTGTATTCAGAGAAATATGTATTCTAAAAGAAATTCAAGATACCTTGTGATTGAGAGGGAGTTCACTGGTAAAGATAGAACACTTTTGAGATAAACTTGACATGATTATTGATTATTATACTAATATTATTTTATAACTATATGGGCCTTGTGTAAATCATAAGGAGGTGACGACTTCCAAATGATTATCACTTGTATTTGTTAAAGTTATTGGAAGGTGACAATCTTACAATAACTTTCTATTGTGATAGATATCGTGATGATTTAAACAGATCATAACGTGTGGATAGAATCGTTGATGGAGGCAATCCATTTGGGAACAAACCTTCACAATTTATGAACTTATTGTGATTTGCATTTTATCTTCCCTAACTAAGAGGGAGTGTTGATGTTTATAGCTTCATTCAGATTAAATAGTTATTATAAGAAAAAAAAAAAAAAATTAAAAAAATAAATAAAGAAATATATATATATATATATATATATATATATATATATATATATATATATATATATATATATATATATATATATATATATATATATATATATATATATATCACACACACACACACAAGCTCTCGTGTGGATTGCCTCCATCGGCGATTCTATCCACAAACTCACGAGCTTTAGTGTGGATTGCCTCCATCAATGATTCTATCCACAAGCTCTCGTGTGGATTGCCTCCATCGGCGGTTCTATCCACAAGTTCCTAGGCGGATTATATTGTGTGTGTATATATATATATATATAAAATAAAAAAATTAGATTTGATATCTTTCATAATAACTATACTATGAATTGAATAAGCATCATAAAATATATTAATGAGACCGATTGATCAAAGATTGATATTTTCATTTTGTATCGGTTTTCATTATTGTCGATTTGTAATCTTATAAATACCGATTTGTATCGGCCAACTCAATGCAAAGTTATTGGGCGGTTTAGTATACCGATTAGTATTAGGACTGGTGCATACCGTTTAATATATCACTTGCGACTTGTTATCGGGTTGAAAGGATTTGCTAACAACTTACAGTGATGTGTTTAATTCACTGATTAGTGTTATCAAGTGGTAAGGTTTTGTTATGAAAGGACATGACATTATAGAGTCATGTCTCCTCAAGGAGACATGTCTCTATAATGGCATGTCTCACAAATCACATATATATAGTCATTGGTTGTTTGATAAGTGACAAGTATATACAACAAACAATACAAGTCTTATTTATCCAATCTGCATAGTATTGATATTAACATATTTATATATATCTATTACTATATCGGTAATAAATATATACATATATTGTGATTAAATATATTACATATATTGAGATTATATAACAAAATTAGAAGCCATATATTCTGATCTAAATTTAACAAAAATATCTCACCATAATCAACACCCCCAACCTAAAAGTAGCTTTTTGTGACCAACCTTACTTTATGCTTCTCAATAACCTCCATTTGAACCAAACTTTATCCTGTACGACCATTTGAAACTAATAGTTTTTTATCTTGTAAGTAAGGGTACAAGATCTCATGCTCATTCTTTTTCAAAGTTGTCATTTCTTCATCTATAGCAATTTTTTAGGATTCTGCATCACTCGTACTTGATGCCTCTTCTACAAATCTTGGTTTGTCCACACAAGTATTCAAATAAAAAATACATCTCCAATCATTGAGAGTTAAGTTCATAGAGCTTAAAGGATGTTATATTAAAAGTTTCATGTCATCATTCCTTTTGTAGCAAAAGTTAGAGTTGACTAAGTACTGAACTTTAATTTGAGTGTATTGGGTTTCAGGGAAGAAATATGAGTGATTTCCATTTCTTTGCATTTTAGTCTTTGCTCTTGCTATTTGGAAAAATTGTTCATATTGTTTGTATCTTACTTCCCTTCAAGTTTAGATGCTCAGATGTACCACAAGTATAATTCCAATTGCTATATCTCTAGACTAATTAAGTGCTTGCATATAGCGCTAAGTTCTTCAAGTTTAGTATGTTTGCACCAACTTTTTTGGAGCTGATTTTATGATTAAATGGCATTGGAATATTTGTAAATGTCATACAATGTTCCTTTGTGCTTCACATGTTGTCTTTGGACCGTTCCAGTACCCCTTGTTGATTAAATTGAATGATCAAGAAGATAAGTAGTTGTCTAGCTGAACTAGATTGATTGCACAACATGGAGAAGAACATTAATATGTTTTGGGTCCTATTTATCTTTTGCCTTGATCCGCTTTCACTTTCCCTCCACCACGAAAGCGTTTGGGGCCAACCTAGTTGGCCATTGCACATTTCATCATTGTTGATTTGAAGAAGATTGTTGAACTTGCAGAAGTTATAAATGAAAGATCAAATAATTTGGAGGATTGATCAATGTGTGGAAGTGTGTTGTAGCATGAAGCATGGGAACAAAATGCCTAATGTACACTAGAAGCAGTGAGCTAAATGTATCTATATTCAGATGTGCCAAAAGGTTGTTAGAAGCAATGTGCTAAAGCTTACTGGTGGTCTAATTGTGTTGCAATGGATATTTAATTGTATTGCATAATATTATGAGGATGCAACCTCCTCTTGTAAGTGTTATCATTCTTCGAAAGTAGTGAACTTCCTTTGATGTAGCCATAAACCAATTATTTTAGGAAGTAGTTGCTTCCTTAGGCTGCGTCCCTAAAACAAAGTTGTGTACCTATTCTATATCATGAGATTTCTACACGTGAGTTTCCCTCATTGGGTTTTCTACATAAATATGATGTTCTCGTGTAATTGTATGGAATGCTTTGTTCTTTAAATGTTACATTGTTGACGATACATGAAGTAAAGGTTTTAACATAAAAAGAAAGTAAAAAAATTAATGATGTACTAACACATGCAACACAAACTAAAAGGATTTAGATTGAATAGAAATTTTTTTATTATTAAAAATTACAAAATGCTCAACCGTTCCATGTCTCATCCTACTTAACTGGATTAATGTTGCTCTCAATTTGTCTATGCATATCAAAGATCGGCACCATCATACCAACAATAAGACTTTTTAGTTTATGTTGTGTCATTTATGTCTTTATTAAACATAACATTCAACATAGTAGTACAAGCTCAAATTAAAGGTATGGTGTTTTCTATTTAAAGGCATTATTATCGAACATTCCAAAATCAACATTAACATGTAGACGAAACGATTGGCATAATTTAATATGTTTTTGATAGTCAATTTAACATTGACAAATTCTTAACCTACCAAGAATTCTCAATAGTTCCCAAATCCAACAAAAACCTCTATAATTCCATACTCAAATTTAAGGTAACCTTCCTGATTTTAACAATTTATATTAGTATTCCTGATTTAGAAATGGTAAAAAATACCATACCTAAAATCAATTCCATCAAAGAGTGTTGTCCTCAAATTGTGTACTTTTCAAAGAACAAAGTTGTCATGTTGGCATTTGCTAGAAACTTCACAACAACATAGCTTTGATAATCCAACTTAGGTTAATGTCAGTCATACCAACTCTAATATTCATCAAAATTACTAATCTCAAACTATATCTACAGTACCCCTAAATTGTTATATCATTCATTTGTCAACTGCATAAAAAATACTTTTATTACAACAACAAAAAATATAGGTAATCATTATTACATGATTACAATACATATGATTTACATTTATCTTTTAACTCAGATTATTATCCAATCCACTCCTAAATTCATAAGCCGTAACTCACAATCAACTAACCAACAAATTCTATTATTGTAATATTAGAAATGCAAGTACTTGCCACTACGTGGTTCATGTTATTTAATACTATCAACACCAATGTTAAATATGTGGGATGACAACATAATTTTGCAATGCTACAAAGAGGGAAATAAAAGGGTGCCTCATGTCGTAAAGATGCTATGGAAAAATAACAAAGATCATTTGAGGGAAAGGCAATCTTGAAACATAAAGATATGAGTCAAGCAAAAGTATTACTCATACCAAACAAAAGAAGAAATGCAAGTACTTGCCACTATGTGGTACATGGTGTTTAATACTATCAACACCTTTGTCAAAAATGTGGGATGGCCACATAATTTTGCAAATGCTACAAAGAGGCAAATAAAAGGGTGTCTCATGTCGCAAAGATGCTATGGAAAAATAACAAGATCATTTGAGGTGAAGGCAATCTTGAAACGTAAAGATACGAGTCAAGCAAAAGCATTACTCATACCAATCAAAGCAAAAGCATTTTTGGAGTCTGAATTATAGAAGCTTAAAGCTTATGGGATTCAGCAAGTTAAGCAATAATTTATGTAATATAATGCCTTCGAAACATGTATGTAAGGGTATTTTGAAACCTATTCTTTAATATATATAAACACAACTTGCAGACCTATTTTGGTACAAATCATTACGGTATTCTCAATCATCTGCTATGTTGGCATTCTGCATGGACAACATATTCAACTCTTTTTCACGTACAATACAAATGAAGGCCAATAAATCGCTTTGATCTTTTTCGATATTTGGCAATTCTACGGTTGGAACTTCCAGCACAGGAAAACTTACAGACCTGTTTTGATACAAACATTACACTAATTCTCAACCATCTGCTATGTTGACATTCTACATAGACAACATACTTACCTCTTTTCACATACAATACAAATGAAGGCCAATATATATCGTTTTCCTCTTTCTGATGTTCAGCAGTTCCAAGATTTGAACTTCCAGCATACAAAATTTCTTTGTTTCAAATTATAAATGTAAGCAAAGAAAGTTTGGTCAAAACCAATTGGGGTGGATACCAATTTACGAAAATACCATGAGGAATTATTGGCTTTTGTCCAGACATATCTATCAGATCATCACCATTTAGTGGAAGATGATACCAATTTATCTTATAACCATTGCAGCAAAAGTCCACCACCATGATTCCTGACAACTGAGTTAGGATCAATAAGCTCGTGTCAATGCTTCAACCTCTAGCCCCTCATCACTACTGCTTAGAGAAGTGATTCTACAAATTTCAAACATATAGACCCAAAATGACACAACTGCCCAAGACTGAAACTTTGAATAAATGAGAATGAAGTAACCAACAAAACAACACTCTAGAAAAATTATTCAAAAACGCAGACAAAAGAGGTCACTAACTCTTTAAGATTCAAAGAATCTTTGACTACAATACTTTCTACAAATAAAAGAGTGAAAATGCTGTCATCCCTGTTTCAAAACCACTTCTTATTGTTACAAACACAGATAATTGCCAGTTTTATAGGTGTTTTCTCCCAAGTAAAAGTCTGTAAGCCCTTCAGAAACAGAAGTGACAGTAATTCCAGAAAGTGTGTGCCCTTGGACAGCAAATTCTACACGACCTATAATTTCAGGTTCTTTCCTGAGAGGAGCCTTATCTGTGGAGTCCTTTGTCTCAGAGTTGACTGGCATCTGAGCTCTTAAGCAACCAGGACGACCTTGCAGTGCGATCTCCTGAACATGCCATCTTAACTCTTGGCTTTGCCGGTTCAAAGTAGCTTTAGGGGATGCTTTCAATAATGTAGGATCCTCTGGCAATTTCACAATGAAAACTACATCTTTAAGAGATGTAGGTAAAAATGGATTGGCTACATATTGTATCATTAAGGAGAGCAAAGTTCCACTTTGACGTGTGAGCAATCGAACCCTCAAAGGTAGAGGAGTAAAACGGGGCTGAAGACGATATTTCAAAATTGTCAAAGGATCTTCTGAAACTGGAGTTCTGATGTGAAATAAACCCTTCCCTAGGCTGCTTACAATGGCATCCTGCAAGATAGCACTCCTGATGCCAGCTGATCCATCAAGTCGAAATGAAAACTCATTATCCTTGATGCTGGAATCTTTTGGGGATGTAGTCTTCAAGAACAGTGTACCCTGAACTCCTATCTTTTTGAGTACTGATTCTTTGAACTCAGCATTAACCTCCTCATGCAGGTATAATAGAGGACCTTTGTTTGTAGATGCTGTTCCTGCAGTCAGAGCTTCCCCAGGAGGAAGAGTTGGTCCAGATGATGTCTTTGATGTTGTCTGTCCACTCTCTAACAATTCAAGGCCTCCAAGCCCTTTTGTACTCGTTGCTTCTATAGTTGCTCCAAATTCAGACGCATCCAAACCTCCACCAAAGGCATCATCCAGACCTTCAAATGCCTCAGCTAATGAGGCCTGCTCATTACCAAACTCAATTCCTCCATAGTCTCCTTCAAATCCCTCCACTCCAATAAATGTGGACTCTGCTGTTGAACTTGTTTTCAAGGTTGTAACTTCCAGCTCAGCAAGAGCTAATGTGACATCAGATGGTGACTCTTTGTTCTTTTTAAATCCACCTGCAAGTTCATCAGTTTTGTTTACAGCATCACTAACTGCAAAAGGATCCTCATTAGCTGGTTTTTCAGCTGATTTCTGTTGTGATGTCTGCGCTGCAGAGCTTTGTGGGGCAGGAGTAAGAGTTGCTGCCACCTCATTACCAGCAGATAAAGTCTCTTCTGGCAACTCAAACATAGCCTGTGAGAGAACTTGTACATTTGCCTGGTGCTCGAGAGACTGTCCTTCTAGTTGATTCCAGCTTTCTGCACCACGTACACGATTCTCTGCATCTATGGCCGAAAGAACCATCTTTGCAATACCCTCCCCATGCATAGATGCTAAAATAGTTGCAAGTCTTGTGCTACTTGCCCCACGTAAAACTATATCGAGAGCCATGTAAATCTCTGTATACTTGCGATGAAGCTTGTCAGGAGTAACATCAACACCTCTACAAGCAGCCACAACTACACTTACCGCTTGATTTACTATTCCAGTGCATTCAAATACATTGACAGTATCATCCTGATCTGCAGTTGTAATACCAAGAACATAGATGCTATTCACCAAACGGTATACTATTCGATATTTGCTCTCCTTTCCAACTATTACTTGCCCGCTTGAGGCTGCCAAAGGATCATCACCAAGACTTTGATCACCATCATCAGCTGTAGTACTTTTTCCACTTGAAAAGGCAAGACGAGTGGCTTTAAAACTAGATACAGCTACCAATGCTCTTGCTGGAGGGAACCATTCACGGGTTTGAAGCAGAATGTCAGGTCCTTTTATTGGCTGTAGAGAAAGTGCTAGGCATGCCATCCTACCTACTCCTACACAATAATTCCTTCAAATCTAAGAGCTTTGCCTTAAGTCTGTGACTGACAAATTAAGCTGCATAATAGAACCACCATTTTATCTAGTTAGACTGTAGTGATATAATAAGTGCTATGCAACATAACAATCCCATACAGGTAAGAAGGGAACTATGCAACAAAAGAATTAAGCCAAAGAAAAAGATTCCAAGATGCATTTGTGCACTAAAACTAAAAGCAAAAGAAATAGGAAATGTGACATACAGAGTCTACAAAAACATACTGAATAGCAAATGTGACATAATAGAGCCTACAAAAACATAATAACTTTAGAATTGAAATATATCACATATCACAGATAGCAGGAGTTGATTTTTAGCACGATTGTGTGATACACATTGACAATGGTTCAAAGATAATAATAATAATAATAATAAGACAATAACTATCCTGTCTGAAAGCCAATAAAAGTTATTTTACTTGTTGAAGGAGGCTCGACTGGAAAAGCTGCACCTGAGGTACTCTTTCCTGATAATAGCCTTCTTCAACCTTGTAACAGATTTCCTAGCACCAAGGCTTCACTAGTTGGTTACCTTGTTTGCAATAATCCACATGCCAAAATTTTATCTACATAAGCATAATCTATTTTGAGAATCACAAGCAGTGGGCAACTGATGCACTCTCATTTGAAGGCAAATGCGATAGAATTCCTAGGTTGCAAGCATTTTAAACATAAATCTATTTAAGGAGCTCAAAAAATGGTCAAAGATTAATCCAAATGACAATTTCAGTAAAACACAGATGCTGAGATAGTGGGATTAATGGAAACAAATAAGCCGTGTTAAGACTTAGTAATTTATAATTCTAGAGTAACAAAGATGCAAAAGTTTTTAAACCAATGTTATTAGCCTTTGACAATCATAAACCTGCAGAAGTCTCCTATCCTTCCATCTAGTGACATGTCCCATTCACATTGAGCCACAAATTGCCATCATACATTTTTTGGTCATATCCATCACAGTTTTACATGGACTGGGGTCTCCGATAACTTTTCGGACTCTACATAAAAATTTAGAAGAGACACTATTAACCAACAACTAAGGGATTCCTCCAGAAGACTCAATTCTCATAGATAAAATCCAAGAACTCAAGACATTGAACGAGAAGGTTAATCATGAGACATTGTTGTCATCTACTTCCAACAGTATTCTTGGCTCTGTTATCAGAACCTACCAGAGCTTGTTCAAATCTGTCCAGATCTGGATTTTTTGGACTGGCCAGATCTGTCTGGAATTTTTATTTCCTATAGAAATTTACCAGATTTCCAATTTTTTGGCCTGCCAATCTGAATGGAACTTTCAAACCTGATAACTACGATTCTCAGAAGATGCCTCCAACAAATATCTGGACATGTTTCAACTTTCCCTTCATAACTAAAGGATAGGGAAAAAACCCTCCAGAATCCAAGCACATCAACCACAGTCAAAGCTACTTGCCTTTTGCAACATTCTTTTTGCCACTGGTTTACAAACATCTCGAAGAGCAGAAAAAAACACTTTCATCATCTCCACATGAAGCTACTTGCATCATTGCATTTAGCCTTGATTGCTTCATCTTCAGCAGCAGTCACAAATTCTCAAGTGCAAATCAAAACATCTACCTCTTATCCACAAAAAACTAGTTGCATCATTCCATTTAGCCTTGATTGTTTTGTCTTCAGTGGTGATCAAATATTCTCAGGTCAAAAACTCGTTGCAGTCAAAGCTACTTGCCTTTTGCAACATTCTTTTTGCCACTGGTTTACAAACATCTCGAAGAGCAGAAAAAAACAATTTCATCATCCCCACGTGAAGCTACTTGCATCATTGCATTTAGCCTTGATTGCTTCGTCTTCAGCGGTAGTCACAAATTCTCAAGTGCAAATCAAAACATCTACCTCTTATCCACAAAAAACTAGTTGCATCATTCCATTTAACCTTGATTGCTTTGTCTTCAGTGGTGATCAAATATTCTCAGGTCAAAAACAAAACATTTTCCTCTTATCCACATTAAACTACTCATTTCATTGCCAGCTTTGATCAACTCACATTTGGTGGCGTTAAAAAGATACACTCATGTTTAGACTCAAGAGTATGATTTGAAATTCATAATAATAGTATGACGGATGACCTGAGTTTCCTCAAATTTAATGTCTGATGTTGACATGATAGGTTTAAGCCTTAAGGACATCTTATGCAATTCAAGTCACATGCAGAATGCAATTTGCTTTTGTATGACAAGTTTTGAGAATTTTACATTATAATATACGGTCCATGATGTATGATATGTTCCTTGGCTGTTAAGCTACACAGCCTCCACTAAATGCACCCTTACTACTCGAGAACGGAGAATTGAACAGTCAAACAATGATAGGATATCAAACTAGTGTTCATAATTCAGATCCGAGCAAGAAGTTGGGGCATTAAATATTTCCACCCACTGCTGTGTATTCAAATTTGCAAATCAGACGTTTCTTGCATACAAACAGAACTGAATTTATGTTTCTCCCGTAAGGGTTTCTCCCACATAAATCACTGTGTTATGGTATGCATGATATTTATTTTTATTTCTATTCAATTTCTATACCTATAGGAAAGATCTGAAAATTATTGAATTACCATTCTCTCAAGATTAATGTAGGAAATTGACCTGCTACCTTCAATTCCTTACAATTACAAATTAATGAATGGCTGCAGGCAACCCTAGGGTTTATATGGTATTTAATTCCTTATAGATTTGAACCTAAGGATTACACAGCATTAGATTTCCACAGTCCATAATGGTAAATGTGCTTAGTTTCTGGATTCAACTGTGTAAGAGTTATTTGCATCAACGTTTCGGATCGCACTCCAAGATCCATTATCAGGATGAAAAAGCTGTAAAAAGAAATAGTGATCCGAAACGTTGATGCAAATATCTCTTACACAGTTGAATCCAGAAATTAAGCACACTTAGCATTAATCTGCTTATAGACCTGACCCTAGGGTTTACACAGTTTTGTTTCATTTGCAGATCTGAAGTTCCCTTCTATGATAGGTTAGTACTTGACACAATGGTGGATCTGGCATTAAACAGACTTAACCTGGGCTGATCAAATGTGTTGCACTTGCCCCTTTCACATCATCATTGGCTGTTATACACTATTCTGGTGATTGGCTATCCAATTTCTCTACTTGTTCAGCTGAACTAGGGGTCTGAAACACAATCTAGAACAAAACCTGAAATTATCTGTTCCACACATTTGAAGACTCCACATTGGCCAGGTAGACTTAAAAGCAAATAGTGATATAATGATTCACCCATTGGTGAAGAGATTAGTGATTCAGCCTGATTAGTCGTTGATTTACATCCTGGATCGGGCTAGCTTTATTACAGTTAGTAGGGCTTCTCCTGTCATGTATAACACTCAGATTTCAGGTGCACTGATATAAGCAGATTCAATGTATCTTGGTAGATGACAACAGTGGGGTAATCTGGGCTAAACCTTCCTGCAACAATGGAATTCTTTGAGAGATTTCTGCAGATCTAAAAATGACTCCAACTGAGATCACACCTTAACAGATGAAACTATAGGAGGCGATCAGCAATGCTTGGACTCTTTTGTAATGTCCCAACATAAAAATTGATAATTGTTCAAGAATGTACGCTCAACTGTAAACCCTGAATGTTCATCCAAATACATTGATGCATGAAAGCAAGGGTTTTTGTCCCAGCAATTGTAGTTTACTAGGAAATTCAAACACTCCAAAAATATATAGATTGCACCCCTAGAATGAAACCTTGAGTGCCCTTATATACCAAATTGGAATAATACGTAGTTGCAGGGTTCAGTCCCTGGCACCCTCAGTACTGGTCCAGTTCAAACCCGGTACTGGTCCTTGTCTGGTATGCCTGCGGGTCTGGCCAGTCAATCAAACCATGGAAGACATTAGTTTTTCTACTTCTATAGATAAATATATGCTATGATGGTATGATCATGATGCTATGATTACAAGTTTATGATGTTTTTGTTGTTTATATGATACTCTAGCATTGTAATCTTAATTCATGCTTCTAAGTTGCATATATGTATACATGAACCCAAATGAAGCCAAAACCCCATTTAAAAATTTTGCCGTACCAGCAACTTAGGAAGAATCCACATGAGGCCAAGCCGATTTGAAAATTAATTCTGTGTTTTTAAAATTATTTATCAATAATATTAATATTGTTTTTTACTATAATCAGCAGCCTAACAAGGGGGCTGACCCTTACACAACAACAGCTTGAAGGTGTCAGAGAATAACAGCACTAAAACAGGGGTCTGGCTTTTACAGGGCATGAACGGCTTATTAACAACACACGAACATAACAGGTGCTGTCAAAAACAAAATACAAAATAAACAGTACACTAGCACAAAGGCTAGTAGCCCTCTCAAGAATGGGAGGGCCGGTCAGTCACCACTTGTGGAGAAGAGTGTGAGTTTGAAGAAATATTTTTCATGTGTTGTCAGACAACTGTCCAGGCGATGCTGTCCATAGGATCCCTTCCACAAGGGGGGGCAACTGATAAAACTCCATTTGGACATCTGTTAGCACAATGGCCAGAGTGCTGTGAAAATTGTACATTGTCAGCTGAAGCTTGGATTAGAGCAAGATAAAAAGGCAAAGAATGGTCCACATGGCCAAAGGGGGCCACACTAGTAGGAGCAAGAGTGGTATCCACATAGTTTACAACAAGGGTATCACCCAGAATAGCAGCAGGAGCATGACCTGAATTTGTAGCAGGAGCATAACCCAGATTTGCAGTAAGAGCTTCATCCTCATCGTCAACCTGTGAGGAGTTGTAATGTACCGATCCACTAGTCCCGCCTAAGCACTCTGTAATTCGTTGTATGGAGGTAAATTTAGCTGATGCAAGGGACCGTTGTTCTTACCGTGGCTGGAGGTGACTGTACAGTTGCTGGGGAGGGCCAAAGGGGACCACACTAGTAGGAGCAAGATTGGTATCCACATAGTTTACAACAAGGGTATCACCCAGAATAGCAGCAGGAGCATGACCTGAATTTGTAGCAGGAGCATAACCCAGATTTGCAGTAAGAGCTTCATCCTCATCGTCAACCTGTGAGGAGTTGTAATGTACCGATCCACTAGTCCCGTCTAAGCACTCTGTAATTCGTTGTATGGAGGTAAATTAAGCTGATGTGAGGGACCGTTGTTCCTACCATGGCTGGAGGTGACCGTACGGTTGCTAGGGAGGGCCGTACGACAACAAGGAGTGACCGCACAGGCCTGGAAGTGGTCGTACAGAAGAGACTGTATGCCCGTACGGTGGAGGTTTGGTGTGGCGCACGAGAGAGTAGGTGAGCCATACAGTGAGAGTGGTAGAGCCGTACGGTGCAGTAGTGGGGTGGCGTACGGTTGGCTGTGGCCATACGGTGGCAGTGTAAGAGCCGTACAATGAAGCAGTGCCAAGGATAGAGGTTGTACGGTATAGGTCGTACAGAAGGAATAGATGTCGTACGGTGGGACGTACGATTGGGGAAAAAGCACAGAGTTGCGTGATACCTTCCAGATGCTTATTTGGAAGTCCTTTCCTTCGCTGATCACGAAATATGTCTCTTGCAGACACAGAGCAATATGCCAGCCAAATATATTTTGCCAGAAAAGATCTTATTGAATTTATTGACAAAACTTCGGATTTGCTAGATCCGATACAAGCAGAACAGATAGAATAGGGTGAGGGTTAAATCCCACCGAAACTGCAACAAACCAAATAAGGAGGGTCTTTCACCTCTGAAATGGCGAATAGCAGAATCCCAACAGGAATTCGCAAATATAAATCAAATATAAATCTCAACATATAAAATCCAACCTACACACCGAGCATAAATACCCGTCGGGAAAACTCCCGAGAGTGCACAAAAGAGCCGACAGCGACAACTACACCTACGCCAACAAATAAAAATGGGCCCAAGATAAACTAAATCGATCGGAACCCAAATACAATAATTTTATTAAAAATGGAGACATTACAAATCCTCGCCGCCCAAAGATTGCTTGCCCTCAAGCAATCCATCATCAATACTCCAGGATTCCAAACTAGGCGCGGACATTGATAACTGTATCCACTCAAACCCTCAAGCCGCAACAAGACCACGTGCATGCGCTTGGAAGTAAGTGAGAAAAGTAACTCTCCATCAAGCTTCCGCTGCTCCACTCTGATATAATTGTTGCCATGCCCAAAGTCACCAAAAGCCCAATGAAACCAAACATCAAACTCATCGATCCTCAAATCCCAAGCCAAGTGTGGACGTTGGTAGTAATATCCGTTGAAAATTTTGTGCTGCTTTTGGACCATATGCACATAGTTGGATTTAGTTGGGATGAGTAAACCATCATCAAGCTTTAACTATGTCACTCTGATATAAATATTGCCATGCCCTTCACCAGGATCCCAACAACGCCAACCCATGAAATCTTTCACACCTTCATGTTCAACAATCTTTTCCAGTATGGGCATAGACATAGACGTTGATGCCGATAACACTATAATGTTTTGAAGGTGATCTTTGCCCGGATGTAATTTTGTTAGATGTGCGGAGGTAAATCTCGGCCCGAAGGGAATCTCGATCCGAAAGCAATCTCGGCCCAAAGGGGATCTCGACCTGAAGGCAATCTCGACTGGAAGGGGATCTCGACCCGAAGGAAATCTCGATCCGAAGGCAAACTCGATCCGAAGGGGATCTCGACTCGAAGGCAATCTCGGCCCGAAGGGAATCTCGACCTGAAGGCAATCTCTGCTCGAAGGAGATCTCGACCCGAAGGCAATCTCGGCCCGAAGGGGATCTCGTTCCGAAGGCAATCTCGACCCGAAGGGAATCTTGGTCCAAAAGGGATCTCGATCTAAAAGAAATCTTAGTGGCGAACAAAGCCTCGGCGGTAGACAAGGCCTCAACGATGAACAAAGTCTCGGCGACAAACACAACCTCGACGGTGGATAGAGTCTCTGTGGCGAAGAGAACCTTGACGACGGACAAAGCCTCGGCGACGAACATAGCCTTGGCGGCAAACACAGTCTCGGCGACGAACACAACCTCAGCGATAGACACAGCCTCGACGACGGACACAACCTCGATGACAGACACAGCCTCAGTGACAGACAAGGCCTCGGCGACGAACAGAGCCCCGGCGTCTCGGCGACAGACACAGCCTCAGCGGCAGACAGAGCCTCGGCGACGGACATAGCCTCAGCGATGGACACAGTCTCGGCGGCAGACAGAGCCTTGGTGACAGACACAACCTCGGCGACAGACACAGCCTCAGCGACGGACACAATCTCGGCGGTGGACAGAGCTTCGGCAGTGGACAGAGCTTTAGTGACGGACAGAGCCTCGGAGACAGACACAGTCTTGGCGGCAGACAAAGCCTCAGCGACGGACACAGTCTCGGCGGCAAACATAGCCTCGACGACAGACAGAGCCTTAACGGTAGATAGAGCCTCGGTGGTAGACAGGGCCTCGTGTAAAGCATCACCTTTATCGTCGTCATCAACTTTCTCCCACTTGTGCAAATGAGATATTAGTTTTTCTTCACAATGCTTGAATACATTACTGACCAATCTACATGTTGCCATAGACAAAACACATTCTAGATTACGAACAACCCACAACATAGATATGATAGGTTGGGATATTTCATCCATCTCTTCAATGCACGAAATCATAAGGCTCTCCATAGCAACCAAAACCTTACTATCATGACATTCCTTGATTGTGACCAAGAAGTGATGAAACATATCATGGATCAAGTCTTGCAACTCCAAATCTAAGAGGAGGTTACTTACTTTGACATTTGCACAATTCTCCAATATTGTAGATCTCCTACCAAAAGGGTCACCACTAAAGTCATCAAGAGTTTGAAAGCTGTCGACGATCAAATGCAATATCTCTATCATGGTGTTGTCATCATACGGTTCTCTAGGAGCCCAGACTCTCAAAATCTCACTAAGACATGTTGCAGCTGCCAACTTCATTTCCTTGTCATGATGTCTCAAAAGCCTGGGTTGCCTTAAGGCATCCTTAATTGGAGAAAGGATCCTCTGTATAAATCTTGAAAGTAATTTGGTCAACCTTACACTAACATACTTCCAATATATCTAATGGAAGATCAATACCCTCGCTGAGCTCTTTGTTAATCCTTTGAAGTGCCTTCAACCACCATTGTCCATAACTATTGGGCGCCATAGTGTGATCCAAATCCCAAAATCTCTCAATCATCCCAACAGGCTGGCAAGATCACCAACTCTGATACCACTGTAATGTACCGATCCACTAGTCCCGCCTAAGCACTCTGTAATTCGTTGTATGGAGATAAATTTAGCTGATGCGAGGGACCATTCTTATCGTGGCTGGAGGTGACCGTACGGTTGCTGGGGAGGGTTGTACGACAACAAGGAGTGACCGCACATGCCTGGAAGTGGTCGTACGGAAGAGACTGTATGCCCGTACGGTGGTTTGGTGTGGCGTACGAGAGAGTAGGTGAGCCGTACGGTGAGAGTGGTAGAGCCGTACGGTGCAGTAGTGGGGTGGCGTATGGTTGGCTGTGGCCGTACAATGGCAGTGTAAGAGCCGTACGGTGAAGCAGTGCCAAGGATAGAGGCCGTACGGTAGATGTCGTACAGAAGGAATATATGTCGTACGGTGGGACAAGGTGGGCCGTATGGTTGGGGAAAAAGCACAGAGCTACGTGATACCTTCCAGACGCTTATTTGGAAGTCCTCTCCTTCACCAATCACTAAATATGTTTCTTGCAGACACAAAGCAATATGCCAGCCAAATATATTTTGCCAGAAAAGATCTTATTGAATTTATTGACAGAACTTCGGATTTGCCAGATCTGATACAAGCAAAATAGGCAGAATAGGGTGAGGGTTGAATCCCACCGAAACTGCAACAAACCAAATAGGGAGGGTCTTTCACCTCTGAAATGGCGAACAGTAGAATCCCAACAGGAATTCGCAAATATAAATCTCAACATATAAAATCCAACCTACATGCCGAGCATAAATACCCGTCGAGAAAACTCCCGAGAGTGCACAAAAGAGCCGACAGCGACAACTACACCTACGCCAACAAATAAAAATGGGCCCGGGATAAACTAAATCAATTGAAATCCAAATACAATAATTTTATTAAAAATGGGGACATTACAAGAGTCCTCAAAGGTAGAATCAAAAATTTGAATGCTCAAATGATCATCATTTGCATCCTTTCACCAAGAGGCAACACCTTTACAACGCAAAAGAGAACGATCTGTAGCTCGATATCTAGTAGAGAAGCAATGCCGACAACAAAAGGGGAGGCCCTCATAATCTAGCGATTGAGTCCAAGGCCTATCACCAACCATGAGCACTACGTCCCCCAACAGTGTTGTGGAGATATCCATGTCTACCAAAATGTGGGCAAATATAGTGGCCCAGCGAACCCGTAATGACCCCTAAATGACTCTCCTTGTAAAATTCAAATATTTGAATTTTATAATATTTTCATATAAATAACAAATAAATTATTTTTTTAAATATACTTAAATTATTATATGAGTTAAACAATAAAATTATATTGATTCACAATTATAAATAAATATATTTATATTTTCAATTCAATACATATTAATTATATTTAATAATAAATAAATAGATCTACTATCATCGAAATAAACAAACATTGAATTACAATTATATTTTATAATAACAAATAAACATTTTCACTTTTCATAATAGACGAATTACAATAAATAAATATTTATATCTTTTAAAAGATGCGAAAACATAAATTGCGATTAAAAAGAAATGACATACGTAAATATTAAAACTCTTACCACTCAACCAAAGGCCACGACCGAAGGTCGTGACCTGTAATCACTTCCTCCAGCGTACATATATGGGAAGAAATAGAAGAACGGAAGGGGGACATCAACACGAGAGTTAGAGAAGAGAGTAACAGGTGTGCACGCATAGGACACGGAGAACAAAGAAGAACGAATAAAGCACTCGAAGAATCCAAGTGACGTCAGGTTATAAAGCACGCCAACAAGGAGAATATTCCTCTACAAGGATTGTCAACCCAGGGTCTCAACACAGAGACGTAGGCGACTGGAGTAGCAGGGATATGTATGCGTTACGAAACATTCAATTCAAAAGAGACAATAACCAGTAGCAGGCCATTGTATGGATCAAAGATCTCTATTGCTGCAGAGAGATATTAGAGGTAATCAAAAGTGATTATTTATTTCATATTAGAGATGAACCATTTGTATATCGATAAAAACTTGTAAAAGATAATCGAGGACCAAGTAAAACTTGGCAGAGGACATTCATATGAATGTCAAGTTCGCCAAATAAGGGGACTCAAAGACTCGAGATGATCTCGATAGAGAACATTCATAAGAATGTTGTGATTCCATTGGGAATCCAGAGAGGGATAATAGAGAGTCCCTAGAGATAATATATATATTATAGTGGTTAAACATATGCATATGTAAGAGAAGAGAGACTCGATTGGAGGTGGGATCTTCGCTGAGTATTATGGGATAATGAATTTATTCATTAACAGAGATCCTAGAGGCCTTAGAAGGATTGCTCTCAACATGATGATTACCTAATTGAGAATTGTCTCACTAGAGAATTAGGTAAATCGGAGAAGGGATTGCCTTCTAAGGATTAGGTGGTTTTAGTATGGGAAGTAGAATATTAAATAAGTTAATCTATATTTGTTTTCTTATTAATCATTCAAATAACATTATATTATATTGGCATCTACTAACTATTGTTACAGGTTCTAAGTTCCAACACGTTCGGAAGAAGCCGGGACATTACAATGGTATCAGAGCATAATCTTGCCATCCTGTGAGTTGGGGCTTATGCAAACTTATGAAAGAAGAGCGAAGAAAAAGACAATGAATGAATTAGCCAATGAGATGAGATCCTATATGGAACAAACAAATCAAACGTTGATAAGCCAAATGGAGAAATCAAATCAAGCCCTCCTCCAAGCTTTACAAAACATGGGGAATTCAATCAATAATTTAAAAGGCCATTCTCACCAAGGGAGAGAAACTAGTACAAATCACTCAGAGAACAACCATTTGACCTCTAACAGTGGGGTACCCCAACCCCACTTCCTACCTAGGGAAGGGTCCCCAAGAGAAGAGGAAGGAATAGAACAACCTATGACCTGAACAAAAGACATAGCAAGGGCTTATGCGGAGTTAGACTCTCATATTAGAGAAGTAGTATCATTTAGAGAATTTTGTGAAGATAAGCGAAGGGAGACATCCAGGAGACATGTAAATAAAGAACTCAAACACAAAATGAAAAAGGTAACACTTCCAAACTTTGATGGGCTAGGAAAGATCACAGCCCATACATGGTTGCAAAAATTGAATACTTTCTTTACCTTAAGTCCCATGACAGAAGAGGATGCCCTTCAATTCGCAATACTCCACTTAGAAGGAGCAACACTTGAATGGTGGCACAATGGACTCACTTCCCTAGGACATCAAAATGTAAACTCTTATGGGGAGTTCTCTCAAAAGCTTATTAATAGATTTGATGAAAAAGATTCAAAGTGGTATTTTCAAGAATTAACGCATCTCAAGCAAAATGAAATAATGAAGAATATATACGTCAATTCCAAGGGTTATCAATAATGATTCCTGATTTTTCCCAAAAAAGACTCACTCATATATTCATAGAAGGTCTCAAGGAAACCACAAAGAATATGGTGAAACCCTTTGAACCGCAGACCCTAGAAGAGGTTATCAGGAAGGCCAAAAAGGTTGAATCTAATAATACCAGAGACTGATCCAAAAACTTCACCTCTAGGACCTTCCCTCGAGGTGAGGGAACAAGAAGAGATAACCAAGAGAAACCATGCTATTTGTGTAAAAAACCATGGAGCAGAGGACACAGATGCCAGCAAAGGGAAGAATTACTCCAAAAAAAATTATGCTTTAAATGTAAGGAACCATGGGAACGTGGCCATCAATGCAAAAGAGGTCAAGTAAACGAGATAGAAGAAACAAATAAAAGAACAAAACTTGGTGAATCAAAGCAAGGAACCTTAGCCGTCATCTCGCAAAACAAAAATAGGCCCTTACGAATTAAAGGCACACTCAAAGGGCAGAAGGTGATTGCCTTAGTAGACACAGGAGCTTCCCATGATTTTATTAGTAAGCACTTGGTAACCAAGAGAAGACTAAAAACTCAAGATTTCGAAGGTTTTAGAGTGGCACTAGCAAATGGATCCATAGATCATTGCACAAAAATTATTACTCAAGCAGAAATTACCACAGGAGGACATATAATTAAAAGAGATCTTTATGTAGCAAACATACAAAATGATATTATCCTAGGAATGCCATGGATAAATTCCCTCGGATGCTTTATCATGGATGGACCTAATCTTGAAATACGCTTTAAACATGACGGGAAAGAAATAACACTAAAAGGAATGCCAGATGGAAACCCAAGGATGGTATCATGTAATAAAATGGAGAAGATTCTAAGACATGACCAAGGGGAATGGGTAGCCCAGTGTATGGTCGTAGATAAAACCCCCCCTCATGAACAAACCTTCCATAGAGATATCCATCCAATCCTCGACAAATACAAAAGAGTATTTGAAGAAATTCCACCAGGTCTTCCCCCCAAAAGAGGTTTTGAACATGCCATCGAATTAGAGGAGGGTGCAAAACCAGTAATTACAGCACCTTATAGACATCCTTATAAATATAAAGAAGAAATTGAGAAAACTATCAAAGAACTTTTAGAAATGGGACATATTCAACCTAGCAGTAACCCGTTTGCCTCATCTGTAGTACTGGTCAAGAAAAAGATGGAACCATGAGAATGTGCATTGATTACAGAGCATTAAATAAAATGACTATAAAGAATAGATATCCAATCCCTAGAATCGATGAATTAATGGATGAATTACACGGGGCCTGCTATTTTTCTAAGATTGATCTAAGGTCAGGATATCATCAAATTAGAATGAGGGAAGAGGATGTATCAAAGACAACTTTCAGATGTCATTATGGACATTTTGAATTCTTGGTGCTCCCTTTTGGACTCACAAATGCACCAGCAACTTTTCAATCTTGTATGAATCATACTTTCAGACAGCAGCTGCAGAGATTTTTCCTCGTATTTTTCGATGACATCCTTATTTTTAGCAAAACATGGGAGGAGCATCTAAAACATATTGAAGAGGTTCTGAGTATTTTAGAAAAAGAATCACTATATGCAAAAATTTCAAAATGTGAATTTGGATTAGAGGAGATATTATATCTTGGGCATAAAATTAAAAAAGGGGGAGTAAGTGTGGATGAAGAAAAAATCAAAGTTATCAAGGAATGGCCAAAATTGAGAACCCTTACTCGACTCCGAGGGTTCGTCGGGCTATGCGGCTACTATTGTCGATTTGTTAAGGGTTTTTCAAAAATTGCAGACCCCCTTCAGATCTAACAAAAAAAGGAGCATTCACTTGGAATGATAAAACACAGCAAACTTTCGAACAACTAAAAGAAGTGATGAGTTCATGCCCAGTATTAGCCATACCAGATTTTTCTATGCCTTTTGAATTGCAATGTGATGCATCCGGAGAAGGCATAGGACATGTACTAATGCAAAAGAAACACCCTATAGCCTTTGAGAGTCGTAAACTCACAGGAGCCGAGAAACATTATTCTATATATGACAAGGAAATGTTAGCAATAATACATGCATTGGCAAAATTTCGGCAATATCTAGTTTGTGGAAGGTTCATAGTCAAAACAGACCATAATAGTCTCCGATTCTTCTTAAACCAAAAAGATTTAAATGACAAACAACAAAAATGGGTGAGTAAAGTCCAAGCGTATGATTTTGACATAGAATATGTGAAAGGAATAAATAATGGAGCAGCAGATGCATTATCAAGACGACCCCATATCAACACTATCTCTCATATCTCAGGTGATTGGAAGAAAGATATAATAGCAGATTATGCCAAAGATCCTTTTGCAATCACCATTTTGAAGGAAAGGTACCTAATGAAGACTATCGGGTTCTAGATGACATTATATTCTACAAAGGAAGGATATATGTGACCCCTCAATCCAAAATGAAGGGAATCATTATGAGAGAATACCATAATAACCCACTAGCAGGTCATCCAGGGTATTATAAGACATATAAACATATAAGAGAAAGATATTCATGGAAAGGATTAAAGGACATACAAAAACATGTGCAAGAATGCATGACCTGTCAACAAAATAAAACTGAACAATCACTTCCAGCAGGGCTATTACATCCATTGCCAATTCCAAACCAAAAATGGGAAAGCATATCTATGGACTTTATAACAGGATTACCCAAAGTTCAAGGAAAAGATAGTATTTATGTGGTTGTGGATAGACTCACAAAATTTGCTCATTTCTTTCCAATTTCTACGGAATACAAGGCAACCCATATAGCAAAAATATTCTTCAGGGAAATCTTCCAACTCCATGGGATACCCCAAAATATTGTAAGTGATAGAGACAGTAAATTCCTTAGTGAATTTTGGCAAGAATTATTCAGGCTATCAGGAACATCACTCACTCCTAGTACTAGTTATCACCCTCAAACTGATGGGCAGACTGAGATTGTAAATAAATGGATAGAGGGATACCTAAGAAACTATGTCACAAGGCAACAAATAGCTTGGATCAAGTGGCTACATCTAGGAGAATATTGTTATAACACTACATACCACATGTCAATAGGAATGAGCCCATTTAAAGCACTATACGGATACGAAGCAACCACTTTTGTTGGATTGATCATACCAGGAAGCAAGGTACCCAGTGCACAAGAATTCATCCAGAGGAACATAGACATCATGAAGGCCCTAAAAGAGAAACTACATAATGCCCAAAATCAACAAAAACTCTATGCCGATAGAAATAGAGTCGAAAGATCTTTTGTGGAAGGAGATCTAGTGTTCTTGTGACTACAACCATACAAACAGACCTCCATTAAGAAGAATGGGACCGAAAAGCTTAAGCCCCGATTCTATGGACTATACAAGGTAATTCAGAAGGTCGATGAAGTGGCTTACAAATTGGAGCTTCCTAGTACTAGCCGAATTCATAATATGTTTCATGTATCAAGATTGAAAAAGGTTTTAGGGCAACAGGTAGCACCAAGTATAGAACTTCCTCCACTCGATGATGAAGGACAACTCATTTTCGAACCAGAGGTGATCCTTGAAACTAGAGAAAAGACACTCAAGAATAGAATTGTAAAAGAACTACTAATCAAATGGAAGGGACTCCCAAATGAAGATGCCACTTGGGAAAGAGAGGAGACCCTTAAATTGCTTGAGGACAAGCAAAATGGGGACGGAGGGACTATAATGACCCCTAAATGACTCTCCTTGTAAAATTCAAATATTTGAATTTTATAATATTTTCATATAAATAACAAATAAATTATTTTTTAAATATACTTATATTATTATATGAGTTAAACAATAAAATTATATTGATTCACAATTATAAATAAATATATTTATAGTTTCAATTCAATACATATTAATTATATTTAATAATAAATAAATAGATCTACTATCATCGAAATAAACAAACATTGAATTACAATTATATTTTATAATAACAAATAAACATTTTCACTTTTCATAATAGACGAATTACAATAAATAAATATTTACATCTTTTAAAAGATGCGTAAACATAAATTGCGATTAAAAAGAAATGACATACGTAAATATTAAAACTCTTACCACTCAACCAAAGGCCACGACCAAAGGTCGTGACCTGTAATCACTTCCTCCAGCGTACATATACGGGAAGAAATAGAAGAACGGAAGGGGGACATCAACACGGGAGTTAGAGAAGAGAGTAATAGGTGTGCACGCACAGGACACGGAGAACAAAGAAGAACGAATAAAGCACTCGAAGAATCCAGGTGACGTCAAGTTATAAAGCACACCAACAGGGAGAATATTCCTCAGCAAGGACCGTCAACCCAGGGTCTCAACACAGAGACATAGGCGACTAGAGTAGCAAGGATATGTATGCGTTACGAAACATTCAATTCAAAAGAGACAATAACCAGTAGCAGGCCGTTGTACGGATTAGAGATCTCTATTGCTGCAGAGAGATATTAGAGGTAATCATAAGTGATTATTTATTTCGTATTAGAGATGAACCTTTTGTATATAGATAAAAACTTGTAAGAGATAATCGAGGACCCAGTAAAACTTGGCAGAGGACATTCATATGAATGTCGAGTTCGCCAAATAAGGGGACTCAGAGACTCGAGATGATCTCGATAGAGAACATTCATAAGAATGTTGTGATTCCATTGGGAATCCAGAGAGGGATAATAGAGAGTCCCTAGAGATAATATATATATTATAGTGGTTAAACATATGCATATGTAAGAGAAGAGAGACTCGGTTGGAGGTGGGATCTTCGCTGAGTATTATGGGATAATGAATTTTATTCATTAACAGAGATCCTAGAGGCCTTAGAAGGATTGCTCTCAACATGATGATTACCTAATTGAGAATTGTCTCACCAAAGAATTAGGTAAATCAGAGAAGGGCTTGCCTTCTAAGGATTAGGTGGGTTTAGTATGGGAAGTAGAATATTAAATAAGTTAATCTATATTTGTTTTCTTATTAATCATTCAAATATCATTATATTATATTGGCATCTACTAACGATTGTTACAGGTTCTAAGTTCCAACACGTTCGGAAGAAGCCAAGACATTAGAAAACCGTAGCTTCATCCACCTTCAAGAAATGATTCTTCAGTACATTCAAGGTACTCACAATTATGGGATTCACTATGCAACGGGCATGGATTTTGACTTGGTGGGATACATAGATTTAGATTGGGCAAGCAATTCTCACGATCGCAAGTCTACTTCAAGTTATTGCTTCTCTTCACTTTGTTGGTCGAGCAAGAAGCACTCTGTAATTGCTCTTTCATCTACAGAGGTTGAGTATTGAGGAGCAATTAATGTTGCTACAAAGGCTATTTGGTTTCAAAACACTCTCATTGAGTTTGACATTGCTTTTCAAAAACCTAAAATCATCTTTTGTGACAACCAGAGTGCCATACAAATCTCTCGTAATCTAGTCCATCATCAGAAGACCAAACACATTGAGATCCACACGCACTACATTTGGGAGTTGATCCATGAGCAAATCATTGATCTCAAGTATTGTTTGACATCAACTCGAATTGTAGACATCTTCACCAAACCCTTCATTGAAAGCAAGTTCCTTCATTTGTGAACTTTGATGGGGGTGTCACAGGTGTCCACTTTGGAGGAGGATTCTTAGTCCTCTTTACTCTCTCTTTTGGGGGTGTTCTTTCTCTTTGGGGCAGCTTCTTCTCTTTGGGGGGAACTTATTGTACATTTGTACATGGGTACCTAATATGGTCTCATTTGCCAGGATCCATCGTTTTTTCACCCAAGTTGTGCTTAAGGGGGGATGTTAGTGTAGGTTTTTATTTCCTGGTTGGTTATTTATTTTCCTATTCCTAGGCTTTTCCTACACTTTGAATTAAGCTTGCTAAGGATAATTAAGCTAGTAATTAGTGGGAGCAAGTGCAAGGTGTCAGCTTCTTCCATGGGAGTTACGCTTATCTTTTTTAGGCTATTGTGGTGGTCTCTTCCCATTGGTTGTATTTGCCACCTCCCCCCTCTCTCATTTCCTATATATACTCACTCCTAGCTCGTCTTATTTCATTCTCTTGCACTGTAATTGCATTCTGCAGATCTTGCTCTTACATTCTCCTAATGATATTTTGCTTCTTTAAAATTTGCAATTCTCTCGTGGAGGCTAATTTTTTGTTGTTATTTTGATCTTGTATCATTTACATTCACAGTTTTATTTCTATTCGTTTGCACTAGTTATTTTGGGTTATTCATCTTTTCATATTCTAACACTTAATTCATTTATGTATTAGCATTCACTCTTTGTCATTTAAGCCTTAAGACTCTTATTCTTTTGTTGAAATTTTTGTTTGTACATATGTTTGCTCTTTTATCTTGCTTACAAATGTTATTAGATATCTACTATGGGCTCTCATAGTCTTGGAGAGATTTATGAAGCATTTGAAAACATGCTTGGATGAATGATGCAAGCAATTAATGCTAGGAATCTATATTTGGGATTGCATGAACATATAAAGTCCGTACAACAATGGAATATTATGAACATCCTATTTCACATGATAACCTTCACTCTAAATCCCCAATGGTAGGCACCAATGATTAGGAGAGTGTCTCCTAATGATGATGAAGAGGTGAAAGAAAGATTGTTAGAATTCACAATTGGTGAATTCTCACAAGCCCAATAATCATTTGCATGCAAATAGCTTGCCATGTACAAGAGAAAAACCTCAAACAAGAAAGTACTCTAAAAGCCCAAAGCAAAACACATATGTTGCAATGATGTTGAAATTACAAAGGGATCCATTACTTTTATAGAAAGCAATAGCGCTAAAATAGAAAAACTAACTCAACCTAAAAAAAAACCCTAGGATGCATGCATAAAATAAAAGAACTATTAAATGCAAACTAAAGCTTCCTAAATTTAGCTTAAGTGAAAAAAGAAAAAAGGTGACTTTATTAATTAATCAATATGATTAAATTAATTAAATTAAATAACCTTTTTACTCTAACAAAGATAATTGAAGATCCTACGAAGATGTATTTAGTGGAGGAATCCACTTTACTTCACACACAACAGCTTGCCTTTGCTAATCTTCATGTTCAAACATTCAACAAATCAAAGGCAAAGGTATATAGAGCTACATTAGCTCAAACCAAAGCTATTGGATCTGGACATGGCATGGCAAGGATACTTTCCATTTGCCTCCTTTTGCAGGATGTTAGTTCCTCTAATAGAAAAAGGGATTGGTCCACATGCATATTCATCCACACTACAAAGAGGAACATGTTTATCTCTCAATGAACAAAGGAGTTAGTGGTCATGCATAATGCCTCGTGAACTTCAAAATTAAATTGACACCTAAGTATTGACAAGCTCAAACTTGGATGTTGAAATTGGATGTTGAAATTACAAAGGGATCCATTACTTTTATAGAAAGCAATAGCGCTAAAATAGAAAAACTAACTCAACCTAAAAAAAAACCCTAGGATGCATGCATAAAATAAAAGAATTATTAAATGCAAACTAAAGCTTCCTAAATTTAGCTTAAGTGAAAAAAGAAAAAAGGTGATTTTATTAATTAATCAGTATGATAAAATTAATTAAGTTAAATAACCTTTTTACTCTAACAAAGATAATTGAAGATCCTACGAAGATGTATTCAGTGGAGGAATCCACTTTACTTCACACACAACAGCTTGCCTTTGCTAATCTTTATGGTCAAACATTCAACAAATCAAAGGCAAAGGTATATAGAGCTACATTAGCTCAAACCAAAGCTATTGGATCTGGACATGGCATGGCAAGGATACTTTCCATTTGCCTCCTTTTGCAGGATGTTAGTTCCTCTAATAGAAAAAGGGATTGGTCCACATGCATATTCATCCACAGTACAAAGAGGAACATGTTTATCTCTCAATGAACAAAGGAGTTAGTGGTCATGCATAATGCCTCATGAACTTCAAAATTAAATTGACACCTGAGTATTGACAAGCTCAAACTTTATGGTGGTATGTTGATCACGAAGATGCCACACAAATTGATGAGGATGCATAAGAGGGATTGGTGGATGTTCCATTAGATAAGGCAGGGATGAGGCAAAAGTATAGCAGCAGATCTTAGAATGTCTACATTTTGATGTAGAATCTAATTTTGATTTAAAAGAAGGATGATGCACAGGTACAACAGCAGATCTTAGCTTGTCTACTTTTTATCATTTTGTACTTAAAACGTTTTGGCCTCTTCATTTTGTTGTATTATGTATACATACATTAGTAATGAAAACTCAAATAGAACTGATGACACATTGAATGTTTGCAAGTTTCTATGCAGTCTACTTGCATGAATTCTCAATTCAGATCTAATGTTTCATAATATGATTCTATATTGTGTATGACGAATGGCATATATATGGTTAATTGAATTTTCCTGTATGTTTAAATTTTCCTTATCTTTAATTGCCAGCTCCTAGAAAAGGCATCCTATACCCTACCATACCATAAACACATCGCTCCCTTTCTTGTTGTTCCCATCCCAGAAACTTGATGTAACATTGCATTTTATGAATTGGCTATGGCAATACATGGTAACTGGTTATGCCAAGTAGGCATAGACAAAAAAATATGCTGGCATGGCATAATCCTATAACAAATCCTAGGGATGCATAGAAATAAGGATGTTGAAGAAGAAGAGCTTTAAATTACTACTAAATAACAAATGTGTTATAACCACCCTCTTTGGAAAAAAAAAGAAAAAAATTGCAATGCAATGTCATCATAACTTTTCGATCACAAAATTCCCAAGATGGGCAAGGTGAGAACATATAGTGTATAGGACAACACCAACTATCTAGATGCAGAAACTTGAAAGAAACACACTAGGTGGTAATGCTGGCCAAATCTTCACTTCATCAATGGCGTGTGCTATGCAAGAACTGAAAGGAAAACACTTCCACGTTTGTTCAGGGGAGTGTTCAATTACAAAACACGAGCAATACTCACTTAAAGCGGCGTGCAGTTACAAAGCACAAGCACTACTTGATTATTCAGTGGAGTGCAATTACACAATGCAGCAACTTCCACTTATTCAGTGGAGTGAGAAAATACAGTAAGGTGCATGACAAAGTCATCAGTGATACTATCATCCAAGGATTTGAGGAATGTAATTCTTCTGACCATTATACTTCTCCTAAGGTCATGGTGTTTGCATTCCCATCCCATAAGCACAAAAACCATTTGGGAGGGCCTCCATAAAAGTTTTGTCTCTTCCTCTTGCCAAGCCTTGGAAATACTTCCTTGACCCTCATTACTACAACATAGTCGAATGGGAATGGGATAGTGAGATCTCGATCGATGTTGATTATTGCATCATGCAGACCCACAAGATATTTTTCTTCAAAGAGTCTTTTGCAAAGTTCTTCTACAAACAACTTCTTCTCTCATGCAACTAGAATGCTATCAACAAACCCAAAACAAATGTCAGAATTAACTTTGGTTGCTTTTGAAGTGGGTATCTATGGACCTTCCTCTGTTGGGAGCGGGGGCTTTAGATCCACTCCTTCTGCGTTGCCTATCTCTGTAAGTGACCCCATTGTGGTTAATATTGAAACTAATATAGTTGATGAGATCTTCAAAAGTGCGGAGGACTTTTCCTCTAATGCTGCAATCTTTCTTTTTAGGGGTTTTTGGCCTTCACCTTCAGATTTGCATGCTTGGATTTCCAAACATTGGGAACCCATCTTAATTGATACTATTCAGATTTACCCTGTGGCAAAGGGTTTTTTTATTGCAAAGTTTGGAAATGTTGAAGATAGGAATACTATTTTGTGTGACAGTTGTTTCTCTTGGGAGGAGCGTTTCACCTTGATGGCCAAACCCTGGTATCAGGGGTTTGATCCTCTTTCTGAGTCCTTTAATAAAATATCCTTATGGGTGAGATTGTCGAATCTTCCCCTTCATCTTTGGCTGGATTTTGTATTGGAATATGTGGGGGAGGCTATTGGGGATTTCCAAATGGTGGAATCGGACTCCTCTAATGTTTTTAAGACGATGTATGCTCATATTCTTGTGGAGGTCTTCATTGTGGGAGCTTTTGCTCCCGGAACTTTCGTTTTCGCAAGAAAATTTGCCATCCTCCCTGCTTGTATGTTAGCTTCGTCCGGTGACTTACACAGAATTTTTAAAGCCAATTTCCACAGTTGTCCTCCCACCTTCCTTCACGCAACTGTCATACCGCCTCCCATACAGCTATAACCAACACCTGACGACTGAAGACGTGGCATCTGTTCATGCATAAGCATCCATATGTTTGAACCCTAAATCGGGAGATAATTCAGTCGATGCCTCTCCGCCAAGTCTCCCTACCTCTCTCCTCCACTCCATACGGTTCCCAACTGCGGTTTACAATTGATCCTTTCAAATGACGGTCGCCGCTTTCCAAATCACCTTGGCAATGTATATATACGACAATGGGCATTCCTGGATGATTTATCTGTGCTATGTATTTCCTCTATTCCTTTTGTTTCACAGGTAAATATACAAGACTGAATCAATTAAATTCAATTAATTTTATTTGCTATATCTCATTTCCGACCCGCTTAAAATTAGGGTTCCAATTTGTAGTGTCAAAACTCATTTGGGGTTCTTCTGTTTGTAAGTTTGTAGAACGTCGTGCCAAGCAGAAACCCCCTTTGTTTTTTCCCCACAACAGAGGACATAGTCTCAAACATAATGGCCTCCGCAGCTTCGGATAAAGGTGGAGATAGCAATGTTGTAAGTTCAGACTCCATCTCACAATTCTTATGCATTTTTTTATAATTGCAATGCGAGTTTTCCTATCCGTATCTGTAAATATTGTTGAAGATTGTAGCTGTGATAGAGATCTTTATCTCTGATTTTTAAAACAATTATAAACAGATTGTTTAATTGATGGAATGATATACAAAGAGCTAACGGGCTCATATATACAAAACTAAAGCTACAAAGAATAGCAACTATCTAAAGATAGATTGCAAAAGAATCATTATACGAGGATAGAGCATTAAGGAACTAGCGAATATTAGAAACATTCTAATACCCTCCCATAATGCTCAATCTGTCAATAACACCAATAGCCTCCCTGAATTTTACAAATTTATCAGAACTAAGAGACTTGGTGAAGATATCAGCAGACTGCTCTAAGGTAGGAACATACAGCAGCTGAATAGATTTGTCTTCAACCAGCTGACGAATGTAATGACAATGTGTTTCGACATGCTTGGTTCGTTCATGGAAGACTGGATTCTTGGCCAGTTTGAGCACTCCTTGACTATCACAGAATAGAGGAGTCAGTCTTGACTGAGGACCATGCATATCTGCAAGCATCCGTCGAAGCCAAACGGCCTCACAAGTTGCTTTAACTACTCCGCGATACTCTACTTCGGTGGACGATAGAGCCACAGCCTGTTGTTTCTTACTTGTCCATGTGACAGCACCGGACCCCAAATTGAACACATATCCAGCGGTAGACTTACGATCATCAACAGAACCGACCCAATCTGAATCTATGTAGCCACATAGTGTAGGATCAAAACTCTGAGTGTACAGAAGACCATAGTCAAGAGTACCACTAACATAACACAGGACACGCTTTGCAGTTGTCCAATGATCAGTCTTGGGCGCTGTCATAAAACTTGATATGTAGCTTACCACAAAACTAAGGTCAAGTCTGGTGGCAGTAAGGAAAATGAGGTTGCCCACTAGTTGTCTAAACAAAGATTCATCCACAACAGGTGAATCGGACTGAGCTAATAATTTGAGCCCGGGTTCCATAGGAGTGGGAGCAGGTTTGCAATCCTGCATTCTGAACTTGTCCACAAGACTTCTAGCATACTTGGACTGAGAAAGAAAGATATTGTGCTCAGTCTGCCAAACCTCAACTTCGAGGCAATAGTGCAAGAGTCCCAAATCTGTCATATCAAAAGTGCGGCACAAATCTTGTTTGATTTCAGTGATCAAATATGTTGAACTTCCAGTGATGATCAAGTCATCCACATAGACAACTATACACAATACATCATCACCTGTATGTTTGATATACAGGTTTGAATCCAATGGACTCCTCTGAAAGCCATGATCGGTTAGGTATTTATCAATTTTCATGTACCAAGCCCGAGGAGCTTGTTTCAGACCATAGAGAGCTTTGACAAGTTTACGGACTTTGTGTTCCTGACTAGCAACCTTAAATCTAGAAGGTTGCGTCATGTAGACCTCTTCCTGTAAGTCACCATTCAAAAAAACACTCTTAACATCCATCTGATGAACTTTCCAACCAAACTGAGCTGCTAAGGCAAGAACAAGTCGTATGGTGCTCATTTTAGTTGTGGGAGCAAAGGTCTCCTCATAGTCAATACCTTCCCTTTGTGAGAACCCTCGAGCAACAAGACAAGTCTTATACTTGTCTAAGGTTCCATTAGCTTTGTATTTTACCTTGTATACCCATTTACAGCTAACGGGCTTCTTCCCTGCAGGAAGATCAAAAAGGACCCAAGTGTGATTTTTCTGAATGCTCTTAAATTCAACTTCCATCGCTTGTTCCCACTTAGGGATACCTTTAGCCTTGGAATAAGTCTGGGGCTCATAAATACTATGAATGTTAACCATAAGAGCAAAATTAACTGGAGGGTGTTGTTTGCTCTTATTTCTAGAAAGTCTACCTTCGATGAGCTCATCATCCCTAAGATCACTAATAGTTTTAACCCACCATTTGGGCCAGAGAGTAGACAAATCAATCTCTGGAGGAGCTGGAGGAGGTTCAGGAGCAGCAATAGGAGTAGGGAGAGGATCATGGTCAGGGGCCTCAATAAATCAGCATCAGGTGCCCTAGGGCGAGCATTATCTATATCATCCCTCCCATCAAGTGGTGCTAAAGGAAGAGGAACACTTTGAGGTTGTTCCTCAGAACACTGCTCAGAAGAAGACAGAAAAGGTCCTCAAGTTTCATCAAAAACAACATCACGACTAAAGATAAGATGATCAGTGTCGATATCTATCAATCAGTAGGCCTTATGGTTGTCACTGTACCCTGTCATCATGAGTCTCTGACTCTTGGAATCTAATTTGGAACGTTTAGCATCAAGAATCCAAACATAGGCAAGAGAGCCAAAAATCTTCAGGTGGTTGATCTTGAGCTTACGACCAGACCACAACTCTTCTGGAGTTTTGTTCTTGACAGCCTGAGTAGGGGAACAATTGAGAAGATAAACAGCAATAAACACTGCTTCTGCCCAATACTTATTAGGAACACTCCTGTGTTGTAACATAGAACAAGCCATCTCAACAGTCGTACGATTGCGACGCTCAACAACACTATTTTGCTGAGTGTAGGGTGTGGTGAACTGGCGTTTGATGCCATGTTCAGCACAAAAACTGGAGAATGCAGTAGAACAAAATTCCCCTCCATCATCTGCTCTAAGAGAAATGATACTGCAGCCAGACTCGTTTTCAACCAACGACTTAAAATTCTGAAATGTACTAAAAGCATTTGATTTTTGTTTAAGAAAGTACACCCATATCTTTCTACTAAAATCATCAACAATAAGCAAAAAATATTTGCAACCAGTAACTGAAGATGTATTCATAGGACCACAAATATCAGTATGAAGTAACTAAAGTACCTGAGATGCACACCAAGAGTTGCCATCTTTGAAGGGAGTCTGATGTTGTTTGCCAGCTTGACAAGCGTCACATACTCCAAGATGTTGCGTCTGAATCGAAGGTAGGCCAAAAACAAGTTCCTCCCGGGACAGTTGAGAGAGATACTGGATGTTGAGGTGTCCATATCGTTGATGCCACAAGGTACTGAGAGATAAATCATGGGCTTCCATAGCTATTTCAGGAGAATCACCAGTGTCAGTAAGCTGATATAGGCCATGATCCTCTAGACCAGAAGCAATAGTAAGACGAGTCGCTTGATCAATAATGGAACATTTGTGGGCACTGAACACCACATCTAACTGAGGAGAATTTCTCATGATCTGACTCAGAGAGTAGATTGAGAGCCATACCAAGAACGTAGCATACATTGAGAAAGATGAGCTAACACCCACCAAACTGTATCTGAACATTTCCTCTGCCAATAATTTTGAACTCCTCTCCTCCACCAAACACAACTGAATCACTGTAGGGATGGAAGTCTGTAAACCAGTCACGTCAATGAGAAAAATTACGTGAAGCACCAGAGTCGATATACCAAGCAGACGACCGAGCTAAATCAGACGGGCTTTTAGCCATAAAAGCATAGAAAGCAGATTCCTTTTGCTCAGAATGTTCAGCAACATTTGCCTATTGATTTGACCCTCCCAACTTCTTTTGTTCGGAAGCGAGTCGTTGATGGCAATCTTTCTTCATGTGGCCATACTTATGACAGTAATGACACTGAACACCCTTCTGCTGATAACTGCCTGAGAATTGATGTGAACTGCCCTGTTGTGATGACTGAGAAGACTGAAATTTTGCTGCAAAGGCTTGTTCTGACGAGGATGAGGAAGTATGGTTACCAAATTGCTGCTTCCAGTGATCCTGTTGTAGGAGTTTGGTGCACAACTCTGGGAATTTCAGATCAACATTAGTTGAGGTAATGTTGAGAGTCTCTATGAAATGCTCATAAGATGTTGGTAGACTTTTCAGTGTAATAACTACCATATCTTCTTCCTCCATCCTCCGACTGATGGCTTCAAGCTAATCACAAATGTCCTTAATCTTCGTGAGATGTTCTTGTAAGGACATTTGTTCATCCATCATAATGGAGAACAACTGATTCTTCAAAAAGAACGCGCGACTCTTGTCGGATGTCTCATGCAACTCCTTCAAATATTTCCAGATGTCTGCAGCATACTTGCCAGAGGGAATCTGAGGCAACTGATCATCTGTGACAGAGAGCTTGAGAAGCATAACAGCTTCTTGATTCCGATCATCGAACTTATCCTAATCTGCTTGGACGGAGGTCGGACGAGTTTCTGTACCTAGAACAAGCGCATCCAGACGTCGGTACTCGAAGATGGTCAACATTCGCTACTTCCAGGTGTTATAATTGCTACCATTAAACCGTTGACTATTTTCTAGCATCAGGTTGGTCAAAGACGCCATCAGGTACAAACTTCAAGAAAGGAATTTGACAGGCACGAATTCCAAGATAAATTTCTGGCTGGCCCAGAAAAAACTGACAAGCACCCAAGAAAGCTAGTAGAAAACCTAGAAGGAATCTGAAATCAAAAGTTAAATCCGCTAGCGCGAAAATCGAGGCACATAAAACAAGGTACCCAAAAAATTTCGACGAAGACCCAGATAGAATCTCGAAAAACCCACCACAAAACAGTAAGAAATTTAAAAAAACGAGCAAGAGAAGTACGGTTTGCGAAGGAAACCCTAGCCGGCTCCAAAAATGGTAGTTTAAGCCGCGTTTGCAGAGAGAACAAGCAGAAAGGAGGTCAAAGCTGATGGTGGCGTGCAAATACAGGCCCGCCCTAAGCAGAGGTAGCTTACTCGATGGACGCAACAAGAGAAATCGTGAGGGCACGGAAAAACACGAGTCTCAGAAAAAACGTGACTGCAAACTTCGCGATTTCTAAAAAACAGTCTCAAAAAAACCGCGTCTGCAAACCTAGTCGGGTTTTTAACAGAGAGCCCCCCAAGAAAACAAACGATTTCACAGAAGGATTTCGAAGAATTAGAAGTAGATAATTTCGAAAGTGAAATTATTAATTTTTCGAAAAAAAACAATTCGGCTCTGATACCATAAAACAATTATAAACAGATTGTTTTATTGATGGAATGATATACAAAGAGCTAACGGGCTCATATATACAAAACTAAAGCTACAAAGAATAGCAACTATCTAAAGATAGATTGCAAAAGAATCACTATATGAGGATAGAGCATTAAGGAACTAGCGAATATTAGAAACATTCTAATAATTTTGCTATATGTTGAAATAGAGATAATACCTCTGTATTGTGTCATAGCTGGAGAAGATATTTGTGATAATATTTGAGATAATATTATATGAAAAGACGTGTCATACGAAGAATCATGCACTTGGAAATATTAAGAGTCTTGTATTTGGAAATCGAAGAGAACTTCAGTTGTGATATGAAGGGTCTTTCAATTCTATTTATATACATGATTGCCTTTTGTAAATGGTATCGTATCAAGTGAAAGCATTGTACTTGAACTTCTATTATTAATAAAAGAGATATTTTCTAGTGTGGCTAGGTTTTTCCCTTCAAGTTGAAGGCTTTTCCCAGGATAAGTTGTTGTGTCCTTTGTACTCATTTTGTTCTTATTTGTTTATTGTTGTTTATCATTATTTCTTGGCAAAACTTAACATGGTATCAGAGCCAGGTTAGATAACAGCATATAAGGGAGTTTCTCTTGTTTTAGTTATTCTATTGCAGATTGTATTGAGCATCTTTGTATGCTATAGAGGAGTGTCGAGTTCAGTGGTAGTTGCGAGACAGATACTACCTTTGTGAACATCTCTGCATTGTTTGGTTTCTTCTTATGCCGTCAAGTTCTTTTCATTGTTGTTGTTTGTTATCCATGTTCGGCTGCACCTGTGTGTTCACAGTTTATATATTCTTCCCAGGATAAGTTGTTGTGTCCTTTGTACTCATTTTGTTCTTATTTGTTTATTGTTGTTTATCATTATTTCTCGGCAAAACTTAACATGGTATCAGAGCCAGGTTAGATAACAGCATATAAGGGAGTTTCTCTTGTTTTAGTTATTCTATTGCAGATTGTATTGAGCATCTTTGTATGCTATATAGGAGTGTTGAGTTCAGTGGTAGTTGCGAGACAGATCCTACCTTTGTGAACATCTCTACATTGTTTGGTTTCTTCTTATGCCGTCAAGTTCTGTTCATTGTTGTTGTTTGTTATCCATGTTCGGCTGCACCTGTGTGTTCACAGTTTATATATTCTTCCTAAATCTATCGAAGATCCTGATGATTCATCTTCTTCATCATTTGTGCATTGCTCGTATGTATTGGGATGAGTTGAAGACTATGTGGGTATATTGCTTCGAATTTCATGGCTTTGTCGACTTGGCTTTGTCCTTCTTGGCATGTGTTATCTTAGTCATCGTGTCTTATTGGCATCCACATCCTCCTTGATGTTGCCTTCACATTAATGTGTTAGTTCTTCCTTTTTGGTAACGGTTGTTCGTGTTCCTTCGGTTACTCATCTTTATTATCGAGAGCTGCTTTCATCATGAATGGGTCTTTTCTAGAAGTGGTGTCGATTCATGTGTGATGGTTTCAACGTTTTAGTGAATTAATAAAACATAAAATAAGTCTTGAAGACGCTGGACGGTGGATGATTATTATTTTTTTGGTATCATCAGTCTCAGCGGAGAGTTATATTGCAGTTGTGTCAAGTTGATTATTATATGTTGTATAGCGCTAAAATTCTGAGTATCGTGTATGGTCTTTTGTTGTGATGATTTGTTCATGCTTGGTGATTAAGCGGTTATCATGGTTCTATTTATATTTCCTGAGTGATTAAGAAGAGAAAGCTGGACAATGTCATTTGTAATCAGAACTTCTGTGCCAAATATGTTATGAATTTATCAACAAGTATTGGTGTCTCAGATTTTGGCCTTACATCCCATCAAAACTTGGTATCTGATGGAGTTAATGAATCCAATCAAGTGGATTGTCGGAGATGTTCTTAATTGAGTCCGAAACTATAAAAGCCAAATCTTCTTCTAAATCGTGTGAAGAGACTTATGGGTTTGTGCCATGTAAACTGTTGTTAGGAATCTATTTTTGCTGGGGGTGTATGGATTCTTCATATACAAGGCGGCCTCCCTTCTGTTTGATGGGAGCAAGCTTCTGTTGAATGTCATGGGCCCCAGCATCGTGGGTGGATTGTGTTCTTCCAATTCTTGGAGCTTTTCCAAATGCCCTGCTTATATTGGGTATCTGTGGCGTGTCTTGAGTGCAACAAGTTGATGCTGGTCTCTGCCCATACTTCAGCTTTATGCCTTTCCTATTGGTGGTTCAGGTCTGTATCTTGTGTTAGATGAGAAAGAACAATTTAGGGAAGAAAATTTTATGAAAATTGCAGGAGGTGTTTCCCAAGAAAATAATGGACTATGGATTGGCATCAACATAGAGATAAGTATTCTATGATAATACCTTTTACGTATAGATCATGAATTTGTTATATAACTGAGAATAGCGTATGCTTTTAGCATTGATTTCTATATTTCTCTTCATTATATGTTGATTTTATGAGTTATTATTAATCTCTCTTGGTTGCAGGACAAATCAAGATGCAATGAGATGATGAGAGATTATGCAGACTGTAGAAATGAACACGGGAACGCTAGTTGCAGTAATAGACTGAATTGATGGTACACATCTCCATTAATTGATCATATACAGGAAATGATATTCAGAGGGAGGTTGCATCTAATTCTTTGCATGCTTATGTGGCAGTGTAACTGCTAAAGCTCCTTATTTGGTCAAATTGGAATAAGCTATTCTATTGTGGTGATCAAAGCTGTCCCTGCTGAGAGGGAGTCTCTGTAGAGAGAGAATCTCAGCCATTCGTATACATGTTGTTAATGCATTCTTCTCTGGGAGAAGTCTGAGGTGAAAGCCCTTGTTCCACCCTCTGCGAGTAGGTGCGGTGGACCACCCTCTGCCAGTAGGCATGGTGGAAATGCACTCTTCTCTGGGAGAAGTCTGAGGTGAAAGCCCTTGTTCCACCCTCTGCGACTAGGTACGGTGGACCACCCTTTGCGAGTAGGCATGGTGGAAATGCATTCTTCTCTAGGAGAAGTCTGAGGTGAAAGCCCTTGTACCACCCTCTGCGAGTAGGGCTGGTGGAAGTCATGTGTGTGACTCCATGACCTTAATTTTATGTGCTTGTGAAGGAACTATGGTGAATTATGTTATGCTGAGATAACATGTTTTTTTTTATGAGATTCTATGCGATGAGAATTTATCATTGGCATCTTTGGTTGCAGCTATGCGTGCCTTCCATAATAAAGATCTCTCTCTTGCTAAGAGGGAGTGTTGAAGATTGTAGTTGCTATAGAGATCTTTATCTCTGATTTTGCTATATGTTGAAATAGAGATAATACCTTTGTATTGTGTCATAGCTGGAGAAGATATTTGTGATAATATTTGAGATAATATTATATGAAAAGACGTGTCATACAAAGAATCGTGCACTTGGAAATATTAAGAGTCTTGTATTTGGAAATTGAAGAGACCTTCGGTTGTGATATGAAGGGTCTTTCAATTCTATTTATATACATGATTGCCTTTTGTGAATGGTATTGTATCAAGTGAAAGCATTGTATATTACTTTGCAATTGTCGTCTGAACATGTCTCTCAATTGCAAACTGAGATGTCAGTTTACTCCAACTTAAAGGAGAAAAAAATGGATGCCCTAAAATTCTATGGGCGGGAACAATTTTGCAGCTCGTATAGCTATTGTTGCTACCTTGACTCTAGCTACAACTGTAGGGAAAATTGAGAGTTTGATCCCCATAGCCCTACTATTCTAAGTGGAAGCAGCTTCACCATAAGAACTAATGCAGCATCGAGTAGTTGAAGCTGCCCTAAAATTCTATGGGGTGGCATAGGCATTCATTGAAGATTCAAAGCGAGACCCTTAGAATAGTAGGGCCCAGTGTTCAGCTGCAAAGGCAAGGGCTACTCAGGACCATAGCCTGGCGCATTAGAACTGTGGTCAACCACCTATGCCCATGCTTTTCTACGACTCCTTCTGGGTCGGCAATATGGAACACCTGGCTCTGCCTTTGCCCTTGCCATAGATATAGTAGGGGCCCCTGGCACCTCTATAGCTGTCTTCTCCTTCGTCTCTATCTTTGCTGGCACGATTGCTACTTTCAGGTAGGCAACATAAGCAAGGAGAAATTGACAGGATGGCTCATATATTTGAAGCAGCGAACCAAGTGCACCAGGAGTTGCACCCTACTATTCTAAAGGGGCGACCAGAGGATACAGAGAAACGCAGAGAGCTGCTATTGTCCAGGCGTGTAAGTATCTCTCTGTCTCAGGTAAAGAAGGACATCAAGATCCCTATGCCTCACTGTAGGTTTATTTGAAAAAGTCATGGTAAAACAGAAGATTTCGAGCCGTTTTTGTGTTTTTAAAAGATCGTGGGGGAAATATTTGGGGTTGTTGCTACTTGCAGACTCATAGCAAGCTCTTTGTGTTTCTGAACATCCTCTTCTTTTCCCTTTTTACAGTAACATCAGAGATTATAGTTAAAGAAACTTAATTTGACGTATTAAGAAACCCCAAGTAAATTAAATTGTTTCCAATCCTGCAAAACTACAATGTGTTCATGTTTTGAAAAGTAATTTGGCGGGGAAAGAGAAAAGCATTCCAAATGCAGTATTATTAAAAAATGAAAACCTGAGAACTGGTAACCTGGAATGAATTGATATCCTTCTATGCTGTAAATATTATGCAGGTAGGCATAATCTAACAGGTAATAAGATTTCATGATTATATTTATTGTAACCCCTTGGAAATATTACAAAATGAAGAATACATAGAAAGACCATAATAAACTTCTTTTATGACTATGAATTCATTATTTATTTCTAGGAATATATGTTTCAGTGCTTATTGTCTTTTTTCTATGCTAAAACAAGTTCTCAGGTTTTGAGAGTGATAATGTTTTAGGCTTTTTCTGCAACCATGTCAGAAAGACCCCCAAGGTAAAGATTAATTCTATCACCCTTATAATGCTAGGTCCAAAAGTGTATCAGATTAAAATACAAAGCATTCAAGGTTGCTAACAAACAATGCTCAGTAGTCAGGACAGAAATCTTAATGTGTACCTTCAGTTCCACCAAAAAAGCATTGGTCAGCTAAAATATAAAACATATATGTACAGCAGCAAAACTTGCAAACAATGTTGAAATAGTTTGTCAAGACAGAAATAGTTCGTGATGAATGGACAAAAATAGTCAAAATGGCTGTTCAGCGGGAGAGCTCCACATTACAGATCTAAAGACAGAATTACCATAGAATGATGTTGAAGTGGTTCATGATGAATGAACAGAAATAGTTTCTTATTTTCTAATGTCCTTTTGCTGATTTTGAATGTGTTTAATTGCAGAGATGGCCTACAAAATGTCATTTTCAATAACTGAGTTTTAGAATATGGCTGTCCAGGGTGGTTGTATTTTTTGCATTCTGATTTGATCAGGTGGATCCTATATTTAGGCTTAACTAATATGTAAGGCAAAGTTGATCTGGAGTCCCAAGGCTTGGAAGATGCCTGGAATTGAGCAGCCCAACCTCCCTCCCATAAATGGCCTGATAAACAAATTAGTTCCTCCAAAGGAAAAAAAAATTATAATTCTTATAAAAAATCTGTCTTCATTTCAGCATATCAAAACTACTCCCTCGATCCTCCTTCAAAGGTTTGCAATAGAGCTAGATTCAGGAGCTTGCATAGACTTTTATTTTCAAATTATTTATAAATTGCGGCTGTTTATAAATGTGTTTTAAAATAACAGAATATAAAGGTGTGTTTGTGTAGCAACTGTGTATCACTGTATTCATAAACGATCCAAAAGAACATATGCTGATTGATAAAACAGTAGTGAGTCTGAAGTAGACCTTCCTATTTCCGATCCAGAACACAATACCCTAGTGAAATTGGGTCTAGAGACATGCTACCCAGATAAAACTAGCCCAAATAGTGGCAAAGCTCCTAAGAAAAGAGGTAGGAAGCCTAGTGTTGTGCAACTCAATCAGGCTGGGTCAGCAGAGGATCAACTTAAGAGTACTTCACTTCTAAATGCTGGGAAGGGGAAGAGCCTTCCCACGGGGAAATGAGAGTCATCACTTTGAATGTTAGGGGCTTACTAAAATGCGCTTTAAATACTTTTCAGACAGAGTTATGATTCAAGAGACCAAGTTGAGCCAGGAGGTAATATCCTATCTTAATAGGAGCTTGGGAATCTAAAAGATTCATAGCACACCAACTGAAGAGGCTTCAGGGGGAATTGCAGTCATTTGGGACCCTAGAAAAGTGTCTTATGAGAATATAACCAATAACAAAAATTGGCAATGGGGTTGGGTGAAGAGTGTTAAGTAATAGTTTATTTTTCTTACTATCATTTATGGTCCAACCCCTACTTTAAAAAAGAAAGAATTATGGATGGAAATAGGTGCCTTTCTCAACAATTCCTGATGGACCAGTCATCATAGGAGGAGATTACAATGGCATAATATACAGTCACGAAAAGAGAGAAGGCTCATCAGTACAGTCACAATCATAGATGGATTTCAAAAACTGGGTACAGACTATGAATCTAATGGAAATTACTACAAATAATGGCAGTTACCTGGAACAACCGAAGATCTTGTTTTAGCAACATAGCAAAAAAGTTAGACAAGTTTTTCTTTAGAGGTAATTTAGGTGTTTTCAAGGCAATTTGTTTGCCTCTATCCTACCAAATGGAGGTTCTAATCACTTCCCAGTAGCCTTGGAATTTGAGGAAGAAACTAAACCAAAAAAAGAGTCCCTTTAAGTTTGAAAGGATGTGGCTGCAAGATCCAAATTTCTTGGCCTCAGTTGAAGAATAATTGTGCCACTGGTTTGCAGGACACTTAAAGTGTCACTAAGATTGACTCGAGATTAGCATATCTGGTTCCTGAAATATTATCACTTAATAATGCACTGGAAACACCAATTATATAAAAATTAAAATGTTTGTGATTTAACAGGGAAGAAAGGTTGCGCTTCTGGTCTGAACCAGGAGTAACAGAACTCCAGCTCGCGAAAGATACAGGAGTAACTGTTTTCCGGATGGGAGTGGATTGGACCAGGATTATGCCTGTGGAGCCCGTTGACAGCATTGAAAAATCGGTAGGATGTAAATTACAAGATTCAATTGGACCTTCATTGGGCAGATGGTGGTCATGTTTTTAAATGCCAAAGTGTTAGTTTACTGCATACATTCACAGTCCATAAATGCACTGCAAGGGTTAATAGATGATATTGGATAGGGTCCTTTTCTCTTATTGTAGGATAAGTTTGTTGAAATGTCTGATACACATTAGAATTAACTAAGAGAAGAAAATAGAGCTAAGGGCATAAAATAACAGGCATAGAGGAGGGGATAACAATGTGGAGAAATTACAACGAACAGGACATACCAACGTCTCTCAATTCATGGGTTAACCATTGTTTGCTTTACTTTAGGATTAGCTTTGAGTTTTGAATAGGCATGTATATAGCTACCTCAGATTGTGCGTAATAAGCAATTTTGACATGAAAAGCTCCCAAATTGTTGCAGGTGAACTGGGATGCCTTGAAACGGTATAAATGGATTATAGAAAGAGTTTGTTCCTATGGCATGTGCGTGATGTTAACATTATTCCATCACTCTCTTCCACCTTGGGCTGCAGGATATGGAGGCTAGAGGCTTGAGAATACTGTAAATTATTTCTTGGAATTCACCAAGTGAGTGTTATTGTTCTTCTGTTCATTTTTTTAATGGATTTAGATGAGATTTGAATGTTTGGAGGCTAACAGTTGATTTCATGTATATCGGTTTTGTTAGTAGTCTCTAGAGTTTAAAACCAAGATTGGTGAAAGAAAGAGTAAGCAATATGCATGTTTGAAAATCAAAAGTGATAGTGGACTTTGCTGTTGAAATATTTTTGTTTGATAAACTTTATTTCTTTTCAAGTCTTTGATTCATTCCTGCATTTTCTTTCATAATGAAATTTTTATTCAACAGCTGTATCTGGTACGAATGAAAATTGGGGGATATGATTTGCCAAAAGTTTCCAGTCCCTCACTAGGAATTTCTGGTATGCAAAAAAAACCTTTTAAGTACTTGGCTAGGATTACAAACTACTAGAAACGGTTTATGGGATCAAAGTTTCCTGTTGGGCACCATTTCAAATGCGTGAATCTTCAATTATAGAACAGCAACTTCCGCTCCTTCAAATTTTAACAAGCTTATCCCATAGTTGTCCTGTTTTACTTTGACTACTTCAAATCATCAATTGAGTAAAACATTGTTTAAAAATGGGTTCAATTTGTATGATGAAGTAATTGCGAAAGCTTACCAGTCACAGAATATTTACAAATGAAAGATGCCCAATTTCCAAGATCTCAATGTAAGCTCCGATTAATGGAAGATTTTATGAGAGATCCAGAAATGGCTGCCACCTTCATGACAGGCTTTGGCAAGCCATCTGCATCTGTCGTTGTTGATATCCGATTGAATTTTTCTATTCTTCGTTTTTGTGGATTGGTGCACTTCTGTTAACAAACCCTATAGATAAGGCTTCAGTTATAAAAAAAAAATGACAAAATATCTTTTAAAAAAAGATCAGATCTCATCACCATATCGGATCTCAACCAAGAAAAATGCAAACAACATAAGATTTAGAAAATTCAGCCAAAATGCGTGCATTGTACATACCTTATTCTGAAGTATTTTTATTCCGATCGAGCAGATGAACACAAAGGGAATCGAACATCAGACCCTTCATTTCTTACGGTTGTTATATCAGGTCTAGTCAAATATCATTAGCACTTGATCCCGGCATTTCCAGTTTGCAGATCTGTAGTTTGCCAAATTCAATTCGAGTACCGTCTAGAAAATAAGTGGTTTTTGTCTGAACACCTACTTGGCCTTCACCTTCATAGATTCGAAAACTATTAGTATAAATGGAAAAATTCTACCTAGGGCAGGTCTCTAAATAGTCATTGTTTACCTTGTTTATTTAGGCTGCTGGATTCAGGAATATTTAATTTTTTTATCATTTAAATAATTGTTTTGAATTTGCATTAATAAATTGTATAGTTAGTTTTTGTTTTTTTTAAACTTAGGGTGAAGTCATGTTAGAATTTTGACAATATGTCCTCTATTTTTCATTCATAAGCAAAGAAAGATTCTAAATCATTATTTCTCATCATTAAAAAAAAGTATGAGAAGATTCTAACTGGTTAAATTCAAATTGATTAGTTAGATTGAGAAGGTTATATTATTAAGAAGAAAAGAAGAAAAATCTTAGGGTGAAGTCATGTTAGAATTTTGACAATATGTCTTCTATTTTTCATTCATAAGCAAAGAAAGATTTTAAATCATCATTTCTCGTCATTAAAAAAAAAAGTATGAGAAGATTCTAGTTGTTCAAACATAAATACCAAACATAAGCAATTGAATGAGAACATAGAGTAATTCTGGTATGAAAGGAATAACTACCTTTATGTTTAATTTAAAAGTGTAGGCATTCAAACTGGTTAAAATCAAATTGATTAGTTTGATTGAGAAGGTTATGTTATTAAGAAGAAAATGTATTGAAGTTTAAAATATGATTGAGATGTTAGAGTTTACCCAAAAAATGGATTGACATTAACTTTGGTCATTAAGATTTAAAATTGGACATGCAGTTGAGCATTGTGGGTTCAAGAAGACGAGTTCTTTGGCTTCTTGGTGGATTGGCGCCTCGAACCAGCATTACGCGGTTGAGAAGAAATCTAATTTGAGCTTCTCTCAGGTAGTGGTACAAGATCTTGCAGTTTCTTCTCAAGTTGATGTTTTTGGTGGTTTGGTTGTTGAGGATAGTTTTGTCCCTTCCTCTATTTGCAGGAAGGGCGATTCTGGGACTGCTGGATCTACTGGCATTGGTGTTGTTGGGACAGATGGTGTCTCTAATTCTGCAAGTCTATTTTTCCCAGAATATTGTTGCCTTTGATAGGGCTCCTATTGGAGGATGTACTTTGTCTATTGAGGGTGTTTTTGGTGTTGTCTCTCTAGTTGTTGATGGTCCTGTCTCTCAGGGTGTTGTTGGCTCTATCTCAGGCTCTTCTATTGGCGTTGTTGGCCTTTCATCTCAGGGTGTTGGGACTCCAACGCTAGATTCGTTAACCTGGCAAAAAGCAACTACTAAGGTGGAAGAGGGTTGGATTACTATAAAAGGTAAAAAGTCTAAGACGTCTACACCCTCTTTTGCAATGACCCTTCGCTCCTACAAGGGTAGGACAAAGATATTTCTTAACGGATTTTGGTAATGGTGTTGAGGCTGGAATTTTCTCTGGTCCTTTTTTTCTTTATTTTTGGCTACATGTTGGTTCTTTTCATGCACTATGTGTCTCGGGTTGTGGGAGCCTGCTGGTAAAGCCCTCATTTTGTCTTTATATGTTCCTTGTTGAGGGATTTCATGGAATATCTTTTGTGACCTTATTGTAGAGGGTTTTAGGCCCCTTCAAAACCTATTTTTGCATTAATAAAAAACTTTAATCATTAAGATGTTCAAATGGAAGGCTTTAAACTTTGGATTAATATTGAATCTAAAATTAGAGCCTAAGATGGTTGAAATGTATTGAATAGAGTAAAATAAATCCAAAAATCAAATTTGTAAAAAATGAATAAATTTTAAATGCAATAGGGGTTGTCAACTTCTTTAAATGCAATGACAACTTCTATTTGGGCTAAAAGCGCTCCAATAAAAAGGTGTTCACTAGATTAGAGCTTTGAACCCAATTTACAATTTTACCATGCAATGGCCAAATTGAGTGAAATAAAAGCTAGATCTAACTTCCTTCGATACTACATATTCAATAGTGAGCTTATATTTACACCAACATGCTCCAAAATGAACCTACAATATGAAGCCATAGAGAGAGAACTCTCAATGGTGAGGTCCAATTTCCACCAACATTTGAACCCAACAACAACTCAAGCTTGATTATTTCTCATATCTAAGAAGGAGCTTGTTGATCTAAAGCAATTTTACCATGTTAGAGTTATCAATGGAATCAAACCTCTAAGATCACTTGCAAAACTAAAAGATGCCTTCCACAAGAGCTCAACAAGAGCCAAAAAAGCCTAATTATGATTTTACAATTTTTCCACTCTCTTTTCCTGATGATGGATCACGGAGTGTGATCTGAAACATTGATGCTAAAAACACACACAATCAAATCCAAAAAAGCACATGCATTTAAAAATGGATTGTGGAAATCTGATATTATTAATTTAAAAAATTGTTTTGAATTTGCATTAATAAATTGTATAGTCAGTTTTTAAAAAAAATTAGGGTGAGGCCATGTTAGAATTTTGACAATATGTCCTCTATTTTTCATTCATAATTAAAGAAAGATTCTAAATCATCATTTCTCATTATTTAAAAAATCTATGAGAAGACTTTAGTTATTCAAACATAAATACAAAACACAAGCAATTGAATGAGAACGTAGAGTAATTCTTGTATGTAAGTAATAACCACCATTATGTTTAATTTAAAAGTCTATGCATTGAAACTAGTTAAATTCAAATTGATTAGTTAGATTGAGAAGGTTATGTTATTAAAAATAAAATGTATTGAAGTTTAAAATATGATTGAGATGAATTAGAGTTTACCCAAAAAATGGATTGACCTTAACTTTGGTCATTAAGATTTAAAACTGGACATGCGGTTGAGCATTGTGGGTTTGAGAAGATGAGTTCTTTGGCTTTTTGGTGGATTGGCGCCTCGAACCAGCATTACGCGGTTGAGAAGAAATCTAATTTGAGCTTCTCTTAGGTAGTGGTACAAGATCTTGCGGTTTCTTCTCAAGTTGATGTTTCTGGTGGTTTGGTTGTTGAAGATAGTTTTGTCCCTTCCTCTGTTTGCGAGAAGGGTGATCCTGGGACTTTTGGATCTACTGGCATTGGTGTTGTTGGGACGGATGGTTTTGCTAATTTTGCAGGTCTATTTTTCCCAGAATATTTTTGCCTTTGATAGGGCTCCTACTGGAGGGTGTGCTTTGTTTATTGAGGGTGTTGTTAGTGTTGTCTCTCTAGTTATTGTGGGTCTCATCTCTCAGGGTGTTGTTGGTTCTATCTCAAGCTCTTCTATTGGTGTTGTTGGCCTTTCATCTCAAGGTGTTGGGACTCCAATGCTAGATTCATTAACCTAGCAAGAAGCAGCTACTAAGGTGGAAGAGGGTTGGATTACTATAAAAGGTAAAAAGTCTAAGACATCTACACCCTCTTTTGCAATTACCCTTCGCTCCTACAAGGGTAGGGACAAAGATATTTCTTAATGGTTTTTGGTAATGGTGTTGAGGCTGGAGTTTTCTCTGGTCCTTTTTTTCTTTATTTTTGGCTACATGTTGGTTCTTTTCATGCACTATGTGTCTCAGGTTGTGGGAGCCTGCTAGTAAAACCCTCATTTTGTCTTTATATGTTCCTTGTTGAGGGATTTCATGGAATATCTTTTGTGACCTTATTGTAGAGGATTTCAGGCCCCTTCAAAACCTATTTTTGCATTAATAAAAAACTTTGATCATTAAGATGTCCAAATGGAAGGCTTTAAACTATGAATTAATATTGAATATAAAATAAGAGCCTAAGATGGTTGAAATGTACTGAATAGAGTAAAATAAATCCAAAAATCAAATTTGTCAAAAATGAATAAATTTTAAATGCAATAGGGGTTGTCAACCCCTTTAAATGCAATGACAACTTCTATTTGTGCTAAAAGCGCTCCAATAAAAAGGTGTTCACTAGATTAGAACTTTGAACCCAATTTACAATTGCACCATGCAATGGCCAAGTTGAGTGAAATAAAAGCTAGATCTAACTTCCTTCGATACTACATATTCAATAGTGAGCTTATATTTACACCAACATGCTCCAAAATGAACCTACAATGTGAAGCCATAAAGAAAGAACTCTCAATGGTGAGGTCCAATTTCCACCAACATTTGAACCCAACAACAACTCAAGCTTGATTATTTCTCATATCTAAGAAGGAGCTTGTTGATCTAAAGCAATTTTACCATGTTAAAGTTATCAATGGAATCAAACCTCTAAGATCACTTGCAAAACTAAAAAGATGCCTTCCACGAGAGCTCAACAAGAGCCAAAAAAGCCTAATTATGATTTTACAATTATTGCACTCTCTTTTCCTAATGATGGATCATGGAGTGTGATCCGAAACGTTGATGCTAAAAACACACACAATCAAATCCAAAAAATCACATGCATTTAAAAATGGATTGTGGAAATCTGATATTATTAATTTAAAAAATTATTTTGAATTTGCATTAATAAATTGTATAGTCAGTTTTTAAAAAAATTTAGGGTGAGGACATGTTAGAATTTTGACAATATGTCCTCTATTTTTCATTCATAATTAAAGAAAGATTCTAAATCATCATTTCTCATTATTAAAAAAATCTATGAGAAGATTTTAGTTGTTCAAACATAAATACAAAACACAATCAATTGAATGAGAACGTAGATTAATTCTTGTATGAAAGTAATAACTACCATTATGTTTAATTTAAAAGTCTATGCATTGAAACTAGTTAAATTCAAATTGATTAGTTAGATTGAGAAGGTTATGTTATTAAAAAGAAAATGTATTGAAGTTTAAAATATGATTGAGATGAATTAGAGTTTACCCAAAAAATGGATTGACCTTAACTTTGGTCATTAAGATTTAAAACTGGACATGCGGTTGAGCATTGTGGGTTCGAGAAGACGAGTTCTTTGGCTTCTTGGTGGATTGACACCTCGAACCAGCATTACGCAGTTGAGAAGAAATCTCATTTGAGCTTCTCTCAAGTAGTGGTACAAGGTCTTGTGGTTTCTTCTCAAGTTGATGTTTCCGGTGGTTTGGTTGTCAAGGATAGTTTTGTCCCTTCCTCTTTTTGTGGGAAGGGCGATTTTGGGATTGCTGGATCTACTGGCATTGGTGTTGTTGGGACGGATGGTGTCACTAATTCTACAGGTCTATTTTTTCCATAATATTGTTGCCTTTGATAGGGCTCCTACTGGAGGGTGTGCTTTATCTATTGAGGGTGTTGTTGGCGTCATCTCTCTAGTTGTTGCTAGTCCCATCTCTAAGGGTGTTGGGACTCCAATGCTAGATTTGTTAACCTAGCAAGAAGTAGCTACTAAGGTGGAAGAGGGTTGGATTACTATAAAAGGTAAAAAGTCTAAGACGTCTACACCCTCTTTTGGCATGACCCCTCGCTCCTACAAGGGTAGGGACAAAGATATTTCTTAACGGTTTTTGGTAATGGTGTTGAGGCTGGAGTTTTCTCTGGTCCTTTTTTTCTTTGTTTTTGGCTACATGTTAGTTCTTTTCATGCACTGTGTGTCTCAGGTTGTGGGAGCCTGCTGGTAAAAACCTCATTTTGTCTTTATATGTTCCTTGTTGAGGGATTTCATGGAAAATCTTTTGTGACCTTATTGTAGAGGGTTTCAGGCCCCTTCAAAACCTATTTTTGCATTAATTAAAAAAAATTGATCATTAAGATGTTCAAATGGAAGGATTTAAACAATGAATTAATATTGGATCTAAAATTAGAGCCTAAGATGGTTGAAATGTATTGAATAGAGTAAAATAAATCCAAAAATCAAATTTGTCAAAAATGAATAAATTTTAAATTAATAAGGGTTGTCAACCCCTTTAAGTGCAATGACAACTTCTATTTGGGCTAAAAGTGCTCCAATAAAAAGGTGTTCACTAGATTAGAGCTTTGAACCCAATTTACAATTGTACCATGCAATGGCCAAATTGAGTGAAATAAAAGCTAGATCTAACTTCCTTTGATACTACATATTTAATAGTGAGTGAGCTTATATTTACACCAACATGCTCCAAAATGAACCTACATTATGAAGCCATAGAGAAAGAACTCTCAATGGTGAGGTCCAATTTCCACCAACATTTGAACCCAACAACAACTCAAGCTTGATTATTTCTCATATCTAAGAAGGAACTTGTTGATCTAAAGTGATTTTACCATGTTAGAGTTATCAATGGAATCAAACCTCTAAGATCACTTGCAAAACTAAAAAGATGCCTTCCACAAGAGCTCAACAAGAGCCAAAAAAGCCTAATTATGGGAATAATGGATTACTTTGATATTGGATTTGTATATATGATGTCTTACTTACACAAGCAAGGTTGATAGGTAAAAATTAAACAAGATCATGACAAGCATCTTAATCTTATAAAATATTACAACTAACTTGATTAATATTAGATGACCTTGGACATGAGAAGTAAATGTTAACACAAGACAAGACAAGATCACCCAAGACATGTCTGAGACTTTTAGAAATATTCTTAGGACCAAAGTAAACTTGAAATGTGAATAGGACCTACTAGTGGACTAGTTAGTAAAACACCTTTTCATACCAATAATTATTTTAATGAGATTGATAAGATGTTGTAAGGTAGGATGATTTATCCTATATATCATTTGAAATGGATGGCTAACATCACCCCTATAAGAAAGAAAAATGGAGATAAAAATATGTGTGAATTGTGATATTACTATCGTGATTGATCCTGATAGAAATATCATAATTTGATTTGTTGTGGAAAAATCTCCTACTTATCAATATGTGTGGATTTCAAGACTCTAAACCAAAATTCTTTGAAGGAAAATTATCATTTGATAGTGATGGACCATATGTTGTAGATTGTATCTTGTTTAGAGATTATGTCCATATTAGATGGTTTCTTAGCCTACAACTAGACTAGTTTAGCTCTCAGAGATCAACTTAAAACAACAAACACTTTCTTATAACATAATTACATTTGGTCTTATAAATGTTGGGACTACTTTCCAAAGGGCCATGGACCTTTAGTTGGCTATCATAAGAATAAAATTTTAGTGATATACCTTGGAGATCTAATTGTGTTTTCTAAAAAGAGATTTAATCGTATAGATGATTTGATTGTTGTATAACATAGATGCAAAAAATGTGATGTTTCCTTTGTAGCGACTGAAGATAAAACTTTGGGGAATATTGTTTCAAAATAAGGTATCAAATTATACCCTAAAAGGGTAAAATCTATTCAATAGCTAAGTATTTCAACCAACAAAGAAAGCACTAGATCAATCTTACAGTCAAGTGAATTTCTTGAGGATATTTGTCCTTCAGTTTTATACTTACCAAACATACTAAACAAATGATGAAAGAAAAGGAAGTTGTCATAATGAGTGATGTGGATAAGAAAGCCTTTAATGATATAAGAGATGAGTGATAGTGCTTCTACCCTAGTGCATTTTGAAATTTATTAATGTTTTATTTTTTATTGCTATGCTTTTGATCACACCCCATCAACTATCTTGTTTCATAAAAATGAGCAAGGTGATCAAATTTCCTATTAATTTTGTGAATACTCCACTAAAGAAACATGAGAGCTATATTATTCATCTATAAAAAAGAATACTTACGATGTCATTAGGGAAGTCAAATAATTTACATTTTGCATTCATCAGTTTTATGTTAGCATTTTTGTGCTTGATCCAACTGTTAAATGCATTTTGACACTATTGGTAAATTGTTCTTCTTCTGATTCTCCTTTTATTTTGCCCAATTTGTGATGAAGAACAACCGTACACAATAGTTGGGAAACTGTTTCCATGAATATCTAATTTCCCTCTGTATTAAGGTACAACTTCCTATGTGAATTTTTGTTCAATGAATTTTGTTTGGTTCCTACTTCCTATTGCGGGTATGTTCTTGACCAGAGAACAACAAAGGAAATTAAGTTTCACCCAAGCAAGTGAAATCTTAGGCAAGGGTCAAAATGCAGAGGTGTTATGTTTATGGTCTTCACAATCTTATGATTCCCACAACATAACAGTATGAAAATGTAGATTATGAAAATATGATAATGCAAATGCAGTATGGTGATGCAATCTCACAATCAGTTATAACTCTCTGATTATTCTACTGATTGATCAAATTGAAAACAATGAAATAAAACTTTGTTCATGCACTACTTCCAATTCAACACGAATGAACTAACATCACATACAGATAATGAAAGTGGACAGTAAAGTAATGACACAAAACTAAATTGTCTCTACAACAAGCTTCACACCAAAATTTTTTGACCTTTCTATTCCCTTCTTCCATAGTACATATAGGATTCATAATGTACAATGCTCATAGGAATTGAAAACGTTTCAACTTCCAGAAAACAAAAAGACAGGAGACAAGTTGTCACACTGTCGATTACAAAATTATAATAAAGAGGAATTATTTTTGATTTCGTCTCTTTATCTAATTTTGCTTTATGAGCAGAGGTGGCCACTAGAATAGGAACCAATTCTTCATATCGGGGAATTTGCACATGACTGTGCCGGATGAGCCACTTGGCATGTGCTCGGGTTAACTCTTTAACTGCTGCAATTATCTCCAGCATCTTGTAACGTCCTCTCTGTTCAGAAGCATGCGAAAATAAGTTGTCTCATCCGGACTGCTATCAAAAACTACATCAAATTCCTCCTTTGTCTCCATTTTGTGAGAAGCCAACCTAGCCATGACCACAACAACAGTCTCCTGGTCGAATCCCGCCACCAGTTCCTCCGTACTTGCACTTCCATCCACCCGAGCTTCCAATGTTGCTTGATCGCATAACACTTTTTTAACTCTTGCGATCATGCGACCGCTCTAAATGAACTGATATAATATTTAATAACTAAACTTTCACTTGCCTGGCTTACTTTGTCGCATCTGCGCTGTTGGCGTACCTGGGTCCCAGCAGAGCACACTTTATTTAGTCTTTCCATTGTCGTATGATCGCATAACATTTTTTTATTCCTTGTGATCATGCAATCGCTCTATCATTGGTGCACGTGGATTCCAACCTGGCAACGCTAATCTTCTCTCTCCTACTCGGGCTTCATTTTGAATGATCGCATAGCATTTTTTAAACTCTTGCGATCATGCGACCGCTCTGTCGTTGGCGCATCTGCACTGTTGGTGTACGTGGGTCCCAGATACTTTCAACTGAACTTATATAGCATTTAATAATCATTCTGTTCCATTGTCACATGATCGCATAGCATTTTTTTATTTCTTGCGATCATGCGACCGCTCTATCATTGGTCAAGTTCGCACATCTTCCAAGAGGTTGTATTTCCCTGGCTAATTACAGTGTCTACACTATTGGCGTACGTGGACCCCAGCAGAGCACCTTTTGTTTAGTCTTTCTTGTCGTTCCATTGGCTTCTCTCACCACTCGGGCTCCATTTCGCATGATCGCATAGCATTTTTTAAACTCTTTGCGATCATGCGACCGCTCTATCATTGGTGAGATATTTTCAAAATGAACTTATATAATATTTAATAATCATTCCATTTGAATTAGAACGTCAGCACAAGTAGAGTATCTTCCTTGTCGGGTTAGGATCTATAACTTACCCCAATGTAATGAAGATTTAAATGACTCGCTCGGCTTACAGAAAAGAAGTAATGGAGGGGAAACCCGACAAGGACTTCCTATCTTAAGAAAGACTTAGACCTAGACTCGATTAACACTAACACACATCTATACCAAGAATTTACACATGATCTAAAGTTCAAATATATACTCAAGGATATATGCAACAAAAGTGTGGCAACAAACACAACAAGAAACAAGGTGTAACAAAAGAGGATCTAGATTGCCAAAGAGAAAGAATATTATGTTGGGATAAAATCAATGAAAGTGGTTAAAGAAAGAGATCTATGCATAATTTAATAGCATAAAACACCTCAGAGAAAATGTTAACATGTCTTTCACCCTCTATGTAAGACATATTGATGAGTGATATTTTGAAATCACTTCCTTTTTAAGTTATGGAGAATTTCCTTCTCATATTTATCCAAAAGAGAGGAAAAATTATTTTAAAAAAAGACTATAAGATATATAATATTGGGAGATAATTTATGTAAAAGGGTTTATGTGCAACATTCATAAGATGTGCAGATAAGGAACAACAAGAAAAGCTTCTATAATACTTTCATAGAAAAGTACGTGCAATACATTTCTCAACATCAGTTACAACCTTCAAAATTTTGAGGTAGTGCTTCTATTAGCTATTTATGTTTATAGATGCTTATGATTGAGCTTCTAACTAGAAAAATGCATTAAATTTTTGTTAGGTCACAATTAGCATCTCTCCCTTTGAGAGTGATTATCATTGATGAATCATTTCAAAATGGGATTTGAATTTCATAGGCCTATCATCCCCCAATCTAATGACTTGATACCCATATATTGACTACTATATAGACTATTTTACTAAATAGGTGGAGGTAGTACCAATGAAGCATACCACTTCTAAAATAGTGTGTAAATTCATAAAAAACAATATTGTGGTTAGATTTGGAGAACCCAAAAAAGATAGTTACAATCAATGCCCCCAAAATTTTCCCTGGGTAGACATCTCTCTTTTCTATTATGATTATGGTATTATCCTATCTCACTCTTTTAATTACTATCCTTGAGGAAATCGGTAGGAAGAGTCAAGTAATAATAATTTAATCACTATTGTTCAAAACTTAGTTGACAAAAATTAAAATAATTAGCGTAAATGTTATATGGCACTCTACAAGATGACAAGATTACTCCAAAAAGAACCATATGTATGTCACCTTTGAATTCGATGTATGAAATTGGAAGTGTTTTACCTATCCCTTTTGAACTTTCATCCTTGAATTTGCAGAAATCCATTTAAGATGTATAATTTTTAAAATGCATTAGAGAATAAAATAATTTACTTACCAAATATTGAAGAGCAAAGAGAAGAAGTGGTCAATAATGTAGTTGAATGCCAAAATAAAGTGAAGTTGATTTTTGATTAAAAAATTAAAAACAAAGAGGTTTTGTAATTGTTGATTTGGTCCTATTATGAGATAAGAGAGTGTTAGGGTTTAGGCAAACCAAAGAAATAAAAAAAAGTGAATATAATGCAAAATAAAGGAGACAAAAGGGTATGTGCAGGATTATGGTATACCAAGCTATGGCCTTAAGTGGCAATGAAAAAATAGAAAATCAGGGTTAGTCAACTTGATGTAAAAAGTTGAACATCTTATCAACCTTATGTGAAAAAGTTGTAAGAACAAAATCTGTAGGAAATTGAATGTAGTTTCTAAACTACTAGCCCTTGTCTGAAAAAAAATTAATCTAATTGTTCAAAATTTTAGATTTCAATGCACCAGTATGAAAATTTCAAGAAAAAGATAAAAAGTACGTGTATGTCTGACCACCTTAATCACAATCAAATGATGATATATTTTCACAAGATTCTAGATATAAGTAGTAGACTCATGCCCGAATGTGATGCATATTTTTGTGTAATTTTTTCCCAAATAAATAATTAATTATGAATTTGCCGCTACAACTTATTCATAATAAAAAAACTCTTGTGTCTAACCACCTTAACTAATTCTAAACTTTACAAAATTGAAAACTTTTTTTTTTCTTATAGTAGGCGAAACATAGAATGTGACACATGTTTCGGATTTCAAAATGGTTAAACCGTTTGAAAGTTATAGTTGTTTTTCAATCAGTTTGTCAATTAGGACTTTAAAGATAACTCAATTAAAAAATAAGTAACAATTACTTACTGAACTCAAAATTTGACAGCAATTATATTGATGGAAAGCTGATAATGTCTTTAAGAAACCCTTTTAATTTCATCAATTTTGGGAGAAAAAAAGGTCGTCAACTACATGGTCGAAGTATGGAGATCAAAGCAAATATGGTGAACACGTCTTTTGGGTTGACCATTCACGTTTGGCATTGCAAAATGAAAACTTGAGGCAAATACCAAGCCTAATTAGATATCTAAAAAATATTGCATATCCGATAATATCGGATATTCGATATCTCCCGCCCAATTCCAACATTTCAACTTGAATGCTTTTTTCAATTTTAAGTTATATATTATAAATTTTTTATATTAATATTAAGTGATTTTAGCATTAGTATTATATAGATTTTTATATTAGTATTGTATTATATTATTATTATTTATTTCTCTATTGTATAATATTAGTATTAAATATTTATATTATATGTTCAATAAAACCTAAGGGAGAGAGAGAGAGAGAGAGAGAGATTTCAACAAAATTTGAGTAGGAGATTTTCGATATCTGATAGTTTTAGATATTCGATTATTTTTACTTTCATTGAAAAGCAAAAGTTTATTCTCTAGGTCCCTCGGTTCAAGAACCATGTTTTTCCGTAGAGAATATCTTGGGATTGTAGTTGTAGAAGACAAAAAAGTACTCCTCCCCCTCTTTTGTTGGAATCTCTCTATTATCAAAGGTTTTTGCATCACCTTTTTGGTCTCACCATGGGGAGCAGTAGTCGTCGAAAGCATAAACAAAAGAGGAAATTCACAAATGAAGATTGAAGTGTATATAGAAATGGATAGGGTTTCCCATCATAACAAGAGACAATGTATATTAAATATTAATGAAGATGTAGGCATAGGCCCACCCTTAAATATGGTTTCAAGTGAAGAAGAACGTTAAATTGAAATGATTTATGACAATAATATTGAAAATGAGAATGTAGGGATTGGAGATGAAAATGTAGGTTTTGAAAATGAACATGTAGATGTGGACAATGGAAGTGTGGAAATTGACAATGACAATCCACCGATTGAATATGAAGGAATTGACAATGATAATGGTGCACAAGAACCAAATCAACGTAACACATCTCCAAATTATATGAGAAATGAAGTCCCTTGGGAGGAAGAAAGACAAACTTCAAAATTGAGACCTTCAAGAACAACAAAATGGTTACTTCAAATTGATGAGAACATAATGAGCAATTTCGATGGCAAGAGATTAGAAAGAACCATTCGGTTGTGGGTTTCAAAACTTTTTGATCAATTTTTTAACCACAAGACATTGGTTGAGCAATGCCAAATGTTTGTGCAATTGTTAAAGATGCAAAAGATGAGACATATACTAGTGAAATTGAAGATTAGTGTGAACAAGAAAAAGGAGAGGAATGTTATTATTGTGAGAAATCTATTTAGTGCTCTCAATTCCATTGGGAAGACTACCAAGGAAAAAGATAAGAGAGATGCTATGAGGGTTATTACAACCTCCTTAGTAAGTCATCATTTGAGAAAGGCTCGTTTGATGAGACAAACTTGTGTTGACTTGAACTTAAATCGTAAAACTTTGGATAGAGCGCTTGCAAGAAGAGAAAGACTTGATGATCCTCTTCATAATGATACATGGGCTTATGGTGGGAGACTTTCACGTTGTGATAAGAAGCTTACCGATGGTGTGAAGGATCAAATTCAACTATTTTGGCAATCTAACTCAAGAGTGTCACCAAATGTGAAGGATGTCTTGAAGTTGAGAATTGGCATTCGAGACCGCACCCTGCATCCCAAACATTATTTGGAGGTGAGTCAAACAATGTTGTTCAAAAAAATTTGTGAGACACATCCAACATTGTAAATATCACAAAGAGATTTTGAAGCCCTCAAGCCTTTTTTTGGTGTGCCTCTTAAGATTTGAAATACTTGTTGTTGCAAATATCATGGGGAGTTTTCAATGCACCATGAACTGTTACAATCCCTTCATTCTACTTTGCATACTAGTGAAATATTAGAGGAGTGTGGTGCAAGTGCTCTTCCAAAATCATCAAGAGACTTGTTAGATCATTTTTTTATGTCCTAGAGATGATGGATGTTTTTGATTATGGTAAAATCAGGTTTTACATGGACCCGAAACCAGAGTTTAAAACAACATAAGATAGAGCAAAAATACTCAACAAAAAGGAACCCCTACTGGAAAACCATAGCAGCAAACAAAAGATGAACAGTTCAAAATATAAAACAAGAGACGAAACCTACAGCAAAATATCTACCAGCCAAAACAAGCTAATAATCTTTAATCATTTCCTCTGCCTTCTTCTGGAGATCTTCCATCTTCTGGATGGTTTCTTGCAATTCCTTCAGCTCTGTAGGTTTTTTAGGAACCTTTCTCTGAGTCTGACCTCTAGTTCTCGTCCCGGGCCCTGTATTTCCAGTTTCCTCTTCAATAGTTATTGTAGTTCTTTCCAACATGTTTCTTTCTAGATGATTATGTAGCATTTTCAAGTTCATTACTGTCACCTTCAGACCTTCGTTGCTATGATTTAGGACACCTCTTATCATGTTGTCATTGTGATTAATTTTAGTCTCTAAATTTTTTATCTTTTCTTTAACTTTCTTTTTCAACTCAGTTGTACCATCCTCTATAAACTTTTTATTTTTAACCTTATCCAGAAGCTCATTTTCCATTTTTCCCATCTTGATCTTCATGTTATTCATAGTTTCTTCCATACTCTAAATATGGATCTCCATTTCCTGCATTTCCTTCTTCTAGTCCCTATTCTCCTCCTGGTTCTCCTCTATGTTCATCTCCTCCTCGAGCATATAGTTATCCTTTTGAAGGGTACCAAAAACCTCTTTGGTATTGGCTTTCTCTAGCATAGCCATCTCTTCCTTTCCATACTCCCCTCTAGTAGAGTTCTCCTCTCCGATGTCACTAGCAGAAGGACAAAAACCAGTCTCCTTTCCTTCATTTTCATGGCCACCAGTAAAACCCTCCAAAGAAACATTGTCCTCTTTATTAACCTCCTCTCTGGATTTACCTTCCCCCATCTCAGGCTTGGTTTCATTTGTTTTATTCTCTAGAGGGTCGTTCTGATAAGAAATTACCTCCTCCACAGTATGAGTTCCAACCTCCTCTTTCTCAGCACCTTCCAAAATAACAAGAGTATCTTTTGATTTTTCTTCAGAGGAGTCACCGTGGGTTCCTTCTTCTTCCTCTTCCGCTTCCTCCTTGTCTTCTCCTCCATCATTACTGGTCTCCTCCTTGTCTTCATTCCCCTCCTCCAACCACTCGTTCATTTCCTCTTCTTGATAACTTCCAAAATATTTCTCTTTCTCATTATTTTTCTCTTCTTCTTCATTCTCCTTCTCACTGTCTTCCACTAGAACACCCTTCCCACGCAAAATAGGATTGAGCGCGAACTCCTTCATAGTTGTGTCCTTATCTTCATAAGCAGCAGAAAACTTTCCTTTTTTTATCTTTCTTTTCTTGCTGGTCTCAAGTTCCTTCTCCTCCTCAATCTTCACCTTCCTTTTCTCCTTGATTTTTTAAGGGATAGGGTCCGAAATGTTATCCCTAATGTGCTCAGAGATGAGGAGAATCAAGCCTTCATGCAACACCAGATTAGAAGCCTTCTTTCTATGCCTAGTAATGCTGCTATTAAGAGAGCTAACAAGTAAAAAGGAAAAGAGATCCTCCTTTTGTGCCTGAAGTGGTTATCAAACACAAAATGAAAATTATATATTTTCGAATACCACCCATCCAGAGTAAAGTATTCAATCATGGCCTTCAGAATTTTAGCCTAGAATTTGTCAATGTTAAAAATGTCCACATAGTCCCCCTTCCCCTTAGTCATTAGGGCTTTCTCATCAACAGTTTTGGGAAAAATAGCAAAGGCTTCAGTTCCTAGCTTATTATTACCTCTATGAAAATGGGTGCCATCAGCAGGTAAACCAGTAATTTCCGCTATGCTAGAAATAGAAAGCTTGAACGACTTACCCCAAAGAAACACCTTACCATTGTTCCAGCCCTCCGCAAACAATGTCATGATTCTTTTGTCGTGACCATGAAGCTTCTTCATATACTGGGCCACCCCCCCTTTTTTCAGCTTCTTTCACACATCTTCGTCCTGTCTCCATTTATCGCAGTCAGAGGGCTCTTCCCTCTTCAGACCACCTCCCATAATTTTCTTATTTTTCATGAACTGGTTCAGCTTCTTTCCAGACTTCTCCTCCTTACTTCTCAGGTTTCACAATGCTTTTTTTGTTATCGAGATTAACCCTTTGTCTGTGCCTTATTGTCTGTGGAGTAATACTCCCACACTTCAACTTACATGCAAGCCACCTTGGTAAATGATTCGTCCTATTCATCATTAACTTAAGTGATGTATCCTTCATTGTGATTAATTCTGTCATACTTGATTAGATTGGATATCTCACTCTTGAGATTCACTTCCCCTATCCACTTTTGGATGACGTTAGACGAAGTACCTTCATTAGCCAACCTGTCTGCTAGTTTATTTCCTTCATGATAAACGTGAGTGATATGGCATTCCTCAAAGGAGCTCATTAAATGTTTAATTTTGTTGATAGTGTGTTCTATCATCCATGAACTGCCAGAGTTCCCTTTTATGGCATTAATTATATTTAGAGAGTCCCCTTCCAGCCATAATTTTGTGCAACCTAAATCTTTCACCATTATAACCAAATGACAAGTGCTCAAAGTGTGGTGGGCTAGTGAAGTTTGTTGAATGTTTTCATGAGGGTTGCAAACATGATTTTGGAAAGATAATTTTCCACAAAAAGGTATATGAAACCTTTAAATATACATTGAAAAGTGGAGGTGAAAGCTCTAGATGTGATTTGGTTACAAAAGAATGCAATGTAGCTGATTTTATTTCAGATTTCAGGAAGAATCTTTTTTACAAGTATGCAAGGCATAGTCATGGGTCTTAGTGGTTGGATCAACAATTCTGGATGTGTAAGGACACTTTCTCGATTGACACTATTATATCAGTCATTGACCTCACATAGAACTATACATTGCAGCCCCAAAATGAGTTGCAAACTCAATATTACAATTCTATTTAGGTTTATATTAGTACAGAAGATGATTGAAAGGTAATCAGAGAGTACCATTTTTATATGAGTGATGATAGATCTCACTCTCATGAGTATGTCCAACATTTCTTTGAGAATTATTTTGAGTGGGTGCGAGAAAATAATATTTCTATGGATAGACATCTCATTTGGTCAAATAACTGCATAAGTCAATTAAAAAATGCTTGTATGTTTTATTGGTTATGTAGAATGTAGGTAGAGAGAGGTGTATCTCGTATTTGGAGTTTTTTTGAGGTTGGCCATGGAAAAGGAGAGCATGATGGAGCAGATGCATGTGTAAGGAGAGTTCTAGTTAAGGAGCAATTGAGGATTTCAGGTGCAGAACTCCTTAATGCTCGTTCTATTGTTGATTGGTGTACTTCAACATTGTCACAGGGGGGGACTCTTGATTCAACGGTGCATAGATTCTTTTGGTTGGTTGAGTTGGACATAATAGGAGATAGGTTGGATTATCAAACCATGAAAGATTCTTCAAAAATGCATTCATTTTGAAACTCAGATGCTAGTACATGGACCATTTGGACATGAGAGTTAGCTTTTTATTGTCCGAGGTGTCTTTAGTGTGAGTCAAGTGAGTGGGTTGATACGTGGGTTCCACAGTATCTAACTCCTTTATCTATCACAATCTCTATAATAAATGATGACATGGATTATTCACTTGACTATGACCATCTTTCAGATCTTTTATAGGTAGGAAATATTTTTGCATTGGTTGCACCACAAGGGAATGATGAGAGATCAGATTACTAGTTAGCATGTTGTGTACAAGGAAAGTAGAAACTTGCACAATCGACGACAGATGATGATATGTTCACATATCCACCAGGATCACATGTTGTTGCGGGAACATGCTTGCACACATACATGATTAGAAATAATGACATTCTTGCGTTTGGAGACTACGAGAAGCACAAAACCATTCTCATGTATTCACACCTTGTTATAGAAGCCAATGTTAAGTTTTTGAAACATCAAGGAAAACCAAAGACAAAGGAACTTGGACTATTAGTACTATTGATCATGAAACAATATTGAATACCCTCAAGCAGAGAGATGACCCTTCAGACACACTTCAGTAGGTAAGTTCAACTCACTGCAAGGTTTTCCATGTTTATTACGGTTATGTTCAATAAATTAATTGTAGTTTTATGCTTTATTTTTTTGAGCCAATAGACTTAGTTTTGTATGTGGATTGTAAATGCAGTTGGATACATATATGATAGATATAGAAGATAGAGGTGGGCATTTGATTAGCCCATATTTTATGACGGTAAACTTCACTATGCATTGGCTAGTCATGTTCTTTGGTTTGTTTAGTTACTTATACATTCATAATCTTTTTGTCAACCTATATAAAATTCTTATTTTCTCTATTAAATTTTCTTCTGCCTTCCGAATGTAGGTATTGGAATGTAGATGTCGAATATAATGTGTTAAACTTATACACTTAAGGAGCAGAAAGGACACTTATTTTTATATATAGTTGTGTATCTAAGATTTTGTATATATAAAAACAATAATCGACTGTAATGTGCATATTTAGATGCCAAATTTTGTATATAAAAATAACAATCGATTGTAATGTGCATAATTAGATGCCAAATTTTGTATATAAAAACAACAATCGACTGTAATGTGCATATTTAGATGCCAAATTTTGTATATATTAACAAAAATGAGCTTCATCATGTGTATTAGATGCAAATTTTGAAATATAAAAGTGCCCATGGGGTTGATTTGCAAATATTAAGAGCCCACATTTTGTATATCCTAATTTGTACCATTTGATTATAAATACATATTTAATTTTGTATCCTTACATTTGTATCGTCTTAATGCCATGTAAAGTGCAAAAAATGTGATTCCTTACTATGAATGTTGTATCCTTATATTTGTATTATCTTAATTTTTTTATCCTTACATTTGTATTGTCTTAATTCCATGTACATTTGTATCGTCAAATGATGTAATAGTTGGAGTCATTGAGTCAAAATTGGTCAAATGTGTCCAAAGTAAAATGGTGATCCATGGGGTGAAGGGATAGTGTTGAAGGATTGCATCCTGAAACCAAATGACCTGCGCCATTAGCTCCGATTGGGCGGGTAAACTCTAGTGAAAACCCCATTTCAACCATGGAGTCACTAGAATGTTCACAACCATGCCGGACCAAAGTGTCCCCAAGGTGTACTAAGCACGATTGGGCAACGATCTTTTGAGGCTCGTATCTTAGATCCTGTGAGAGGTATAGGAGAATCATGAGATGCTACAGGACCATGTTTCTTAGGCTTACAATAACCTCTCTCCTTTTTGGGAGATTCAAATTTGTTTGAATTTGGCACGCCAATCTCACTTGATGCCAAAACTTGCAGTAAGGGTTAGTTGAAAGTTGCACCACTGGGTTTCTTCAAAACCGTTCATCTTGGAACTGAATGGTCTATGCCATTAGCTCCAATTGGGTGGGTAAACACTAGTGACAACCCCTTTCGACCACAGAGTCACTCAAACGTTTGTGACCATGCTAGACCAAAGTGTCCCCAAGGTGCACTAAGCACAATTGGGCAACGATCTTTCAAGGCTCGTATCTCAAACCCCGTGAGAGGTATCAGTGAACCATAGGATGCTATAGGACCATGTTTCTGAAGCCTAAAATATTGTCTCTCCTTTTTGGGAGATTCAAATTTTTTTGAATTTGGCACGCGAATCTCGCTTGATGCCAAAACTTGTAGTGAGGGTCAGTTGAAAGATGCACCATTGGGTTTCTTCCAAACTGCTCATCTTGACACCAAATGGTATGCACCATTAGCTCCTTTTGGTGGGTAAATGCTAGTGACAACCCCATTTCGACCACAGAGTCACTCAAATGTTCGTTACCATGCCAGACTAAAGTGTCCCCAACGTGCACTAAGCACAATTGGGCAGTGATCTTTCGAGGCTCGTATCTCAGACCCTGTGAAAGGTATTGGCAAACCATGAGATAATACAAGACCGTGTTTCTGATGCCTACAATAACCTCTCTCCTTTATGGGAGATTCAAATTTTTTTGAATTTGGCACGCCAATCTCACTTGATGCCAAAACTTGTAGTGAGGGTTAGTTGAAAGTTGCACCACTGGGTTTCTTCCAAATCGTTCATCCTGAAATTGAATGGTCTATGCCATTAGCTTCGGTTGGGTGGTTAAACACTAGTGAAAACCTTGTTTTGACCATAGAGTCACTCGAACGTTCATGACCATGCCAGACCAAAGTGTCCCCAAGGTGCACTAAGCACAATTGGGCAACGATCTTTCAAGGCTCATATCTTAGACCCCGTGAGAGGTATCAGTGAACCTTGAGATGCTACAAGACCATATTTTTGAGGCCTTCAATAACCTCTCTCCTTTTTGGGAGATTCAATTATTTTTTTTTAATTTGGCACGCCAATCTTGCTTGATGCCAAAACTTGCAGTGAGGGTCAGTTGAAAGTTGCACCACTAGATTTATTCCAAACTGTTCGTCATGGCACC